>SJYW01051253.1:0-21595 GCA_006410735.1 Raphicerus campestris | reverse complement strand
CTTCCCAGCATCAGAGTCTTTTCCAATGAGTCAACTCTTTGCATGAGGTGGCCAAAGTACTGGCGTTTCAGCTTTAGCATCATTCCTTCCAAAGAAATCCCAGGGCTGATCTCCTTCAGAATGGACTGGTTGGATCTCCTTGCAGTCCAAGAAAAACATCTATTTCTGCTTTATTGACTATGCCAAAGCCTTTGATTGTGTGGATCACAAGAAATTGTGGAAAATTCTGAAAGAGATGGGAATACCAGACCACCTAACCTGCCTCTTGAGAAATCTGTGTGCAGGTCAGGAAGCAACAGTTAGAACTGGACATGGAACAACAGACTGGTTCCAAATAGGAAAAGGAGTACGTCAAGGCTGTATATTGTCACCCTGCCTATTTAACTTATATGCAGAGTACATCATGAGAAACGCTGGACTGGAAGAAACACAAGCTGGAATCAAGGAGTCCACAGCTAGACATATAGACAAGTTATGGTGAAAATGCAAAACACACACGCAAAACGAAAATCTTAGAAAAAGCAAATAAATATAGTAGGCAGTTTCTGCTTCTGTCTCAGATATGTGTTGTGTGTGTGTGTGTGTCTGTGTGTGTGTGTCTGTGCGTATGTGCATGCATATGTGTGTGTCTATTGTTCCAGTCCCTCCACTGACCATAATCTGGAGCTTCAATATTAACACAGCTTGTTAGTGCAATACTTGAGAAGCAAAATGTGCAAAATACACACCTTTTGCCATACTATGTTGCAAATGGACCCTATTATTGAAAATCTCAGATATCATACATTTGTTTTTAAATATCTTAGAAAACATGTTTAATTTTTGACAACTTGTCTATCTCAGAGCTCCTGTGAAATATATAGATATAGAAGATTTAGGTACATTTCTGTTAAAAAGGAGTCTTAATTTTCTATTTTGCTACATCTGACCTGACAAAATGTAGCTTTTTTTGGTCTACTTTTGCTTTGAGCTTCAAATGCTTCAACCCATGCTTAGCTAAGAATGACTCATCCCAAAATGCTTTGACTGATTGGTTCCCAGGGTATCTGGATATTATTTGTGATTGGACATATTTTTGTCAGAGGCAAGTAAAAAGTTGCCATAAAATAGTTAACTCTTTTGGATGTTAAAACTTTCACGTGCTCAATCACTCAATAGTGCCCATGGACCCCATGGACTGTAGCCCACCAGGCACTTCTGTCTGTGGGATTTTACAGGCAAGAATATTGGAGTGGGTTGCCATTCCCTTCTCTAGGGGAGTCTTCCAACTCAGGGATTGAACCCACATCTCTTGAGTAGCAGGTGGATTTTTTTACTTCTAGCACCACCTGGGAAGCAAAACTTCATAAAACTAAATCAAATTAGTGAATTTTGCTTATTAATTAGTTTATTATAAATTAACTAGCACTATTTTAAACTCATAAACCCTATCAAGTTATAGTATCCTTAGAAAGAGGTCTTTTTTAGTATGTTAAGTAGTAATTTTTCAATAGCAAAGGACGGCTGTACTTCATCTCTCATCTCACAATGTACACTTGTTATGTGCTTTATAAATTTTACACGCTGTTCTTGAAAATAAAATTAAGGCTCTATTAGTGCTTTAGAAACCTAACACGTAAACATTGAAATATAAAGTAATTGCAAAATAACAAGGTGAGAAGAGCCATAGGATCTCTTCTCAGTGAAATAACCATATCTGATTAAAAAAAAAACTATCAATCAACCTGTCTATCTAGATATCTTGAAATTGTCCTTGGTGGTAGCAGTGGAGGTTGTTTAGTCACAAAGTCGTGTCCGACTCTCTTGCAACCCCATGCTCTGTAGCCTGAGAGGCTATTCTGTCCATGGGATTCTCCAGGCAAGAATACTGGAATGGGTTGCCATTTCCTTCTCCAGGGGATCTTCCCAACCCAGGAATTGAACCCAGGTCTCTTGCACAGCAGGCAGATTCTGTACCAACTGAGCTATGAGGGAAGCCCCAATGCAGCAAATGAAGATATAGTTACTTCTTCAAAGAAATTTACTAAATCTCAGTGAGGACAGTGAGAGTTAGTTTATGGCGTTTGAGCCACAGCCCAGCTCAGTGTGATGGAAGCACCACTTAGAAGGGGAAGGTCCAAGAAGATGGGGTTCCCTCCTGCTTAGCTCCCAGTCAAGGCATACAGTATTCACCTAGGAGGGGAAGGTCATCAAGATTTCTCATCCCCCACAAGCTCTGTATCAGAGAAGACCTATTCCAGGCAAGAGCAGCTGAGAGGTCAAACCTGGGGCTGTCTTCCTCTGTCCAACCCCTACTCACAGAGTGGAAAACAAATAACTCCAGGGCCCAGGCCTTCACTTCAACTCTCTTCTAGGGCAGAGATTCCAACCTGCGAGATGTAGTAGGGAAGATCAGCAACACTGCTCCCATCCCAGCACCCTCAGGCAAGGATGTTGCTCTGAGAGAGGTGGACCATTGTCCTTGTCTCTGGCTCCTACATGGGACAGAGGTCTCACCCACAGAAAGTAACAGGACATCAAACAGAGAGCTCTTGTCAATTTAAAAAAAAAAAGCACAATGTGAGAGTTGTCAGCCAAGTTTTGTGTGGGGCAAAATTAGGACTGTAGCCCATGACATAGCATTTCAGACAGTTCTGAGAAAGTTTTCCAAAGAGGTAGTGGGAAGGTCACTATACACATGATTTTGATGAAGGAGATATAAGCAGTCAAGCACATATTTTTTGCAGAGGGTTTCTGCTAGTTATGAGGAGTAGTTATCACCAGGAAGAATTTTAGGGCTTTTCTAGATATAGGGAGATACAAGAATTGAGCTCATAAAATCAGCTCCTGAAAATATCTATCTGAAGATCAATTCTGCCAGTTTTTCACAGAGGCACAGAGTTTTTCATTTTGGCTCTCCACCCTGAACTTTCAGCGGGTGTTGAAAATCGGCAGCTGCTGGAAATTGGCAGCTGCAACAGCACATTATTTATCCTTGTAGAGTTAAGTGCCAAGTGCCAATTTGTAATTGACACTCTAAAGTTCTCCTTGACTTTATAGGTCAGCCTAAGGGGGCTATTGAAAACAAAGGAATTCTGGTGATTAATAATTAAGAGAAGATGCGAGTAACAAACTAAACTGAAGACTAGCTATAAAATTACCAGAGAAAAATCAAAGAAGAGCGCCTGGGGTTGAAACAAGCCTCAAAGACTGACCTCAAGCAAAGGAACCCAAATTTAATTGAGTAAGACTGTAGAATGGTTTACACCCAGAGCATTGTTGAAAACAACAGAGAAATCAGCTAATAAACAGGAGCATCTAACAGCTGGCTGTGATACCTGCAGAGACAGTTTGACAGCCATCAGGGCAAGAGACAGAGAGAGCCCTGCTAGAGCCGCTGCCTTGCCAGGGTGACCGAGAACTTGAGGAACAGCATCAGAGGCTGCAACTCCAAAGGAAATAGACTTCTATAAATACTGCAACCAAGTCACGAAACAAACAAGCAAGCATGTCCGAAAGAGGAAGTGTGGAAGGAATATCATTATCCAGAGTCACTACAAGATTTTATTTTCTAAAATATCCAGTTTTCAACAAACAAAAAGTGAAACATTTAAACAAACAGGAAACCCATACACAGGGGGAAACTACAAGCCTTTCAGAAGACCCAAATGTTAGATACACCTGTCATATCAAAATAACTATTACAAACATGTTTTAAAAACTAAAGACTATGCTAAAAGGAGGAAAAGGAAGGGATGATGACAATAGCTCAAAATAGAGCATATTGATAAAAGGAAAGAGATTTGAAAACAGAATTAAATGTAGAAATTCTGGAGATGAAAAGTACACTAAATGACATGAAAAAAAAGCTCTCTCTTTCCTCTATTTTGCATAAAGGGAATTAAAGTATCATCTTATTTACCTTTGAACATTCCTGTCCAGTAGCAATAATTAACAATTATTGTTCCATAATTTCCAAATTTACTTTTTTGTTTATTCGATTATCCACTCAAGCCAAAGTGTACGGTCTGCAGAGTGAACTCAAGCAATGTGTATGTGTTTTAATTGTTTATTTTACATATGTATGGTAATTGAAATATCACTATTTTTCTATAAATAGAAAGAGCAAAAGTCAAATAAACCAGGAGAATAAGCAGGGGATATTGAACATGGTTAACTTTAGAAGAGAGCATGTATTCATTCTACAAAACATGGTTTTCAGTACATTAAATGCAATGCTCTATTTCTTGCATTTCTAGGTGAAGTTTTTCACTCCTCATCTCATACTGAAAACCTGAAATTAAGATAGAGTGGTTTACAAAGTCATCTGATCAGTGTTAATGTTAAAATCAGAACCTTTTGCTATACACATTACTTTTTCAGTGTTTTGTTTTAGTAAGAAAGAATGTGCATTTAGACTATAGAAATCAAATTTATCAATTTATCATTACCTTTGATATTCAGCTATCTAGGTTAAATAGTATTTCTAAGTAAACATTAATCTTGTTAGTATTTCCAAATATTTGCAATTTTTAAATTAAATATAAACATGCAGTTTGATAAAATAATGTCTTATTTTTATTTTATCATTTATGTAGTCTTTGTCAGAGAAGCCTAAAATTAAAAGCAAATAAAATCATTAAAATTTCAAATATATATATTTGACATTCCAGAATTTAATGGATAGTAAATTCTACTCCTGTGAAGAACAGATCTGGCATCAAAAAATATGCAGTAGTCAGTATGCTTTTTAAAATGAAAGAAAACAGAATAAAGAGATTCTTACCTCTTGGCCTCTGCAAGATTCTATGTATAGCGACAATGAAACTTTATCTTAATTACATTTAGCATCCTTTGTTCCTTCACTTTGCAAACAGCTTTTCCATATGATTATTCTAGTTCCTTAGGGATGACTGGCATCTCTATTCAAATCTAGTAAATAATAATGACATATACTTAGACATGTGTCAGACTACCTGTAAATTTATTCAAGGCTTTGACCCATTTTATATTGGTTCTTTTATTCATATGTAAAAATATTTTATTTTTTATTTAAAAATTGTATTAACATATAGTTGATTTACAACATTGTGCCAATCTTTGCTGTACAGCAAAATGACTCAGTGACATATCAACATTCTTTTATATTCCAAAAGAGCTTCAAAATAGAATGAATTTTTTATTTTGGTAGTTAAACACATGACAGCAGATTCAAACCTGGTCTCAATTTATGATTACATCTCCCATTCTTCTTGCCTCAGTTTTCTAATCTGTAAAATGGAGATATTAAAAACCTTTGTCTCATAGCATTATTAAATTGATGTGGTAATACTTTATGTCCCACATAATTACTGATGCATTGCTTGCTACCTTATCCTTAAAACACAGGTTCATATATGATTTTCAACTATAAATTAATTAATACCAGGATAATTTAAATGATACTTCTGACAGAACATTGTGTCATAAAAAATCTACATACACGTACAGGATTTCCATTGAAAATGAGTCTTGTGACTGGAAGATATCTTTTTTGTTGATATAAATGTCCTCTAAGGATTTTATATCACTTCATGGAGGCAAGCCAAGCTTCTTAAATAAAAATCTTTTATTTTTTTTTGAAGATGCTTCAAAACAAATTTATAAACTTTGGAGTTCATTCTAATTATGTCAAGTTCAAATCATGCAAAGTTTGGAGTCGTAGTATTAACAGAATAATTTTTTTAAAAACTATTGATTGATTTTGATTGATCTATACCGTGGACCCTTGAACAATAGGGCTTTGAACTTCATGGGTCCACTTAGAGGCAGATTTTTTCAATAGTAAGTATCACAGTACCACACCATCTGCAGTTGGTTGAAACCTCAGAACCACAGGTACAAAGGAATTTTGGATACAGAAGTCTGACTTTAAAGTCATATGTGGACTTTTGACTGTGCAGGGGGTCAATACTCCTAACCCCACCTAGTTCAAGGTTAAGGGTACTATCTCAACTAGAACACCTGTAAAGATAGTGAAACTCGCCACCTGAGCTAAGTCCTAAAGGAGTTTCTCTGCAGCTTTTCTCTGTGAACTCACTCACATAAAAAAAGGGAAGGGCATCATCTCAACACCATTTGAGAAGGGGGTTGGGCACAGACTGGAGTCGGTCACGAATCATACTACTCCTCAATTTAAATGTATGCCATTTATGTAATGAGACTTCCCTGGTGGCTCAGACAGTAAAGAAACCACCTGCAATGCAGGAGACCCAGGTTCAATCCCTGGGTTGGGAAGATCCCCTGAAGGAAATGGCACCCCACTCCAGTACTCTTGCCNTTTCAACAAACAAAAAGTGAAACATTTAAACAAACAGGAAACCCATACACAGGGGGAAACTACAAGCCTTTCAGAAGACCCAAATGTTAGATACACCTGTCATATCAAAATAACTATTACAAACATGTTTTAAAAACTAAAGACTATGCTAAAAGGAGGAAAAGGAAGGGATGATGACAATAGCTCAAAATAGAGCATATTGATAAAAGGAAAGAGATTTGAAAACAGAATTAAATGTAGAAATTCTGGAGATGAAAAGTACACTAAATGACATGAAAAAAAAGCTCTCTCTTTCCTCTATTTTGCATAAAGGGAATTAAAGTATCATCTTATTTACCTTTGAACATTCCTGTCCAGTAGCAATAATTAACAATTATTGTTCCATAATTTCCAAATTTACTTTTTTGTTTATTCGATTATCCACTCAAGCCAAAGTGTACGGTCTGCAGAGTGAACTCAAGCAATGTGTATGTGTTTTAATTGTTTATTTTACATATGTATGGTAATTGAAATATCACTATTTTTCTATAAATAGAAAGAGCAAAAGTCAAATAAACCAGGAGAATAAGCAGGGGATATTGAACATGGTTAACTTTAGAAGAGAGCATGTATTCATTCTACAAAACATGGTTTTCAGTACATTAAATGCAATGCTCTATTTCTTGCATTTCTAGGTGAAGTTTTTCACTCCTCATCTCATACTGAAAACCTGAAATTAAGATAGAGTGGTTTACAAAGTCATCTGATCAGTGTTAATGTTAAAATCAGAACCTTTTGCTATACACATTACTTTTTCAGTGTTTTGTTTTAGTAAGAAAGAATGTGCATTTAGACTATAGAAATCAAATTTATCAATTTATCATTACCTTTGATATTCAGCTATCTAGGTTAAATAGTATTTCTAAGTAAACATTAATCTTGTTAGTATTTCCAAATATTTGCAATTTTTAAATTAAATATAAACATGCAGTTTGATAAAATAATGTCTTATTTTTATTTTATCATTTATGTAGTCTTTGTCAGAGAAGCCTAAAATTAAAAGCAAATAAAATCATTAAAATTTCAAATATATATATTTGACATTCCAGAATTTAATGGATAGTAAATTCTACTCCTGTGAAGAACAGATCTGGCATCAAAAAATATGCAGTAGTCAGTATGCTTTTTAAAATGAAAGAAAACAGAATAAAGAGATTCTTACCTCTTGGCCTCTGCAAGATTCTATGTATAGCGACAATGAAACTTTATCTTAATTACATTTAGCATCCTTTGTTCCTTCACTTTGCAAACAGCTTTTCCATATGATTATTCTAGTTCCTTAGGGATGACTGGCATCTCTATTCAAATCTAGTAAATAATAATGACATATACTTAGACATGTGTCAGACTACCTGTAAATTTATTCAAGGCTTTGACCCATTTTATATTGGTTCTTTTATTCATATGTAAAAATATTTTATTTTTTATTTAAAAATTGTATTAACATATAGTTGATTTACAACATTGTGCCAATCTTTGCTGTACAGCAAAATGACTCAGTGACATATCAACATTCTTTTATATTCCAAAAGAGCTTCAAAATAGAATGAATTTTTTATTTTGGTAGTTAAACACATGACAGCAGATTCAAACCTGGTCTCAATTTATGATTACATCTCCCATTCTTCTTGCCTCAGTTTTCTAATCTGTAAAATGGAGATATTAAAAACCTTTGTCTCATAGCATTATTAAATTGATGTGGTAATACTTTATGTCCCACATAATTACTGATGCATTGCTTGCTACCTTATCCTTAAAACACAGGTTCATATATGATTTTCAACTATAAATTAATTAATACCAGGATAATTTAAATGATACTTCTGACAGAACATTGTGTCATAAAAAATCTACATACACGTACAGGATTTCCATTGAAAATGAGTCTTGTGACTGGAAGATATCTTTTTTGTTGATATAAATGTCCTCTAAGGATTTTATATCACTTCATGGAGGCAAGCCAAGCTTCTTAAATAAAAATCTTTTATTTTTTTTTGAAGATGCTTCAAAACAAATTTATAAACTTTGGAGTTCATTCTAATTATGTCAAGTTCAAATCATGCAAAGTTTGGAGTCGTAGTATTAACAGAATAATTTTTTTAAAAACTATTGATTGATTTTGATTGATCTATACCGTGGACCCTTGAACAATAGGGCTTTGAACTTCATGGGTCCACTTAGAGGCAGATTTTTTCAATAGTAAGTATCACAGTACCACACCATCTGCAGTTGGTTGAAACCTCAGAACCACAGGTACAAAGGAATTTTGGATACAGAAGTCTGACTTTAAAGTCATATGTGGACTTTTGACTGTGCAGGGGGTCAATACTCCTAACCCCACCTAGTTCAAGGTTAAGGGTACTATCTCAACTAGAACACCTGTAAAGATAGTGAAACTCGCCACCTGAGCTAAGTCCTAAAGGAGTTTCTCTGCAGCTTTTCTCTGTGAACTCACTCACATAAAAAAAGGGAAGGGCATCATCTCAACACCATTTGAGAAGGGGGTTGGGCACAGACTGGAGTCGGTCACGAATCATACTACTCCTCAATTTAAATGTATGCCATTTATGTAATGAGACTTCCCTGGTGGCTCAGACAGTAAAGAAACCACCTGCAATGCAGGAGACCCAGGTTCAATCCCTGGGTTGGGAAGATCCCCTGAAGGAAATGGCACCCCACTCCAGTACTCTTGCCTGGAAAATCCCATGGACGGAGGAGCCTGGTGGCTACAGTCCATGGGGTCGCTAAGAGTCGCACACGACTGAGCAACTTCACTTTCACTTTTCACTTTCATGCTTTGGAGAAGGAAATGGCAACCCACTCCAGTGTTCTTGCCTGGAGAATCCCAGGGACAGGGAAGCCTGGTGGGCTGCCGTCTATGGGGTCACACAGAGTTGGACACAACTGAAGTGACTTAGCAGCAGCAGCAGCAGCAGGAGATAGTGAAGGACAGAGAAGCCTCACGTGCTGCATGCAGTTAATGGGGTTGCAAATAGTCATACTCAATAACAACAACAATGACTGTTTTAGAGTAGATCATCTATGTTGATCAAGAAATGCAGAGGGCTGCAGAAAAGAAAAATGTTCATTTGTGCTGTTAGGAATTGCAACTCAGGAGACACAGAATTTGGTTAAACTGAGAACATTCAAGGAAAGAGAGAGTCAGAAGCTTATAAAGGCAAAAGTCATGAGGCTGTTAAACTTGTTAGGCAAGAATTATAATGGAAAGAAAGTGTTTGTCCTTAAGGCATAGGGTGACACAAGTTATTTAGGGTAAGGATTCAATAAGTAGCTTGAGTTTCTGGAACACTGGGCAGGTGCCCTGTGTTAAGACAGTAAGTAGTCAAAGTTCTGACCCCATCTGTGCTGAGACCTGCAGAAGTTATACCTCCTTCCTGCCTTGATTTTAGAAAGCCTCTTGTTAATACTGACTACATTTTGAACTTCCTTTCACATCACTGTCCCGTCAAATGACTTCCTCTGTTAAATGCATTCTGTTGGTAATGATTACAATGGTCACCCCCATAGTTATTTATGCAACATGTTGTTTCTAGCTTTTATGCCTCATGTAAATATCAGTCATCTCTCCTACATAGTCATTCATTCTTAAACTATACTGTTACAGTTTTATGATACACTACTGTAAATATAATACTGTTGAAAACTTTATCTCGGGGCTTTAAAAAGAAACACATGTATAATATTCACTGTCAACAGAAATGCTTGATCCTTTATTGATGTATTCTTATGCATCCTAAGAGGTTGCACCACAGAAAATCAACAGAACTGCCATATATCAAGACACTACTGAACTCAGGGGAAGCTTGGATACAAGTGTGTCTTTAAGAGCCCTGGTTATCCTCTTTGGATGAAAGGGAGAAAATCTTTAGGTTAAACAATATCAGAGATTCTTCTCTGTTGAACATGTTATTGAACTAGGTTGAAATAATTCTTTCACAAAACCAAGGGGTATGAATGCTCACCAGGGTGCAAATTCAATAAAGTAATCAGCTTAAAATCTTTCACTAGTCAGGTAATGCAAGACAAATATCTTTGCAGCTCAATCTTTGCACTGATACTTCAAGTAATCTCATCGCTATGGAAAACCATAGATCACTCACCCTTCATTCCATGAAGTGACAAAAAAATGTGAGGTTAGAAATAGGTTAATAGTTTTCTATAAAGACTATTGATGATGTCAATGGATTATAAAGCATTTTAGATGTTATTATTCTCAGTTTTGCTTAGAAATTCATCAACTGCATTCTGATTATTCTCTACAGATTAAGTTCAGTATTTGTTCTAGTATTTTAACATAGAATAAATCATAGCAATATTAAAATGGATGACTCTGCTGAAGTTTGAAAGTGACGAGTCCAGCCCTGGGAGAAGGGTGCTGAGAAACAGGGGAACTTCTGAGGTTCTAACACATCCTCTTCCCCATGAGAAGAGTCTGCTCCAAGAGTGTGATGGTCTGTGCTCAGGACTTCAGCACAGGCTTTTCTCAAGGGGAAGGGGGTGTGCCAGAACAGAGGAAGAAACAGGGTTCTTATCCAGAGATTTCCTTCAATAATGAGGTAGATTTCATTCAATAATAATTGACAGGAAGGACACAACTAGGGAGACGCCCAGCATTGGATATATGGATGGTTTCTCTGAGGACATATGAGGACAAGAATACACATGTATTGGAGCCCTAGACTGAAATATCTCAGCAAAGGGGACTGGTTCTCTCACTGAGAGGAGACAAGGAATAGGTGAGGCCATGGAAAAGTCAAAGGCTCTCTGTGCAAGCCAAGATCTGTTATGTCCAGCCAGATGGGCGTCCGCTGGTTTCCAGTGGGAGAGGAAGAGAGTTCATGTGGTTGCCTGTGTGGTTTGCTGATCGAGCAGGAATGGACTTTGTGGATAAGTCTCTGATTTTAGTGGTAATTCAGTTCTGGAGAAATCTTCCTCAGTTTACTTTTCCAGATATACAGCAAAGTGATTCAATTATACTTACCTACACACATCTGGAGAAGGAAATGGCAACCCACTCCAGTACTTTTGCCTGGAAAATCCCATGGACAGAGAAGTCTGGTGGGCTATAGTCCATGATCGCAAAGAGTCGGACATGACTGAGCAACTTCACTTTCACTTTCACACACATATATACATATGTATATATATACACACACACACACACATATACATGTACATATATTCTTCTTTTACATTACCTTCCATTGTAGGTTATTATGAGATATTGAGTATAGTTCCCTGTGCTATACAGTAGGCCCTATTTTATGTGGTTATCTATTTTATATATAGTAGTGCATATATGTTAATCCCAAACTCCCAATTTATCCCTCCATGCTTTCCCCTTTCGTAACCATAAGCTTATTTTCTATATTTATGACTCTGTTTCTGTTTTGTAAATAAGTTTATTTGTTAAGAGTCCACCTATAAGTTATGCCATATAAAATTTATGTTTCCCTGTCTGACTGTCTTCACTTAGTATGATAATCTCTAAGCCCATCCATGTTGCTGCAGATGACATTATTTCATTAGTTTTTATGATTGAGTAATATTCCATTGTGCAAAGAGTTGACTCATTGGAAAAGACTGTTAGACCCTCAAAATTTCCCCTGTTTCTCAGATGCTGGGAAGGATTGGGGGCAAGAGAAGGGGATGACAGAGGATGAGATGGCTGGATGGCATCACTGACTCGATGGACATGAGTCTGAGTGAACTCTGGGAGTTGGTGATGGACAGGGAGGTCTGGCATGCTATGATTCATGGAGTCTCAAGGAGTCAGATACGACTGAGCAAATGAACTGAACTGAATATTCCATTGTACAAATGTACCACATCTTTATCCATTCCTCTCTCAATGGACATTTATGTTACTTCAGTGTCTTGGCTATTGTGAATAGTGCTGCTATGAGTATTGGAATTGACATACATTTTTGTATTATAGCTTTCTCCAGGAGTGGGGTTGCAGGGTTAGCTCTATTTTTAGTTTTTTCAGGAACTTCCATACTTGTCTCCATAGTGTCCTGTGTACTTAGTCACTCAGACATGTCCATCTCTTGCGGCTCCATAGACTGTAGCCGGCACGGGTACTCTGTCCATGAGATTCTCCAGGGAAGAATACTGGAGTGGATCCTGCTCCTTAGTAGATGCACCAATTTAAGTTCCCACCAACAGTGTAGGAAGGAATCTTTTCCTATTTGTCCACCAAATAATCTGACAATATCAATCACCACCAGAAAACAAATTCCATTTGTGTATGAAGAAAAACACATTTCTCAAATTATATGTCTCCCCTGGCCCAGACTGTACTTGGACAATCACATCACAAACATAGAATCCCAGCATGTAATGGACCAAGAGGACTTAATTCTATTGTGCTGCAGAACATAATCTATAGAAAAGAGTTCAATGGTCAGAATGGAATGAGGCTCAAATACAGAAAAGGTAATCTACAAATATTTTTGAATTAATATAAGCTTTGATTTTAAGAAGTTATGATTCTTAAATTTTGAATATCAAGCATGGAATACTCATTCAGGTGCAAAAATTTTATTGTCTAAAGACCTCATGTGAACATCCTCTTCACAGTTCATGTTTGATCTTGCCTGGAGAATCCCAGGGATGGGAGAGCCTGGTGGACTGCTGTCAATGGGGTCACACAGAGTCAGACACAACTGAAGTGACTTAACAGCAGCAGCAGTAGCCTGATTTAATCAATCTCCACAGAAACATCTGGATACAGTATCACTAATTATGTAAGATTTCATGTAATGATTATTTCTCAAATTTTAATATTCTTTTCCAATGTTGGTTGTATATATCTTGAAAAGTACAATATATTAACTTTATAAAAGATATGTAGCTGCAATGGTGGAAATCACAGTTTCCATTAGAGATTTAGGTAAAAATGGTCAGGGAAAGATGAACTCTTAGGCTTTGATAAATAAAATGACCTGGGGTCACTTTTTGCAGATCCTATTTGAGATCTTTCTTTTGATCTGGTCACAATTCTTGTGTTTTTTAACTTCATGATTTTTACAAGACTATGAAATTTTCCTTTAAAACATGTGCCAAATGTTTCAAAACAGAATTGAATTGTCATCAAAGGAAACTGATACAAGAGGAATCTGAGGAATTGGTTCATGTAAGAGATAGCTGTCACATTTCAGCTAATGTCAAAAAAAGGATAATTGACATTTCAAAGCTGAGACACAATTGCATGATCATCAGCAATCCAAGATCTATGTCTAGGAGTCAGAAGAAGGAAAAAGTCCAGTCAAAGTTTGAGTTCCTCTGTTCCTGTGGAAAGTCCATGTGGACCTCATGGACAGTGATTGGATTGCATGGAACAACCCCTCACTGCTATGCAACTGTTAAAATCCCGGACAGGAATGGAACAAATGCTGTCTTTTCAGAGTTGCGAAAGAATCTTCATTTGAGCAAAGAAAATACAGCATGCAAGAAATTACCTGTGTTGAGTCAGTTTTCTGAATATTGCCCCTTTGTGTCCAACTGACAGTGAACAGGGTATGGGTAAGTAATCAATCACTCAATTTATGAAACAAATACAGTGCTGAAGCATTATATCAAGTGGTCTTGGAAATATAAACAAGCATAAACCTAACTCCCTCCAAGAAGATTATAAATTTATTTTAATTCATAAATACATGGCTTCTAAGTAAGTGTAACTCATTTATTGAACGGCATGAACTCCATAGAAACACAGACAAGAAAGAGCTTTATCCTTCTCCCACTATGACCTTCAAACATACCATCAGATCACCTTTTATCATATGCAGAGAAACCGAAAATTTTATTTTAAGGTATTAAAAAGTCTAGTCTACTTAAACCCCTAAAACTCATATGTCTTTGCCCTGACAAATAAAGACGGGGTAGCTTCTTCAATCGGAGAAGGCAATGGCAACCCACTCAGTATTCTTGCCTGGAGAATTCCAGGGACAGAGGAGCCCAGAGGGTTACCGCTCATGGGGTCACAGAGTCGGACATAACTGAAGCGACTTAGCAGTAGCAGCTTCTTCAATAGCTGACATTAGAGACTACTTTAAGTAAAAACTCTTTTTGCATTTATGCCTGTAATTCCTAAGAACATATGTGGCTTCTCCTGTCTTTCCTGCCCAATTCTAGCAACAGCATAAGCCAGACTTGAAGATGTGTAGGTTAACAAACATCCAGCCAGTATAGAAGACATTTGTCTCTCCAACCTTTTGGATGCCTCTTCAACTTGGATTGATTTGGATTGATTGGTGAGAAAGCAGACTCTTCTCTCTAATCCCATAAATTTCATTAAAAAATCTTCATGATAAACCTCTAGCTATTTCCTACAAAGGCTAGTTATGGGAGTGAGAGAAACTGGTCAAAGACCATGTAGGCTACCTCTTAGTATATCCCCATGGATGTACTTAGGAATTCTGCTTAAAACTTAAGAATCTGTCATCCACTGTCCCAGGTTTTAGGGTTAGGTACTATTTGGAGGTCACACAGATTGTGTTGTTCCATATCCTATTCTAGTAAGTACAAGAGAATAAAGGATCTAACGTCCTTAATTTACATCATGGGGGCTGATTTGCCTCAAAAATTCATGAAGCAAAAAGTTCAGGACATCTTATTTGCTTCCAAGGACCTGAGCCTCATTTTGTATCTATAATTTTGTACTCTTACCCTTAAAGTTGTCCCTTTTAAATATGTAAGCTTTAGGGCATACAAAAATTGGATTTACTCCTGAGAGTACATGATTAGTTGAAGACCATTAAGTTCTCTACTTTCAGGGAAAGCTCTATAAAGGAGGACTTTAAAGATTTCTCATTTAAAGATTTTTTAAGGGAGACTTGATTGTGGAATTAATATAGATTCTATATAGACCTAAAATTTTAAAAGACTCTAAGAAATAGCAGAGTATCTCAAGGAAAAACTTTTGCTGTACTATCACCAATATGCTACTTCCATAAGATTAATGTTTTGCATCTAAAATAGGGCATAATAGTCTATTTCTATTTGTTGTAAGTAATGCAACAGTATATGTGCTTTCTCTCACTTCCAATCATTCAGGCATCTTATTTGATCCTTAATCCTAAATGTCATTTTAGGAATGCAGTACATAGAAGCCAAGAGATCCTCTTTTCATACTAAATTTACCCCAAATTTCACATCTATTAAATACCTTTGTAACTTTTCCACATGTATTTTTGGTGACATCTCAACTTAGGATCTCATTGATAATGTACCACCTTCTTCATTAACAGACTATTTTCCCTTCTAATTCTGTCTGTTGTTCAATTTTTATTCCCCTGTTCTAGTCTTATCTTTCTGTATCTGTTTAGGAACATACAAAGAACTTCAAAAGCCTTTTTTGTCTTTGTTTTACTTTTGCATTTTTCTCCTTGAACATTACTATTTGTTTTACTAATGCTTTTCAGGTAACTTTTCAATGTGCTTTGAAGTGCTTCCCTTTCATGTAAAACACTTCTTCCTATTAAAAAAATAAGCCACTCATTTGTTCAGTTCTGTGTTTGTGAACTACTGTTGCTTTGTAGTAAAAGCTGAGCTATTTGGTGTACTTTGCATTCACAAGGAATATAAGATGCGTTAGGATCACAGAATGGCTGATCGGGCAGCACCAGGCTCTCACAGAAACCCACTGAGAACAAGAGGACCTGCTTCTCAAATGCACAGACTTCAAATTAGTGTTTCTTTGTCTTCCAGCATAACACTTTTCAAACCCATCAAGGGGATACCACTTCCTTCAACTTTTTCTCTACCATTACTCTCAAAATGTCTTCTGACCATTTATGTCCTAGAAAGATGACAAGCTGTGATTTTGGAGTCTGGAGGCAGCCACAACGTTAATAAATATGGATTGTTATTTAGTTGCTAAATCTTGTCTGACTCTTTTGTGACCCCATGGACTATAGCCGGCCAGGCTCCTCTGTCCATGGGTTTCCAGACAAACATACCGAAGCGAGTTACCTTTTCCTTCTCCAGGGCATCTTCCCAATCCAGGAACTGAACTTGCAGATTCTTGCCATGTCTCCTGCAGTGACAGGCAGATTCTTTCCTACTGAGCCACCAGGGAAACCCAAGAAATGTGGATAGATGAAGTTTAAAAAAAAAAAAAAAGACTGTAATCATCATTAAAAAAGAGTATCATTCTAACTGCATATTTGGAGAATCAAGACTCATATAAAGAGTTCTATAATGGAAAGGTAGTCTATCATTCTTTAATGTTAATTAAAATAATGAAACATTTCTTGCAGTTTTTCTAACAAATTTTGCCTTAATGTGTGTTACCTCATATTTTAATAGAATATCCATGTAGATAAATATATATATATATATGTGTGCTGATAACAATAAAATACGGTAGCTATCCATTAAATGAATATTTATATTGTTCCCCTCCCCCCTCAGATTATGTAATAGAAACAAAACTAACTGAAAATCCCTTTATCTAACTTCAAGGAACAGACTTATTCAGAAATCTTATTCAACTTATTCAGCTAGAAATCAATTTAATCATTACTCCTTTATGAAGATCTGATGACATAAAATATATTTTCTTCATTCTAAAATACATTAACTTTTTCTAGACTTTTTTTTATCTATTTCATCTTTATATTTAGATAAAATATCTAAAGACTATATTCAACATCCAAGGGCTGATGCTAAATCCATACCAAACCAAAAGTATAAAAGTGATATTGCTTTCTAAAAGCATATAAGCAATAGCACACACCTTAGTGAACTAATTATTGAATCTAATGTAGCATTTTAATTTTGTGTCTGCTCCCATTCCATATAGTCACAGTACAATTTGAAATTCTCAGAGTTCTTTTTCATAGAAAATATTAATAACTAAAACTGGTTAGAGAGCATAATAAAATGTTTATAATCACAGATTTGTGATTGTTCTCAGTATGTCATTCCTCCAGTTTAATGCCTTAAAATAGCAATTACAATACTCTAAATCTAAGTTATTAAGATGACAATAATGAAATTAGAGGATGAATGCACAGATAAAAATCTCTTCTCCAAATGAAGAATAATTATTCCTGCTGGAAAATTATCAGAAACAATTTTAGGCTTCTCTAATATCATACTAGGTAATTTGCTATATTTAATGGGATTGCAAATATTTACTACTTAGTAACTCCTATAAAATTCAATATAGTCTACAAGTAAGATTAGTGAGGGAATATGAATGTTATATTTAAATATCACACGAGTTCATTTTAGAGTAGAAATGCACTTAGAAATAATATAGTCTAATCTCATTTATGAGTAAACCGAGTCCCAAAGAAGCTGAAAAAGGTAAGTAAAAGACTACATTAATAGGGAATTGCCTGATGTTCAGTGGTTAGGACTCCATGCTATCACTGACAAGCGCCAGGGTTCTATACTTGGTTGGAGAACTCAGATTTCACAAGGTGAGTGATCTGGCCAAAAACTAATAGAGTATATTAATAGCACTGGTAAGATTAGAGTCTAGTTCACCTAATTTCATGCTCAGAGGACTGAGCTTCACCAAGGACTTACTACTCAGGCAAAATTGGCAGCAGAGCTTGATCAGTTAACAAATGAAGCCTTGGTCATAAAAAGAAGGTAATTCTCTGAATTTTCCTGTTCCTAGAGTAAGCTTTTTATTTAAAAAAAAAAAAAAAAAAAGCTCATTGCTTATCAAAGCATTCAAGCTACCATAACTTGCTTAAACCCTTTCTGAAGATTGTTAAATTTTTGTAAATTGTCAAATTGCTATTGACTTAACCTCTTCCCCAAACTGAAAGCAATCTAAACATGTAGTTGTGGAGACTTGTAGTTTATCTATTTAGTGCAGATGTTAAAATTGCCTGGATTTAGATACCCGGTGGCTTAACCACTTTAGAAATGCAAACACACATGTATCAAAATGAATGTGCAGTAACATTCACAGAAACTTTATTCATAACAGTCATTAAGATGAAGTAATCCAAGAAAGCTGTGGTACATGTGCACAATGGAGTATTACTCAGCCATTAAAAAGAATAATTTTGAATCAGTTCTAATGAGGTGGATGAAACTGGAGTCTATTATACAGAGTGAAGCAAGCCAGAAAGAAAAACACCAATATGGTATACTAACGCATATATATGGAATTTAGAAAGATGGTAATGATAACCCTGTATGTGAGACAGCAAAAGAGACACAGATATATAAAACAGACTTTTGGACTCTGTGGGAGAGGGAGAGGGTGGGATGATTTGAGAGAATGGCATTGAAACGTGTATAATATCATATATGAAACGAATTGCCAGTCCAGCTTCAATGCATGATACTGGATGCTTGGGGCTGGTGCCGCCTTTGGGACGACCCAGAGGGATGGTACAGGGAGGGAGGAGGAAGGGGGGTTCAGGATGGGGAACACATGTATACCTGTGGCAGTTTCATGTTGATGTATGGCAAAACCAATACAATATTGTAAAGTAATTAACCTCCAATTAAAATAAATGAATTTATATTTAAAAAAAAAGATGAAGCAATCCAAATGTCCAGTAGTTTTTTCTTTTAAATTGAGGCACAGTTGCTTTACAATGTTGCATTGGTTTCTACTCTACAGTGAAGTGAATCAGCTATATGCATACATAATGTGGATAAATAAATTCTGGCTTATTCATGAAATAGAATAGTACATAACAATGAAAAATGAACAAACTTCAGTTATGTCCAACAGCATTAGTGTTTCTCACAAACCCAGAGTTTAGTGAAAGAAGCAGGGACAGCAAAGGATAAATGCTGCATTTTCTATTTACATGAAGGGAAAAAATGATCAAAACGAATGTGTTTTGTTAGAATTCACAATTATAGCTACCTTTGAGGAGGAGAGAAATGAAATGCTTTGCAGGGGGTTGCTGGCAATATTGTACTTCTTCACTAGGGTAATGTGACAACTTTTCAAGTTGTTAAACTNAAAAAAAAAAAAAAAAAGCTCATTGCTTATCAAAGCATTCAAGCTACCATAACTTGCTTAAACCCTTTCTGAAGATTGTTAAATTTTTGTAAATTGTCAAATTGCTATTGACTTAACCTCTTCCCCAAACTGAAAGCAATCTAAACATGTAGTTGTGGACACTTGTAGTTTATCTATTTAGTGCAGATGTTAAAATTGCCTGGATTTAGATACCCAGTGGCTTAACCACTTTAGAAATGCAAACACACATGTATCAAAATGAATGTGCAGTAACATTCACAGAAACTTTATTCATAACAGTCATTAAGATGAAGTAATCCAAGAAAGCTGTGGTACATGTGCACAATGGAGTATTACTCAGCCATTAAAAAGAATAATTTTGAATCAGTTCTAATGAGGTGGATGAAACTGGAGTCTATTATACAGAGTGAAGCAAGCCAGAAAGAAAAACACCAATATGGTATACTAACGCATATATATGGAATTTAGAAAGATGGTAATGATAACCCTGTATGTGAGACAGCAAAAGAGACACAGATATATAAAACAGACTTTTGGACTCTGTGGGAGAGGGAGAGGGTGGGATGATTTGAGAGAATGGCATTGAAACGTGTATAATATCATATATGAAACGAATTGCCAGTCCAGCTTCAATGCATGATACTGGATGCTTGGGGCTGGTGCCGCCTTTGGGACGACCCAGAGGGATGGTACAGGGAGGGAGGAGGAAGGGGGGTTCAGGATGGGGAACACATGTATACCTGTGGCAGTTTCATGTTGATGTATGGCAAAACCAATACAATATTGTAAAGTAATTAACCTCCAATTAAAATAAATGAATTTATATTTAAAAAAAAAGATGAAGCAATCCAAATGTCCAGTAGTTTTTTCTTTTAAATTGAGGCACAGTTGCTTTACAATGTTGCATTGGTTTCTACTCTACAGTGAAGTGAATCAGCTATATGCATACATAATGTGGATAAATAAATTCTGGCTTATTCATGAAATAGAATAGTACATAACAATGAAAAATGAACAAACTTCAGTTATGTCCAACAGCATTAGTGTTTCTCACAAACCCAGAGTTTAGTGAAAGAAGCAGGGACAGCAAAGGATAAATGCTGCATTTTCTATTTACATGAAGGGAAAAAATGATCAAAACGAATGTGTTTTGTTAGAATTCACAATTATAGCTACCTTTGAGGAGGAGAGAAATGAAATGCTTTGCAGGGGGTTGCTGGCAATATTGTACTTCTTCACTAGGGTAATGTGACAACTTTTCAAGTTGTTAAACTTGAGATTAGTGAACCTTTATATATGCATGCCATATTTCAATAGAAGCATCTTTAAAATGCTATTGAGGAATGTATAGTGATGATAGGTAATAAACATGACTTTTTATAATTACTAAAACAGTTTTAATCATTAAGAGAGAGATCTTACTAATATGCTAAAAGATTGACATGTATTATAAACAGTATGAAAAAGCAAAATTATAGGATACTGAAAGAGGAACTCCCCAGGTCAATAGGTGCCCAATATGCTACTGGAGATCAGTGGAGAAATAATTCCAGAAAAGGATGAAGGGATGGAGCCAAAGCAAAAACAATACCCAGTTGTGGATATGACTGATGATATAAGCAATATACGATGCTGTAAACAGCAATATTGCATAGGAACTTAGATTGTTAGGTCCAGGAATCAACGCAAATTGGAAGTGGTCAAACAAGAGATGGCAAGAGTGAATGTCGATATTCTAGGAATCAGCGAACTAAGATGGTCTGGAATGGGTAAATTTAACTCAGATGACCATTATATCTACAAATGCGGTCAAGAATCCCTTAGAAGAGATGGAGTAGACATCATGGTCAACAAGAGTCCTAAATGCAGTACTTGGATGCAATCTCAAAAACGACAGAATGATCTCTGTTCGTTTAAAAGACAAACCATTCGATATCACAGTAATCCAAACCTATTCCCCAACCAGTAACACTTAAGATGCTGAAGTTGAATGATTCTATGAAGACTCACAAGACCTTTTAGAACTAACACCCCAAAAAGGTAGCCTTTTCATTATAGGGGACCGGAATGCAAAAGCAGGGAGTCAAGAAACACCTGGAGTAACAGGCAAATTTGGCCTTGGAATACGGAATGAAGCAGGGCAAAGTCTAATAGATTTTTGCCAAGAGAACACACTGGTCATAGCAAACCCTCTTCCAACAACACAAGAGAAGACTCTACACATGGACATCACCAGATGGTCAACACCAAAATCAGATTGATTA
>SJYW01051252.1:0-10248 GCA_006410735.1 Raphicerus campestris | reverse complement strand
ATGACCAGTGCATTTTCTTGGCAAAACTCTATTAGTCTTTGCCCTGCTTCATTCCGTATTCCAAGGCCAAATTTGCCTGGTATTGACCTGTTTTCTAGATATTTGCTATTACTTTCCCACAATGCTCATTATCTCTTTGTGGAGTGGTTGTTTTAAAAGGATGTATCTTTTTACCAGTGGAAGAAAAGAGCTAAGAGGAAATGAAAGCAACAAAATTAATCACACACATTTGCATCAGTTTAGATTCTAAATGGCTTTTATATATAATAAAATGGAAATGATAGGAAGGACAATGTTGTTCATTCTTCAGTTACCATGTCTAATCTGACTCTTCACAACCCTATGGACTGCAGCAAGCCACGCTTCCCTGTCCTTCACCATCTCCCGGAGTTTGCTTAAACCTGCGTTCAGGTTGCCGTCCAAGCATCTCATTCTCTGTCGCCCCCTTCTCCTTCTGCCTTCAATCTTTGCCAGCATCAGGGTTTTTCCCAATGAGTTGTCTGTTCCCATAAGGTGGCCAAAGTATTGGAGCTTCAGCTCTAACAACAGTCCTTCCAGTGTGTATTCGGGGTTGATTTCCTTTAAGACTGGTTTGATCTCCTTGCTGTCCAAGAGACTTTCAACAGTCTTCTCCAACACCACAGTTCAAAACCATCAATTCTTTGACACTCTGCCTTCTTTATGGTCCCGATAGGACAATTGTATGTGACTGCTAGAAAAACCGTAACTTTGACTATACAGACCTTTGTCAACAAAGTGATGAGTTTGCTCTTTAAACACTGTCTAGGTTTGTCATAGCAACAGAATTTACTACACATATTTGTGTCACTTTATATTCTAAATGACTTTTTATATAATAAACTGAAAATGAGATTAGGGATGATATATACTTCTAAAATACATAGACTTTTCTCTGTTATACATTTGTATTTATGTGTGAACATATTTATATATTTAGGTATATGGAGAAAGAGTACAAGTTATGGGCTTTTTCTTTAGGCCTAGGTTAACATGGCATGTGTTCACATGGGGAAACATTTGTNACTGTCTAGGTTTGTCATAGCAACAGAATTTACTACACATATTTGTGTCACTTTATATTCTAAATGACTTTTTATATAATAAACTGAAAATGAGATTAGGGATGATATATACTTCTAAAATACATAGACTTTTCTCTGTTATACATTTGTATTTATGTGTGAACATATTTATATATTTAGGTATATGGAGAAAGAGTACAAGTTATGGGCTTTTTCTTTAGGCCTAGGTTAACATGGCATGTGTTCACATGGGGAAACATTTGTACCTATTTTTATTTTTATTTGGGCACCTACACTATTTTCCAATACAACAAAACATATCTTAAGTTCATATATACATTGCTTAATGCTAAAGGGAGTAAAGGCTTTTGTGTGAACCAACAGCAAAATAAGATAAAATGTTGTATCGTGGATATTAACAAGCTCAGACAGATCCTTTCAATTATGAGAAGAAAACACTATTTCTAGCCATTAGACCCAAATTTTAGTGAGTAACCAAGCGTAAAATGCTTAATTTACATATATATATATATAAAATCAAAAAGTTAAGTATTTTCTCTTACATTTCTTAAGATAGGATCTAGGAACTTACCTGAAATAAGCAGGTCTTGGTTAGCTGAACAATAGGCAGATGGCTTTTTATTTAACCAGATTCATTGGGATTTAAATCCCTGTGCTACTGTCCTTTGGCTTTGATGTTATTCAAATATTTCCTTAACTACATTTCTGCTTCTGTATATCCCCACATGAATTCAGGAACAATTTAGCAAACGCTAAGCTTTTTTGCTTCACTATTGTCAGCAAATTGATTCATGGTAGAATGAAAATTGCAAATTGTCTTTGTAGTATGCTTTACAGTTAGCAGGAAACTATCTCTTTCTCTAGTCAAAAAGGGAACCTAATGAAACTCAAAAAAATTCTCCCTTCATCATTTCCAGCTCCTTTTGATTGTTTGCTTTGCTTCTGAAACACTATCCTTTATCATCTCATTTTGGAGTATTATTGTACTTTGAAATTATATGAAATTATAATGCACATAAAATAAAGTTCACCCTTTTAATGTATACTGTTATTAACTTTTAGTATATTTTCAAGATTGTTCAGTTATCAACTATCTACTTCAGAACATTTTCATCACTCCAATAAGAAACAACAAACTTATTAGCTGTCATTCCCCTTTCTTCCCTCCCTGAGCCCTGGAAATCACTCCTTTCTGATAGAGCATGGTTTCCTATTCTTGGCCTTGCATATAAACAGAATCATGTAGTATGTGTTTTTATTCTGTCAGCCTTCTTTTCTTCAGTATACTGTTTTCAATGTTCATCTGTGTTCTTGAACATATTAAGTTTGTTTCATTAAGTGACACAATAATAATTCATTTCCAGGCTATAACACATTTTATTGAGCCTTTGTTCAGTTAGATGATCATTGGGTTATTTCTATTTAGTTGTGAATAATGACGCTATAAACATTCTTGCCAATGCTACTTTTCAAGGCAGCCCTCATCACCAAATATCATCTCATTCCCATTCTCCAACCACATATCATCCAGGGATATTTCATTGATTTCTGTGACTCTCTCATACTCTCTAAATTGTGTACTCTTTTTTGAATTATGTTTATTTTGTTCATTTGAGAATCTCTCTACCACAGTTAAGGCCTCAGAAATATGATCAATGCTTATTTTGAATTTCCTAAGCTCCCTGGTACAAGAAGATGAAAAGTAGGGCTTTCTAAACACTTATTATTAAGTATTTCTTGTTATCAAAGTGATATAAAATAAATAAAATATACCTCTTTGGGGGATTTTAATATTGATATGGCTCATATGTGCAAAGGTGACCCATTTAGAAAATTGCACAGGTATGATAATTTTTCTAAATTTTCAGAGTTCCATTTTATTCCTAGAATAATGTGTTCCTTGGGGCTCAGATAGTAAAGAACCTAAAATTTGATCTAACGTCTTAGTATCTCTGATGTTACTGGACTTTTTTTCCGGCATCCCAGAACTAGTACTCTCTTCACAATGACCTGAATAACCAAAATGTCAGTCACTCTCCCTCTATATGTGTGTTGTTTAAGGAGTGCTTCATAAAGGCACTTTGTGTACATATATGTACAACAAAATTAAGAAGAGACTGCACACCTGACTACAGATTTAATAACAATAATATTAAAAAACTATTAACAAGCAAATTAGTACTTAGAAATTAACAGAGTTCTACAATGAGCTCATTGATAGTTTGGGAAGAATAAAGCAAAATTTACACTTTCCCCATATTTTCCTTAGAGATACAGTATTTCCTTATCTTTCTTTTGAATTTTTGCCATGCTCTAGCTGCTTTGATGAACAAAAATGGTCAGAAATATTGTAAGTCACTTCTTTTTTTAAAATATAAATTTATTTATTTTAATTGGAGGTTAAAGTCACTTCTGAGTCTAGCTTTAAGAAGGCAATATCTAAAAGTCATGACCTACAGTACAGAAAGTCCAGCAAATCATCTGAATAACAGATTTGACAAGTTCTGAGATAACATGGACTAGGAAGAGGAGAATTTGAATCTATCTTGCTAGTCATTTGCATCCTGTGCATTTATGAAAGACCTTGCAGTCTAACCCATCTTTCCGTGAATATTTCATGTATCCTCAGTCAACATGAGAAAAAAAAAAGATAATGAATCAATGGTCATTCTTTTAAGTTATTTAGGTTTGAAATGCAGTTTTATGTAGTAAGAGATGACAGGAACTGTGTGGGGAAATAAATCAGAGAGAAACATATTTTAAGTGTGTTGTGCTGTGCTTAGTCACTCAGTCATATCTGACTCTCTGTGACCCCATGGACTGTAGCCCATCAGACTCCTCTGTCCATGGAATCCTCCAGGTAAGAATATGGGAGTTGGTAGTCATTCATTTCTCCAGGGTCTCCTGCAGGTCAGGCAGATTCTTCACCATCTGAGCTACCAGGGAAATTATATAAACACACACACACACACACACACACACACACATAAAGAGTGAAGAAAATCTTTGAAAACCATATATTTATCTGACAGAGATATAATGCCTTTTGCAGCATAGGTCCATGATGGACCCAAAGATTTTCATATTGAGAGAAGTAAGTCAGACAGAGAAAGATACATATCATAAGACAGCACTTATATGTGAAATCTAGAATATGGTACAAGCTAACATTTTTACAAAACAGAAACAGAGTCACAAATGTTTAGGTTCCTTTTCTGATTGCTTCTTTTATTTGTTTCTTGCTCTCATCTACGTGATTTTCTCTAAAACTACAAAATTCAGCGGGTTAAAGTTCATTTAATTAGTCCATGTTTAATTTGGAGAAAAAGATACCTAGTGAAAAATTGTGTCATTTTTTAAATTGTTATTCCCATTCTTGGTATAATAAGCCCAACTGTTGTTTATTACTTTTGTCATTAAGTCAAGTCTGACTCTTTTGTGGCCCCATTTACTGTAGTCCACAAGGCTCCTCTGTCCATGGGATTTCCCAAGCAATAATACTGAAGTGGATTGCCTTTTTCTTCTCCAGGGAATCTTCTCTCAGGGATCAAACCTGTGTCTCCAGCATTAGCAGGCAGCTTCTTTACCACTGAGCCACTAGGAAAGCCAAATACATCAATACTAAGGTATCAAGTACAGTACTCTATGGAGATATTTTTGAGGCAAAGATCCAACCACATAACTATTAATAATTACTCATTAAAATCAAGAAACTGATGCATTTGTATTACAAAATAGTCTTATTATCATTATTTACTTCACTGTCACACATATGGTATATATAGAATTGTTTTAGTCATCTCATTCTATTCCTGGGCATTTTAGTTTTCCCCTCATCTACATTCTTATCTTCTGGGAAAAATCCCTTCTGTTGCATTTCATTCATCCAGAACCCAGCTTTAGCTTTTTAACAGTGCTGTTATCAAGACCATGTTGACTGACACTTTTCAATCTACTCTCATTCAACAATTTAAACCTGAGTTTGGGTAGATAAATTATTATTTTAAATTGGATAACAAAATATCTCCCAAGGGGATTTGTTTCATTAAAAATGGAGATCTTAAATAATTGAAAAGCATGTCTTTAGAAGAAAATGTCTTCCTCATATATAAGAAAGTGGGAAAAATATCTCTAGGATTTTCCTGGTATTCCTGGTAACATTAAGATAGTTCTCTATTGGCAAGTGTGTACTGAGGAGGAAATTACTTGTTTCAGAATATAGTTTCTCTTCCTCAAACCTAGAGTACTATGACACAGAGTTCATCGGCAGATACAGTACTAAATACATTATGTCTCACTGCAGCTAAGAGTTGGAGAAGTCAATGGCAACCCACTCCAATACTCTTGCCTGGAAAAACCCATGAATGGAGGAGCCTGGAAGGCTGCAGTCCATGGGGTAGCTAAGAGTCAGACACGACTGAATGACTTCACTTTTCACTTTCATGCATTGGAGAAGGAAATGGCAACCCACTCCAGTGTTCTTGCCTGGAGAATCCCAGGGACAGGGGTGCCTGGTAGGCTGCTGTCTATGGGGTCACACAGGGTCGGACACTACTGAAGCGACTTTGCAGCAGCAGCAGCAGCAGCAGCAGCTGAGAGAATGACTGGGAGATCCAGTGTATGAATAAAGACAGTGTTTTTCTATAAGCAAGGCAGCATTTCTAATAACATAAAAATGAATACTGCACTGAGATACTCTGTGGAATTATGCATTACACTAAAATCATATATGTATACTACATTCCTTTTGTACAATAGGCCTTTAGATTAAAAAGTACAAATAAGATTTCTTACCACTTCTCATTGCATCTACTTTGCTTAATGAAAATCAGAGTCTAATACGCTTATAGAAATTTTCACCTAAAAAAGTACACTGCAAGAACATTTTCAGAAATGAAACTATAACCAGACCCCCCAAAATAATTTGTTGCTTTTTGGCAATTTTACCCACACCCATCACAAATTAATGTTCAATACCATATATCACTTAGCTTGTTTATTTTTGAGGTATATACCAGGGAAATCATATTGCCTTTACACTATTATGTCTCGCTTCTTTCACTCAGTATTATGTTTGTGAAATTTCTCCATATGTTGTTGTATGCAGAGGTAGTTCATTCATCTACACTGCAGTCTACTTTTTCAATATACAAACTTATCATAAAGTTATTTATCTAATCCAGAGCAGGAGTCAGTAAACTTGATCCACGACATTTTACCTAAGCTGAGACGTACCATTTATATGTGTATTACAGATGGTTGCTTTTGGGATATAGTGAAAAGCTGTTCAGATGTGGCTAAGGTTTTATGGCCTACAAACCCTAAAATATACATTAAAGAAAAGCTTTTCAAGTCCTATACTAATGTACTGGGAAAAATTTTAGTTATTTTCAATGTTATAGTATTTCAAATACTACTATGGTGAATATTTCTGTACATGTCTTTTAGTGAAGATATTCATTCTTCCTTCTTGGATATATGGTATTTTTAGTGTTAGGACACTTATACAGCCAGCTATAGAAGAATCAGCCATGGAGTTTTACCAAGTGCAGTGGCAATTTCCCATCTAATATCAATATGTGAAGGCCATGGTACTTCACAACTTCACCAGTAGTTGATATTTCAGTTGCTTATATTCTGCCATTCTGTAGATCATACAGTATGACTTTACTTTTTGTTTCAGTTTTGTTTACCTGAGCACTAGTAAGGTTGAATATCTACTTCTATGAGGAATCTATGAGATTCTGAATTTGAATAACAGGCCACACAATTCTTTGTGTGAACATGAAGTACTGAAGTGACTCATTTTTCTTTCATTTTTCAAATCTGTTCCAATAATAGGGACGGCTTTACACAGAAGTAGAGTCATATTTTATAGACGCAGGTTGTGTCATCTGGAAAGGACCTTACAGGTAACCTGGCTGAAGTTCCCATTTTATACAGGGAGATCTGAGAGATAGAAAGGGAGAGTAATGAGTTCCGCTTAGAGTGGCATCACTACCTGGTCCAGAGCATGCTTCTAACTAGGGAGAGAGATTTCCAGTGAGGTTAAACGTCACTCCTTCCAGCTTAAACAGAAATCCTCTTATGTATTGGTTTGTTAAACATTACTACTGTTCTCTTTCTATACAGCCTATGACCACTATGCCTCTCTCTCTTCTCTGTGTTATATAGGTAACAGAGTCTATCATCATGCCGCATTTATTGTTAAGAATTTAAATTCAAGGATGAAGAAAGGGATTATAGAATGGAAATCCTACAATAATATTGACACATTATCCACTGTCACTGATAATACTGCACTTGAACAAAGATATTTTCCATCAAGATCAGTGATATGTCAGAGGGATGTATTGTGGAAAAAAGGAAAGTTAGTGATGAAAACTAAAGTAGACTGGTTAGAATATATCAGAGCCTTTTGATATGTTGCTCCCTATTTTTGAAAAATTTCATTATAGTAGAATTTTTACATACCATGTCCAAACTTCTATTTGAGTTATGAATTCCCTAAAAAAAATTCCCATAGTTTCTTCTTTAACCTCTGTAATTCCAGACATGAAAGCCAGATATTATCTAGATGTTGTTTGCTGCAATTCTATTTTGACTATCAATTAATGGGCTCAAATTTTCTTTCTTCTTCATATCACTTACATTAGATCCAATAAAATGGACCAATGTGTAAATCATATCAGTCTTTAGATAATGTAACAAATATATGTCATATGAATGGAGATGAATTAATTAGATAATATGTTACATCACAATCCATTGATGCTCTATTTTTCTTAGACTTTAATTTTCAGACAGTGCTTTGATCAAGCTTCTTTTTATAAGCAACAGTTCCAAAAGAGTTGCTCTATTTTTCTTAGACTTTAATTTTCAGACAGTGCTTTGATCAAGCTTCTTTTTATAAGCAACAGTTCCAAAAGAGTTTGATAAAATGATAACATATGCTAGGATTAGAAACCTATAAGACTTTTATCTAAAATAAGAATTCTTTGCAGTATTTTTCTACCATGAGTTTTTCCCAATATGCCATGCATGTGTGTGAGATCAGTCATATTTGACTCTTCACAACTTTATAGACTATAGCCTGACAGACTCCCCTTTTTATGGATTTCTCTGAGCAAAAATCTGTAGAGGGTTGTAATTTCCTCCTACAGGGGGAATTCCTGACCCAGGGATCAAACTCATATTTCCTGCATCTCCTGTGTTGACAGGCAGATTCTTTACAACTGAGACATCTGGGAAGCCCGATATGCCATAAAGTCTCACAAATTACATTTTGAATAACAGAGTAAGTTCTTTGACTTTACTTCCATTCTCAAATACATTCACATAAGGATATTTTAGAATGGGGACTAGAAAATATAAGACAATCATTGGCTTTTAGTTTTTAAAATTTTAATGGATAATTAACAGGTTTTCCATAGCTTATAGTGCTTCAAATATATGGCTATATATTCACTTTCTCAACAAACTGATTCAGTGCTTAGCCTTCAGGAAACAAGAATAAAGGTAAATATCAATAACTCACAGCTGTTTAGTTCTAATGTAATCATTATGCATGTCTTTATAGATCCATTATTAGTGTCCACAACTAATTCATGTGCATCCCCCCCAAAAAAAACCTATTGTATACATGTGTAAAAGAAATGCATATTCAATTATGCTTTATATATATATATATATGTATATATATATGAATGTACATGTATTAACATGGGCTTCCCAGGTGTCACTAGTGGTAAAGAACCCACCTGCCAATGCAGGAAACATGAGGACATGGAGTTTGATTCCTGGATTGATAAGATACCCTAGAGGAGGGCATGGCAACCCACTCCAGTATTCTTGCTTGGAGAATCCCATGGACAAAAGAGCCTGGATGTCTACAGTCCACTGGGTTGCAAAGAGTCAGACATAACTGAAACTGAAGTAACAACATACAAACACACATATATTAACATACACATATATATGATTTATGAGCATTCCTTGCTAAAGGATTAAGCATCCTATCTCTGTTATTCAAACACTGATTATTGTCTGGTGACATAAAGTTGTAAAATAAGCAAATATGTAATAAATAAAAAAATAGCAAACATTTTTAGTGTTTTTAGTGCTAATTATATAACAGTTACACAAAATTAACTGAGAGTTTAGTATATAACACATATATCTGTGTACATATATGTATGGGCATATATATGCATATGGGCTTCCCTGGTAGCTCAGCTGGTAAAGAATCCGCCTGTAATGCAGGAGACCCTGATTTGACTCCTGCGTCAGGAAGTTCCCTTGGAATGGGGATAGGCTACCCACCCCTGTATTCTTTTATTTTAAATTTAAATTTATTTATTTTCTTGTGCTTCCCTGGTGGCTCAGATGGTAAATAATCTGCCTGCAACGTGGGAAACCTGGGTTTGATGCAAGGTTGGGAAATCCCCTAGAGGAGGGCATGGCAACCCACTCCAATATACTTGCCTGGAGAATCCCCATGGGCAGAGGAGCCTGGAGGGCTACAGTCCATGGAGAAGCAAAGAGTCAGACATGACTGAACAACTAAGTACAGCACAGCGCATATATGTATACATATATATATATAACAATAGTTTTAGACATTTTGCTTTTAAATTTACAGCCCTCAATTTTTATTTTATGATAATTTTAAGCCTTATTATGAATTACTTGAATGTTTAGTTCCTTAATGTTTAATATTAACACTAACAACTTTTAGTATAGAATCTATAAGATGTACTATAACATATAAAGGAAATAAGTGCTGAAAATGCTCAGTAAGTGCAAAATAAGTCCTAGGGAAATTGAAATAACATTTGAATGAAAAAATGAAACAAAAATTGGCATAATTAGAAAACTCAAAAGTTTTTAAAAAACAGTTAGTGCCACATTTAAATCCTGGACACACACTAAGCAGATGTGTGAGGGGAACTGTAATATATTTTAGGATTGAGGTTTAATCCAAATACTTCTTTATTTAGGAATCTGAAAAGTTTATGTTTCTCATGTGTTATGTCATATAATTTTTCAATTAAACAAGTACTATACATCCTCTCCAGCATTTATTGCTTGGGAACCCTCTTACATTGCTGATGGGAATGCAAACTAGTACAGCCACTATGGAAAACAGTGTGGAGATTCCTTAAAAAATTGCAAATAGAACTGC
>SJYW01051248.1:5614-17131 GCA_006410735.1 Raphicerus campestris | reverse complement strand
AATTGAGAGCTGTCCTTATTCGAATAGCATTGTGAAGTAGATTAACTAGACAAGAAAGCTTGTCTCTGTGAAGTTTGAGATCTATTATTTGAACAGAATTTTTATAAACTTTAAAATACTAGAGGGTAAAATAAACAGTGACATATCTCATTTTCTGAATCTTTTGTATGCAATTTTCAAGACAGTTTTCCCTCTAGTTAATAGTTGATATTGGCATAGAGGTGATACATAAAGTATAGTGTGAGTGTGATGATGTTTGTATGATCACCTCTTTGTTTTTCCCTTGAGGAGAGAATGTTGTGTGGGATAAACTGCAAGGTGATGATATAATCCATCATTTTGAAACCTGTTCTCTGGTGATGGATGGATAGATTGATAAAATAACTCAGTAGTCTTCATTTTTTTCCAGGTTATTCACAGATCAGTGAGCATTGTTGTTAATAAAACAGTGGAATGCTTTTGTGTCCTTGCCTTCATTATTTCTCAGGTTTTGACAGGAAAACTATTTTAATTTGAGATTAACCTCTTACTAAAACTTATATTACACTTAAGCATGTGGTGCTAGAGGATTTATTGTCACTCTCATGAATATATTGGTATTATATTGGCTACCCAAATTATACAGTTGGAGTTTCTACTTTAATAATAGCACTCTTCCATGCTAACTATGGGCTTCCATTGTGGCTCAGAGGATAAAGCGTCTGCTTGCAATGTAGGAGACCCAGGTTCAATCCTCAGGTCAGAAAGATCCCCTGGAGAAGGAAATGGCAACCCATTCCAGTACTCTTGCCTGGAAAGTTCCATGGATGGAGAAGCCTGGTAAGCTACAGTCCATGGAATCGCAAAGAGTCACACACAACGGAGCACCTTCACTTCTCCCATGCTAATTCAGATACTAGATTATCTTCATGGGTAGGTACAGAAACTCACCCAATCATTTTCTCTTCAAGTAACTATTCCAGATCTATATGTACTATNCAACCCATTCCAGTACTCTTGCCTGGAAAGTTCCATGGATGGAGAAGCCTGGTAAGCTACAGTCCATGGAATCGCAAAGAGTCACACACAACGGAGCACCTTCACTTCTCCCATGCTAATTCAGATACTAGATTATCTTCATGGGTAGGTACAGAAACTCACCCAATCATTTTCTCTTCAAGTAACTATTCCAGATCTATATGTACTATTCCAAGTCTTAAAATAATTCTAATAACTTGTATTAGAGTGAAAAGTGACTGACTACATGTAGGGCAAGAGTGATATTCAAGTTAAGTCCAGTGATATTTGAAATAAGTCCATGTATAGAGCTGAAATTAAGGAGCATTCAAAACGATTCTTAACCCATTTCTTTGGAACCAATATATTAACATTGGTGAAAAAGTAATTGCAATTTCCGACTGTGAATTTTAAGCCAGTTATAACTAGGCTCAAACACATCTTTATTCATCAAAATGGGAACCATTACAATCAATACATTGTTGCAAATGAGAAATAAGTTTGTTTATTCCTGTAGTGTAAAAATAATATGCTTCAGGATTCCACAAACTCTTGGAAAGCATTTTCTTCCTCCTGCTGGTTATGGAAGCGTTTCCCCCCAAAAAGTTGTCGAGATGCTTGAAACAGTAGTAGTCTGTTGGCGAGAGGTCAGGTGAATATCGCAGATGAGGCAAAACTTTGTAGCCCAATTTGTTCAACTTGTGAAGCATAGGATGATGTCGTAAAGAATTGGACCCTTTCTGTTCACCAATGCCTGCTGCATGCGTTGCAGTTTTTGGTGCATCTCATTGATTTGCTGAGCATAGTTCTCAGATGTAATCGTTTTGCTGGGATTCAGAAACCTGTAGAGGATCAGACTGGCAGCAGACCACCAAACAGTGACCGTCACCTTTTTTTGGTGGAAGTTTGGGTGTGAGAAGTGCTTTGGAGTTTCATCTCTGTCCAGCCACTAAGCTGATCATTGCTGGTTATTGTATAAAACCCAGTTTTTCTTGCACGGCACAATCCGATGGAGAAATGGTTTGTTGATGCATTGAATAAGAGAAGACAACACTTGAAAGCAATTTTTCAATTTTTATTTTCAGTCAGCTCATGAGGCACTGGCTTATTGAAGTTTTTTACCTTTCCAATTTGCTTTAAATGCTAAATGACTGTGGAATGGTCCATGTTGATTTCTTCAACAACTCCTCATGCAGTTGTATGAGGATGACCAATGAGGCTCTGAGTTGGTCATTGTCAACTTCCAGTGGCTGGCCACTGTGCTCCTCATCTTCAAGGCTCTCATCTCCTTTGCAAAACTTCTTGAACCACCACTGCCCTGTATTTTGTTAGCAGTTCCTGGGCCATATGTGTTGTTGATGTTGTGAGTTGTCCCTGCTGCTTTACTACCCATTTTGAACTTGAATAAGAAAAGAGGGAGGGGACATATGTACAGCTATTGCTGATTCATGTTGATGTTGGACTGAAAACAGCAAAATTCTGTAAAGCAATCATCCTTCAGTTAAAAAATAAATATGTTTAAAAAATATTGCTCAAATTTGCTTTTTTTCTAATATCATTTCCATATTCTGAAATACATATAAAATAAATAGCAAGTAATAAGTCATTGGGCTTCTGTGACAGCTCAGTTGGTAGACAAAAAAGAAACAAAAACATAAAGCAGGAAATATGCCCTAAAATAATGTATAACATAAACATGTTTATTGAAGAATGCATTCCAGTATCAAACAGTAAAGTTCAACAGTGCAAAACCACAGTTACTTTTGCACCAACCTTATAGTATTATGCAACTGTAATAGATACAATATGTGAAATGTGTTTTATTTTCAAGCCAGTTCAAAGAGCAAACCAGATTATAAAGATCTAAGGCTTTATTCAAGAAAATTAGAGATATCAAAGGAACATTTAATGCAAAGATGACTTTGATAAAAGACAGAAATGGTATGGACCTAACAGAAACAGAAGATATTAACAAGTAGCAAGAATACACAGAAGAACTGTACAAAAAAGATCTTCACGACCAAGATAATCATGATGGTGTGATCACTCACCTAGAGCTAGACATCCTGGAATGTGAAGTCAAGTGGGCCTTAGAAAGCATCACTACAAACAGAGCTAGTGGAGGTGATGGAATTCCAGTTGAGCTGTTTCAAATCCTGAAAGATGATGCTGTGAAAGTCCTGCACTCAATATGCCAGCAAATTTGGAAAACTCAGCAGTGGCCACAGGACTGGAAAAGGTCAGTTTTCATTCCAATCCCAAAGAAAGGCAATGCAAAAGAATGCTCTAACTACGCACAATTGCACTCATCTCACATGCTAGTAAAGTAGCGCTCAAAATTCTCCAAGCCAGGCTCCAGCAGTATGTGAGCCATGAACTTCCAGATGTTCAAGCTGGTTTAAGAAAAAGCAAAGGAAGCAGAGATCAATTTGCCAACATCTGCTGGATCATGGGAAAAGGAAGAGAGTTCCAGAAAAACATCTATTTCTGCTTTATTGACTATGCCAAAGCCTTTGACTGTATGGATACCAATAAACTGTGTAAAATTCTGAATGAGATGGGAGTACCAGACCACCTGACCTGCCTCTTGAGAAACCTATATGCAGGTTAGGAAGCAACAGAACTGGACATGGAACAACAGACTGGTTCCAAATAGGAAAAGGACTACATCAAGGCTGTATATTGTCACCCTGCTTATTTAACTTATATGCAGAGTACATCATGAGAAACACTGGGCTGGAAGAAGCACAAGCTGGAATCAAGATTGCTGGGAGAGATATCAATAACCTCAGATACGCAGATGACACCACCCTTATGGCAGAAAGTGAAGAGGAGCTAAAAAGCCTCTTGATGAAAGTGAAAGAGGAGAGTGAAAAAGTTGGCTTAAAGCTCAACATTCAGAAAACGAAGATCACGGCATCTGGTCCCATTACTTCATGGGAAATAGATCGGGAAGCAGTGGAAACAGTGGCTGAGTTTATTTTTCTAGGCTCCAAATTCACTGCAGATGGTGATTGCAGTTAAAATGAAATTAAAAGATGCTTCCTCCTTGGAAAGAAATTTATGACCAACCTAGACAGCATATTCAAAAGCAGAGACATTACTTTGCTAGCAAAGGTCCGTCTAGTCAAGGCTATGGTTTTTTTCAGTAGTCATGTATGGCTGTGAGAGTTGGACTGTGAAGAAAGCTGAGCACCAAAGAATTAATGCTTTTGAACTGTGTTGTTGGAGAAGACTCTTGAGAGTTCCTTGAACTATAAGGAGATCCAACCAGTCAATTCTAAAGGAGATCAGTCCTGGCTGTTCTTTGGAAGGAATGATGTTAAAGCTGAAACTCCAGTACTTTGGCCACCTCATGCAAAGCATTGACTCATTTGAAAAGACTGATGCCGGGAGGGATTAGGGGAGGAGGAGAAGGGGATGGCAGAGGATGAGATGGCTGGATGGCATCACTGACTCAATGGATGTGAATTTGAGTGAACTCCGGCAGTTAGTGATGGACAGGGAGGCCTGGCCTGCTGCAATTCATGGGATTGCAAAGAGTCGGACAGGACTGAGCTACTGAACTGAACTGAAGGCTTTTTTTGCTAGCTACGTTACATAGCTGGATTTCCATGCATTCTCTATTCTTCTCTTGTTTAATTTGGTTTTGTTCTAGATTTATCTGATTAATGTGATTGTATACAGTTGTAACAAAGCTGTTCATTTCCAATTACTCATCAGTTTATATTCAGCTTTGGTAATGAGTGCTCAAAAGCTAGGTGCTCAAAAACTGTTATTGTTTGCACAAACTTGAACCTATCATTTAAATTATCAGAACCTCAGTTGTTTTACCTGCTGTGTAGCTAATTAAGTCTCATCCTAACTCCTGACCAGAGCTATTGTGAGACTTAAATGTGATCATGTTATGGAAAGTACAATGAAAACTGTCTATTACCAATGTAATATATTATAAAAAATAAATAACTGTGAATGACTTCACAGTTTTGGTATTTAGAATGAATATAGAATGTTTTTGCAGTTACTGAAATATTAATTTGTATATTATAGACCATTCAGTTTATATAGACTAGATCTGATATTTGGAATTTAATTGTGTAATTAAATTGCCAAATAATTGTGTCTGTTGATAGCTAGATTTGTGGTATAAAATTGAGTCATCTTTATGTCTCCTGTAGTTACTGTCACATAAATAGGTACTCCATAATTTTTCTTTTTTTACTATTGAATTTGGTATGTTCTTCTCATATATGGTTAACTGATTAGAACTTTGGCTACCACATTATAGGTGCTTAATAGTTTAAATATTTTGAAAATTTATTTAGAAACTACCGTGGAGAGAAATTAAATACTGCAAGATAGAAACTGTTCTTTCATGTACTAGAGAAATAGTTTGTAAAAGAGATCTCTCTTGGGGATGAAATAATTTAGTTTTTAAACTTTCCTCCTCCTTCTTTCTCTACTTGTTCATGCTTCATCTTCTCCCCTCTGCCCAAATTAAGCCATAGGTTCTTCCTTGCTTGATTTTTGGCATAGAGTGAAAGTTTTGCCAAAAAATACCCCACTTCCATATGGCAATAGGCTCTTCCTTGCTTTATATTTTGGCATAGAATGAAAGTTTTGCCAAAAAACACCCCACTTCCATATGGCAATACTTCATCAGTTTTAATCTCAACCACTTTAGTATTCACAACAATTTGAATGTTTTTACTTTATACTCTGTATGTAAACAGAGTTTGCTAAACAAATGAGTAGCATAAACAGGAAGGTATAGTTAGCCTACTTAAGAAACTAGTTTCAACTAATTTTTTAATTACTCCTACAATTTGAATATCAGAAACCTGTAGTTTATTTTTAGACTGGTATTCTTTAATTTTTTCATTCAGATGCACATGTACTTGTAAATAGTCATATTTTTAAAACTTTTTGGTTTCCCAGCTGGAGTTTTTAAAAGAAAAATGGAATCACACTGTAGCTGTTTTTCTTAACTAAATCTCTTTTGACTATATTAGACTTTGAAAATACTCATTTTTGAATGTACAATCTAATTGTGATCCTGTATGTATATGCATTGTCCCATATGCATGCAGCAGTCCATGGGGTCACAAATAGTCGGACAAAACTGAGTAACTGAACTGAACCATATGCATAGACCCATATTCTTCAGGTGCATTTACAAATAGAAGGATTTAACTCTAAAATGAACCCTTTTAAATAATTCACATTTATTGAATGAACAATTGACTTTTATCCTGATCTTATGTTTTAACATATCGTATTCTTAGAGGTGGTATAATATAGTACTTAAGAGTAGAGACCCTGATGCCAGACATTCTAAGTCTGAATCCTGGCTCTGCCACTTACCTCCTGTTTAAATACTCTGTGTTTTTAGTTTCCTCCTGGTGTAAAAAGGAAATAACAGTATAGGACTGTTACAAGGATTAAGGAAATCAATATTTGCAAAGCTCTTGAAACAATGCTGTGCTGTGCTAGTTGCTCAGTTGTGTCCAGCTCTTTGCAACCTTATGGACTGCAGCCCACCAGGTTCTTCTGTCCATGGGATTCTGTAAGCAAGAATGCTGGAGTGGGTTGCCATTTCCTTCTCCAGGTGATCTTTCTGACACAGGGTTTGAACCTACATCTCCTGTGTCTCCTGCATTGCAAGCAGATTTTTTACCTGCTGAGCAGTCTGGGACACCTTAGAACAGTACTTGGCACAAAATGAGCACTACACAAGCCTTTGTTATATAAAATAAAATAATTTACAAGCTTTGTTAAGTTGTGCATATGTGATTTCAGGTTCTTAGGTATGGTGGAGGGGTTCTGAATGCTTAATGAATTGAGAGCCAAATTTCTGACTGAAGTGTTCCACCTTCCATGATGTCTTCAAAATCAACACTTACCTGTCATCCTGTAGTGGTCTTAGGGTAGAGGTGGGTGTACCAAGATCAGAACTCCTGCTGTCTGAAATCTAGTGCAGCACTTCCCCCCATGCCTGGAAAGCACTAAAGCATAGCAAAAGGTACTTGTCATTTTTGTGTGTGTGAGGTTAGACCTGACTTTTTCTTGCCTTGCGGTGGTGTATGTTATGATGTACGTTTTTCACAAACAAATCAATTGCAAACAAATGTTAGTTTTCTTCATATTCCTAAAGTAGAAGTAAAAACCACTATGGAACGTCTGTTTAGTATATGAATGTTTTAATACTTAAAATGGACGCTTTTAAGAATAGCAAACTAAGACAGTGTCTGTATGGTACAGATAAATCAAGTGTAAAGCAGAACCACTTGGTCATCTACTTTCAAATTTCAACTTAAATATTCTGGCCATAATGAGATGGTATTACTTATCTCTAATAGTTTTTGCTTTATGATAGTTAGATATCAAATATTATCAAACTTACATGAGAGAAGAAATACTGCTTTATTCCTGAATACTTTCTGGAGTAGAAAAGAATTTTCCTTGGAATGTAAACTTTGGAGCTAGTATTTTCAGGCCCAGTAAACATAACTGTTACTCTTGATGTTCAGTCAGTTGAGCAGAATGAATGTTTTTGCTATTAACCATTCTTTATGGAGATTATCTTAGTCACAGAAATATACTAATAAAAANAAATGAACCCTTTTAAATAATTCACATTTATTGAATGAACAATTGACTTTTATCCTGATCTTATGTTTTAACATATCGTATTCTTAGAGGTGGTATAATATAGTACTTAAGAGTAGAGACCCTGATGCCAGACATTCTAAGTCTGAATCCTGGCTCTGCCACTTACCTCCTGTTTAAATACTCTGTGTTTTTAGTTTCCTCCTGGTGTAAAAAGGAAATAACAGTATAGGACTGTTACAAGGATTAAGGAAATCAATATTTGCAAAGCTCTTGAAACAATGCTGTGCTGTGCTAGTTGCTCAGTTGTGTCCAGCTCTTTGCAACCTTATGGACTGCAGCCCACCAGGTTCTTCTGTCCATGGGATTCTGTAAGCAAGAATGCTGGAGTGGGTTGCCATTTCCTTCTCCAGGTGATCTTTCTGACACAGGGTTTGAACCTACATCTCCTGTGTCTCCTGCATTGCAAGCAGATTTTTTACCTGCTGAGCAGTCTGGGACACCTTAGAACAGTACTTGGCACAAAATGAGCACTACACAAGCCTTTGTTATATAAAATAAAATAATTTACAAGCTTTGTTAAGTTGTGCATATGTGATTTCAGGTTCTTAGGTATGGTGGAGGGGTTCTGAATGCTTAATGAATTGAGAGCCAAATTTCTGACTGAAGTGTTCCACCTTCCATGATGTCTTCAAAATCAACACTTACCTGTCATCCTGTAGTGGTCTTAGGGTAGAGGTGGGTGTACCAAGATCAGAACTCCTGCTGTCTGAAATCTAGTGCAGCACTTCCCCCCATGCCTGGAAAGCACTAAAGCATAGCAAAAGGTACTTGTCATTTTTGTGTGTGTGAGGTTAGACCTGACTTTTTCTTGCCTTGCGGTGGTGTATGTTATGATGTACGTTTTTCACAAACAAATCAATTGCAAACAAATGTTAGTTTTCTTCATATTCCTAAAGTAGAAGTAAAAACCACTATGGAACGTCTGTTTAGTATATGAATGTTTTAATACTTAAAATGGACGCTTTTAAGAATAGCAAACTAAGACAGTGTCTGTATGGTACAGATAAATCAAGTGTAAAGCAGAACCACTTGGTCATCTACTTTCAAATTTCAACTTAAATATTCTGGCCATAATGAGATGGTATTACTTATCTCTAATAGTTTTTGCTTTATGATAGTTAGATATCAAATATTATCAAACTTACATGAGAGAAGAAATACTGCTTTATTCCTGAATACTTTCTGGAGTAGAAAAGAATTTTCCTTGGAATGTAAACTTTGGAGCTAGTATTTTCAGGCCCAGTAAACATAACTGTTACTCTTGATGTTCAGTCAGTTGAGCAGAATGAATGTTTTTGCTATTAACCATTCTTTATGGAGATTATCTTAGTCACAGAAATATACTAATAAAAATACTAATTAGTCAAAATACTAATATTTCTTAGTTACAGAAATATACTAATAAATAAATAATAAAATATACTAATAAAATTGGCCTGGTCATTGCATTTTGAAAGATTTTTAAAAATACCCTCATATATGATGCATAATTAAAGAAATGAATTTGTCAGCCTTGCAGATTAAACTTGAGCTTGAGTGCATTTTGTTCCCCCTGGAAGATGTCAGACCATGAGTAAAACCTCCTCATAAGTAGGAGTGTTTTCTTTAGAAATACCAAGTTAAGTTTGTAAATCTATGTGAGTTTAATTCCTTAATGTCAGTTTGGAACATGTAGTTAATATGTTGGAATGGTATAAGAAAAACACCTAACATCTATGGGAAATAAAAGCTAGATAGCAAAAGGAAGGATGCCAAAGACAGCAAAGCACAAAAGCATAGTGAAAGGTTCTTAGGGAGCTTTGAGGTTCTCTGTGTTGTGGGATGCCCTCTTGTTTTGTTAAGAATAGGATATTTAGAAAGTTCTCAACCCCTTTCTTTGTCAGCATACATTATGTATCCATCTTTTTGCGTGTTTGACCCATTCCCAGGGGCATACTCTGGGAATTTTTGTAGGCTTTGACATAGGTGAAAGTGAAAGTGTTAATCACGTAGTCATGTCTGACTGTTTGTGACCCCAAGGATTGTAGCCTGCCAGGCTCCTCTGTCCATGGTATTTTCCAGGCAAGAATACTGGAGTGGGTTGCCGTTTCCTTCTCCAGGGGATCTTCCTGACCCAGGGATTGAATCTGGGTCTCCTGCATTACAGACAGACTCTTCACCGACTGAGCTACTAGGGAAGACCTAGGTAAGAGAGGCGTAGTCTCTCTTGGCATAGGTAAGAGAGGCTGTAGTCTCTGCATAGGTACCACCATAACACCACCCTTTTTTTTTTTCCTCCACAAACTTAAGACAGTCTCACAGAACATTAAGGTTGAGAATAGTTATGTTATTAAACATAATAACATGTTTTATATGAGTATACAATTCATAAGAGATCTGGAATTCATATATGAGTGATAACTTTTATCACTTTTATCTTGTTAAATGAAAGATAGCTTATTAACAGCCAATATGTATGTTTCCTTGTGTGTTAGAGAAAAAGGAAAATAATTTTAGATGTCTTGTTCAGAAGAAAAAAATACTATGTAAGATATAGGAACTTTAGCTCTCTGTGATTCTAGATTTTAATGTATTTTTAATTTCATAAAGCCAATTGAACAGATGTATTTTTAGCAGCATAGGATTCTGTTTACCCTTTTGGTATTTTCTTTCCTAACTTGCTGCTGTACACTTTCTGGTTATACCTTGCAGCACGTTGACCTTTTTTTTTTTTTTTTACTAAAAGGAAATACTTTTTTTTCTTTTCCTGCTTATCAGAACATCCATGCTTATGATAAGAAACTTAGACAGTACAGAAGATATGAAGAATGCAAAATTTAAATTGATGAGATAATTTTTTTTTAATCAGAATCAGTTTGAATCCTTTTGTGACCCCATGGACTATAGCTCCTCTCTCCATGGAATTCTCCAGGCCAGAATGCTGAAGTGGGTAGCTGTTCCCTTCTCTAGGGGACTCTTCCAACCCAGGAATCGAACCCCAGTCTCCTGCATCACAGGCAGATTCTTTACCGACTGAGCCACCAGAGAAGTCCTCGAATCCTTTTGGTTTGGTTTAAAAAATGACCTTCATAAGGTTTATCATCTTTACTTTGTCCATCCAGTTAGTTACTTAGTATCCCAGGCTTAATTTATGGGTAGTGTCAAAACTGCTCTAATCCTTGAAAACTAAAACAGTTCTTCCAGATTGCTCAATATATGGTAAATATCATTGTATAAACAAATTTGTTGCTGTTGTCTAAGTCTGAGAATCCCAAAGGTTTTTTTTCCCTCCTACTGCAGCTTCGAGTATTGTAAGCACGTTTTGCCTTTTTAAGTGTTTGTATTGTTTATTGACAAAGGCAAAAGCTGATCCTTCTGTAAATAACTTGGAAAAAATTGAATTTCCCATTAAAGTTTATATAAGTGATTGCAGCCATGAAATTAAAAGACACTTACTCCTTGGAAGAAAAGTTATGACCAACCTAGATAGCATAATGAAAAGCAGAGACATTACTTTGCCAACAAAGGTCAGTCTAGTCGAGGTTATGGTTTTTCCAGTGGTCATGTATGGATGTGAGAGTTGGACTGTGAAGAAAGCTGAGCGCTGAAGAATTGATGCTTTTGAACTGTGGTGTTGGAGAAGACTCTTGAGAGTCCCTTGGACTGCAAGGAGATCCAACCAGTCCATTCTGAAGGAGATCAGCCCTGGGATTTCTTTGGAAGGAATGATGCTAAAGCTGAAACTCCAGTACGTTGGCCACCTCATGTGAAGAGCTGACTCATTGGAAAAGACTCTGAGGCTGGGAGGGATTCGGGGCAGGAGGAGAAGGGGACTTCAGAGGATGAGATGGCTGGATGGCATCACTGACT
>SJYW01051245.1:0-104939 GCA_006410735.1 Raphicerus campestris | reverse complement strand
GGAATCCCACATAATCCCCAGGGACAAGCCATAATAGAGTGCCATCATCAAAATTTAAAGGCTCAATTACAAAAACAGAAAGGGGGAATAAGCCCTCACCAGCAACTTGGAATGGCACTCTTTAAACATCTTAAATTTTTCAAAAAATGAACTGATACCATGTTTTCAAAAACATTGGTCTCATCAAGAAATAAAACCTGAAATACAAGTGAGATGGAAAGATCCCATCACTGGTCAGTGGAAGGGGCCCAATCCACTCCTTACAGTGGGGAGAGGATTCGGATGCATATTCCCCATTGGGGACCCCAGCCCTATATGGGTGCCAGCAAGAAATCTTAAATTTACACCACAAGAGAGAGGTCAAATCTCAAAACCTGACACAGATTAAGGAGACATTCACATATTGAGCCCAAGAACAAAAAGTTCTTGAGGCGATCTTTTCTTCCTTTACAGATTATTGATGTGGTGACCCTGGTGGACACTGCTCCTGGTGATCGTCGGATTACCTATCCTCTCCTTGCTGACCTTCATCATTGCCATCTCAAACCAGCTTGAACACCTGAGATCCGCCATAACAGGACTTAACAACAGTTGGACTTTTATGCAAGAGCACTAGAGACTTTGACTGTCTTAACAAGGTTAAATTGTGATATCGTAATTTCTGTTTTATGGCTTTTCCAGTTCTTAATGAAATGTTAAAAAAGGTTATGTTTGCCCAGGTCATGGAAGAGGAGCCCACGTTGGGGACCCACAAAACCCCTGGATTAACTTAGCCCTCCAAGAGATTAACTGAGACAGATAAAGAGTTCTAGATGCCCATCATCTAGAGAGATTCCGCCTAGCCCTCAAGAAGTGGCTGGATAGTCAATGACGGGTAAGACCCTCAGAGGAGGGCAACCTAAGACAGGCACAGCCGCGAGAGGGGCTGTCGAGGCTTGCTGCCTACAGCTTTACGCTTTGCTCTACAGAACATCAATACAGATGTCTCGAGGGCTTAAATTAATTAAAAAGGGGGAGATGTGGGGCCCTAAATGGGAAACCTCGGAGGTAAAAAAAAAGGGGGGCTAGCTTCACAGTTGGAGACAGTTGGAAACAGTTGAAAACTAAGATGACGCCTGGCAGAAGTGATAGGGGCGGGGTCTGTGTTTGTCAGTTTTTGATTGGCTCTCCTGATTTCCATGCACGTGAGGATTTGACCTTTAACATGATTGATGAAACTGATGGCACATAATGATTTGATCTTTAATGTGATTGGTGCAAGTATGGAGAGTCCCTCCAAAAACGCCCCCTGCTGGCCTATAGAAGCTGGGAGTTTGCAGCAATAAAGTGGAACTGCTTCGATGGAACCCCTGTCACGTCTGATTGTCCCTTGCTGGCCAAGGGGCTGGGTTGGTGGAGAGCAGGCTCACCTCACTTCAGGAACCCTCAGCTTTGCTGAGGAAAGTTCCACTGCCTCTACTCGTTCTGCGGAGCACCACCAGCACCTCTTGAGTCTTGGCAGGACCCTTGGGGTTGCTATTGAGTGGGGACGGGTGGGGTGGGGAACTTCTTGGGTAACAGCAATGGTGTGAAGGAGCCTTTCGAGGTCCACGAGGGACGGGGTGAATTCCTCTGAGATGCCGTTGCAGACAAGGGCCACACCACGTCTGCAGGGGAGAAGCTTCCGGTTTTTCTCGAGTTGTGGAGGGGTCCTCTCGAGTTACGACGGGGACCTCAGGAACCCGCCCCTGTATCCTCAGGAGAGGCCATTCTCAGTGCGAGTTCCGAGGCGCCTCAGGGGATTCCTACCCAGTCATCACTGGGTCCTCAATCCTCTTCTGGTGCTGAGGTCTGAGCCGGAGATTTCCTTGCTCATGCTTTCATAGGTCTTGAGGTTACTCTGGAGCCCCCACAGGGGGGTCAGGCCTCTTCTGTCCTGGAGACTTGCACCGCCTCTTTTTCCCAAACTGCAGCGGCAGTGTCCGGTTCCCTGTAAAGCAGACACAGGGATCTGCGGCTTGGATCGAGGTACTCCAGGGCTGTCTCACGTGCCAGTGTGTTGGGAGTCGAGCCTCGGGGTGACAGTCGAGACAGTGCAGGGCAGTATGTTCATCTGTAGTGGACGAGGCATTTGGGGATCTTGGGGAGTGGTGGTCGGACATCTGAGGATCCTTCCAAAATTCCTGACTCAGTCCCCTTCTGGTGCTGAGGCTGCAGCCTGAGATTGATTCGCCCATGCTGACATTTGTATTGGGCTTCCCCTGGAGCCCGCAGAAGGGAGTCAGGCCACATCTCCACTGGAGACGTGCATGGCCGCTTTCCTTCCCAACTGCAGTAAGAGTGTTCAGATCCCTGTCGAGAGGATACAGGGATCTATGTCCTGCGCTCGAGGAACCCCGGGTCTGTCACAGGTGCCAGTGTGTTGGAGTTGAGCCTCGGGGTTACAGTCCAGGCAGTGCAGCACAGTCAGGTTCATCTGAAGTGGACGGGGCATTTGGGAGACTTGGGGAATGGTGGCCCAAAGTGTGAGGATCCTCCCGAATTTCTAGGTGCGAGCACCTCCTCTTGGGATGCGAGGGGAACACCACGAAACCTTTCCAGACGGAGCAGACAAATGTCCCCTCATCTGGAGGTCAGCAGGGGAAAACAGGGCTCCTCTTGAATCTTGGCCAGAGCCTTAGGGTTCCTCTCGAATGGGGAAGGGTGGGGCAGGGAAGTTCTTGGGTCACAGCAAAGGTGAGAAGGAGCCTTTCGAGTTCCATGAGGGATGGGGTGAATTCACCTGAGATGCCCTTGCCAACAAGGGCCACACCACACCTGCAGGGGAGAAGCTTCCGGTTTTTCTTGAGTTGCTGCGGGATCCTCTCGAGTTACGAGGGGACACCAGAGACCCGCCCTTGTATCTTCATGAGAGGCCATTCTCAGTGCGAGATGCGAGGCGCCTCTGGAGTTTCCTCCCCAGTCATCACCGAGTCCTCAGTACTCGTCTGGTGCTGAGGTCCAGCCTGAGATTTCCTCGCTCATGCTTTCATAGGTCTTAAGGTGACTCAGGAGCCTCCACAGGGGAGTCAGTCTTCTTCTCGCCTGGAGACTTGCACGGCCTTTTTCTTCTCCAATTGCAGCAACAGTATCCGGGTCCCTGTCCAACAGATACAGGGATCAGTGGCTTGCCATTGAGGTACCCCAGGGCTATTACACGTTCCAGTGTGCCTGAGTCGAGCCTCAGGGTGACAGTCGAGGCAGTGCAGGGCAGTCAGGTTCATCTGGAGTGGACTAGGCATTTGGGGGTCTTGGGGACTGGTGGCCCAAACTGTGAGACTCCTCTTGACTCTCCAGGTGCGAGCACCTCCTCTTGACATGCGAGGGGAACACCAGGAAACCTTTCCCGACGGAGCAGGGAAAGAGCCCCTCATCTGGAGCTCAGCAGGGGGATACGGGGCTCCTCTTGAATCTTGGCAGGACCCTCGGTTTTCCCCTCGAGTGGGGACGGGTGTGGTGGGAAACTTCTTGGTTCATAGCAAGGATGTGAAGTGGGCTTCCGAGGTCCAAGAGGGAAGGGGTGAATTCCCCCGAGATGCCGCATCGGACAAGGGCCTCTATCCGCCTTCAGGGAAGTGTCTGGTTTATTTCGAGTTGTGGAGGGGTCCTCTCAAGTTACGACGAGGCCCCAGGGATGCACCCATGTGGCCCCAGGAGAGGCCAGTCTCAGTGCCAGGGGCGAGGCACATCTGGGGTTTCTTCCCCAGGGTGCCAAGTCCTCAGTCCCATTCTGGTGTTCAGGCCGGAGCCTGAGCTTTCCTCACCCGTGCCTACTTAGGTCTTAGGGTTCGCCTAGAGCCCCCTCAGGGGAGTCAGGCCTTGACTCGCCCATAGACATACAGGGCCGCTTTACTCCAGGGTGCAGCAGCTGTCTCCGGCTCTCTGTCAAACAGAGAAAGGGATCTGTGGCTGGCACTTGAGGTACCCCAGGGCTACCACAGGTACCAGTGTGTCAGCAGTCGATCCTAGGGGTGACAGTCGAGAGAGCGCATGGCAGTCAGGTTCATCTGGAGTGGATGAGGCATTTGGGGATCTTGGGGAGTGGTGGTCGGACACCTAAAGCTCCTCCCCACTCTCCTTATGCGAGGCCACCACTTGGGATGTGAGAAGAGCGCCTGAAAACCTTTCAGGATGGACCAGAAAAAGGGACCCTCATCTGGAGCTCAGCAAGAAAAAAAGGGGCTCCTCTTGAGTCCCAGTGGGACCATCGGGGTTCTTCTCTNTGCTCATGCTTTCATAGGTCTTGAGGTTACTCTGGAGCCCCCACAGGGGGGTCAGGCCTCTTCTGTCCTGGAGACTTGCACCGCCTCTTTTTCCCAAACTGCAGCGGCAGTGTCCGGTTCCCTGTAAAGCAGACACAGGGATCTGCGGCTTGGATCGAGGTACTCCAGGGCTGTCTCACGTGCCAGTGTGTTGGGAGTCGAGCCTCGGGGTGACAGTCGAGACAGTGCAGGGCAGTATGTTCATCTGTAGTGGACGAGGCATTTGGGGATCTTGGGGAGTGGTGGTCGGACATCTGAGGATCCTTCCAAAATTCCTGACTCAGTCCCCTTCTGGTGCTGAGGCTGCAGCCTGAGATTGATTCGCCCATGCTGACATTTGTATTGGGCTTCCCCTGGAGCCCGCAGAAGGGAGTCAGGCCACATCTCCACTGGAGACGTGCATGGCCGCTTTCCTTCCCAACTGCAGTAAGAGTGTTCAGATCCCTGTCGAGAGGATACAGGGATCTATGTCCTGCGCTCGAGGAACCCCGGGTCTGTCACAGGTGCCAGTGTGTTGGAGTTGAGCCTCGGGGTTACAGTCCAGGCAGTGCAGCACAGTCAGGTTCATCTGAAGTGGACGGGGCATTTGGGAGACTTGGGGAATGGTGGCCCAAAGTGTGAGGATCCTCCCGAATTTCTAGGTGCGAGCACCTCCTCTTGGGATGCGAGGGGAACACCACGAAACCTTTCCAGACGGAGCAGACAAATGTCCCCTCATCTGGAGGTCAGCAGGGGAAAACAGGGCTCCTCTTGAATCTTGGCCAGAGCCTTAGGGTTCCTCTCGAATGGGGAAGGGTGGGGCAGGGAAGTTCTTGGGTCACAGCAAAGGTGAGAAGGAGCCTTTCGAGTTCCATGAGGGATGGGGTGAATTCACCTGAGATGCCCTTGCCAACAAGGGCCACACCACACCTGCAGGGGAGAAGCTTCCGGTTTTTCTTGAGTTGCTGCGGGATCCTCTCGAGTTACGAGGGGACACCAGAGACCCGCCCTTGTATCTTCATGAGAGGCCATTCTCAGTGCGAGATGCGAGGCGCCTCTGGAGTTTCCTCCCCAGTCATCACCGAGTCCTCAGTACTCGTCTGGTGCTGAGGTCCAGCCTGAGATTTCCTCGCTCATGCTTTCATAGGTCTTAAGGTGACTCAGGAGCCTCCACAGGGGAGTCAGTCTTCTTCTCGCCTGGAGACTTGCACGGCCTTTTTCTTCTCCAATTGCAGCAACAGTATCCGGGTCCCTGTCCAACAGATACAGGGATCAGTGGCTTGCCATTGAGGTACCCCAGGGCTATTACACGTTCCAGTGTGCCTGAGTCGAGCCTCAGGGTGACAGTCGAGGCAGTGCAGGGCAGTCAGGTTCATCTGGAGTGGACTAGGCATTTGGGGGTCTTGGGGACTGGTGGCCCAAACTGTGAGACTCCTCTTGACTCTCCAGGTGCGAGCACCTCCTCTTGACATGCGAGGGGAACACCAGGAAACCTTTCCCGACGGAGCAGGGAAAGAGCCCCTCATCTGGAGCTCAGCAGGGGGATACGGGGCTCCTCTTGAATCTTGGCAGGACCCTCGGTTTTCCCCTCGAGTGGGGACGGGTGTGGTGGGAAACTTCTTGGTTCATAGCAAGGATGTGAAGTGGGCTTCCGAGGTCCAAGAGGGAAGGGGTGAATTCCCCCGAGATGCCGCATCGGACAAGGGCCTCTATCCGCCTTCAGGGAAGTGTCTGGTTTATTTCGAGTTGTGGAGGGGTCCTCTCAAGTTACGACGAGGCCCCAGGGATGCACCCATGTGGCCCCAGGAGAGGCCAGTCTCAGTGCCAGGGGCGAGGCACATCTGGGGTTTCTTCCCCAGGGTGCCAAGTCCTCAGTCCCATTCTGGTGTTCAGGCCGGAGCCTGAGCTTTCCTCACCCGTGCCTACTTAGGTCTTAGGGTTCGCCTAGAGCCCCCTCAGGGGAGTCAGGCCTTGACTCGCCCATAGACATACAGGGCCGCTTTACTCCAGGGTGCAGCAGCTGTCTCCGGCTCTCTGTCAAACAGAGAAAGGGATCTGTGGCTGGCACTTGAGGTACCCCAGGGCTACCACAGGTACCAGTGTGTCAGCAGTCGATCCTAGGGGTGACAGTCGAGAGAGCGCATGGCAGTCAGGTTCATCTGGAGTGGATGAGGCATTTGGGGATCTTGGGGAGTGGTGGTCGGACACCTAAAGCTCCTCCCCACTCTCCTTATGCGAGGCCACCACTTGGGATGTGAGAAGAGCGCCTGAAAACCTTTCAGGATGGACCAGAAAAAGGGACCCTCATCTGGAGCTCAGCAAGAAAAAAAGGGGCTCCTCTTGAGTCCCAGTGGGACCATCGGGGTTCTTCTCTAGTGGGGACGGTTGGGGTGGGGAACTTCCTAGATCACAACAAGGGTATGAAGGAGCCTTTTGAGGTCCAAGAGGGAAGGGGTGATTTCCCCCGAGATGCTGCAGCGGATAAGGGACTCACCGTCCCTACAGGGGAGAAGCTTATGGTTTTTCTCGAGTTGTGGTGTCGTCCTCTCGAGTTAAGACGGGGACCCCAGGGATGCACCGCTGTGGCCTCAGGCAAGGCCAGTCTCCATGCGAGTTGCAAGGCAACTGTGGGAATTCCTCCCGAGACGTCACTGGGTCCTCAGTCCTCGTCTGGTGATGAGGCTGGAACCTGTGCTTGCCTCGCCCATTTGACACAGGTCTTGGGGTTCTCCTGGAGCCCCCAAAAGGGAGTCAGGCCTTGTCTCACCTGCGGACATGCACAGCCACTTTCCTCCCCAACTGCAACAACAGTGTCCGGGTCCCTGTCGAGCGGATACAGGGATATGTGGCTTTACCTCGAGGTACCCCAGGGCTCTCACATGTGCTCCTGTGCTGGAGTCGAGACTCGGGGTGACAGTCGAGGCACTGCAGGACAGTCAGATTCATCTGGAGTGGACAAGGCATTGGGGGGTCTTGCAGAAATGTGACCTGATGCCTGAGGCTTCTCTGGACTCGCCTGGTGTGAGTACTTTCTCTTGGGATTCGAGGGGGGAGCTGGGAACCCTTTCCTGATGGAGCAGGGGAAGGGCCCCTCATCTGGAGCTGAGCATGGGAAAATTCAGCTCCTCTTGAGTGATGGAGGGACCCTCGGCGGTCCTCTGGAGTGGGGATGTGTGGGGCGAGGAACTTCTTGTGTCACAGTAAGGGTGTGAAAAAGCATTTTGAGGTCCAAGAGGGAATGGGTGATTTCACCCAGGACGCCGCAGTGGACAAGGGCTGCACTCCGCCTGCAAGGGTGAAGCTTCTGGTTTTTCTCGAGTTGCAGCGGGGCCCTCTCGAATTACGATGGGGACAGCAGGGATCCGATCCTGTGGCCCCAGGATAGGCAAGTCTTAGTGCCAGGGGCGAGGCACATCTGAAGATTCTTCCCCAGTGGCGCCAAGTCCTATTCCCCTTCTGGTGCTGAGGCTGTGGCCCGAGATTGCCTCGCCCATGCGGACATTTCAATTGAGCTTCTCCTGGAGCCCTCATAGGGGAGTCAGACCTCGTTTTGACTGCAGACGTGCATGGCCACTTACCTTCCCAACTGCAGTAACAGTGTCCGGATCCCTGTCAAGGGGATACAGGGATCTATGGCTTGCGCTCCAGGTACCCTAGGGCTGTCACACATGCCAGTATGCCAAAGTCGAGCCTTGTGGTTACAGTCGAGGCAGTGCAGGGCAGTCAGTTTCACCTAAAGTGGACGAGGCATTTGGGGTTCTTGGGGAATGGTTATCCAAATTGTGAGACGCCTAACGACTTTCCACGTGCCAGCAACACCTCTTGGGATGTGAGGGGAACACCGCGAAACCTTTTCTGACAGAGTAGGGAAAAGGTCCCTCATATGGAGTTCAGCAGGAGACAACGGGACTCCTCTTGAGTCTTGGTGGATCCCTTGGGTTTCCACTCTAGTGGGGACGGGTGGGGCGGGGAACGTCTTGGGTCACAGCAAGAGTGTGAAGGAGCCTTTCGAGGTCCACAAGGGAGGGGGTGAATTCCCCTGAGATGCCGTAGTGGACAAGGGCTACACCACTCATGCAGGGGAGAAGCTTCAGGTTTCTCTTGAGTTGCGGTGGAGTCCTCTCGAGTTATGACGGGGACCTCAGGAACCCGCCCCTGTATCCTCAGGAGAGGCCATTCTCAGTGCGAGTTGCGAGGCGCTTTTGCAGTTCCTTCCCAAGTTATCGCTGGGTCCTCACTCCTCGTCTGGTGCTGAGGTCTGAGCCTGAGATGTCCTCACTCTTGCTTTCATAGGTCTTGAGGTTACTCTGGCACCCCCACAGCGGAGTCAGGCCTCTTCTCGCCTGGAGACTTGAACGACCTGTTTCTTCCCCAACTGCAGTGGCAGTGTCCGGCTCCCCGTAAAGCAGACACAGGGATCTGTGTCTTGCCATCGAGGAACTCCAGGGCTGTCTCACGTGCCAGTGTGTTGGGAGTCGAACCTCGGGGTGACAGTCGAGAGAGTGCCGGGCAGTCATGTTCATCTGTAGTGGACGAGGCATTTGGGGATCTTGGGGAATGGTGGTTGGACACCTAAGAATCTTCCCAACTCTCCTGATGTGAGCCCACCTCTTAGGATGCCAGGGGAGCACCAGAAATCCTTTTCTGATGAAGCAGGGAAGTGCCCCTCATCTGGAGCTCAGCAGGGGAAAAAGGGACTCCTCTTGAGTCCCGACAGGATCCTCGGGCTTCCTCTCGAGTAGGGACGCTTGGGCCGGGGAACTTCCTAGGTCACAACAAGTGTATGAAGGAGCCATTCGAAGTCCAAGAGGGAAGGGGTGATTACCACAGAGATGCTGCAGCGGACAAGGGACTCATCCTCCCTGCAGGGGAGAAGCTTCTGGTTTTTCTCCAGTTGCGGTGGGGTCCTCTCGAGTTACGATGGGAATCCCAGGGTCCCGCCGCTGTGGCCTCAGGAGCAGCCAGTCTCCATGCGAGTTGCGAGGCACCTGTGGGGATTCCTCCCGAGACGATGCCGGGTCCTCGGTCCTCGTCGGGTGCTGAGGCTGGAGCCTGTGCTTGCCTTGCCCATGCTGACATAGGTCTTGGGGTTCCCCTGGAGCCCCCATAGAGGAGTCAGGCCTCGTCTCGCTGGGGACGTGTACAGCCGTTTTCCTCCCCAACTGCAGCAACAGTGTCCAGATCCTTGTCGAGTGGATACAGGGATCAGTGGCTTGACCTCGATGTCCCCCAGGGCTATCACACATGCCAGTGTGCCAGAGTCGAGCCTCGGGGTGACAATCGAGGCAATGCAGGACAGTTAGATTCATCTGAAGTGGACTAGGCATTGGGGGGTCTTGTGGAAATGTGACCCTACCCCTGAGGTTTCTCTGGACTTGCCTGGTGTGCTTGCCTCCTCTTGGGATGCGAGGGGGGAGCTGGGAAACCTTTCTCGGTGGAGCAGGGGAAGGGCCCCTCATCTGGATACAGGGATCTATGGCTTGCACTCAATGTACCTAGGGCTGTCACAGGTGCCAGTGTGCCGGAGTCGAGCCTCGGTCTTACAGTCGAGGCAGTGCAGGGGAGTCAGGTTCATCTGAAGTGGACGAGGCATTTGTGCGTCTTAGGAAATGGTGGTCCAACCTGGGAGACTCCTCCCGACTTTCCAGGTGCGAGCACCTCCTCAGGATGCGAGGGGAACACTGCGAAACCTTTCCCGACGGAGCAGGGAAATGGTCCCTCATCTAGAGCTCAGCAGGGGAAAATGGGGCTCCTCTTGAGCCTTGGTGGGACCCTTGGTGTTCCTCTAGAGTGGCGATGGCTGGGGCGAGGAAATTCTGGGGTCACATCAAGGGTGTGAAGGAGCCTTTCGGGGTCCACGAGGGACGGGGTGAATTCCCCTGAGATGACGTTGCAGACAAGGGCCACACCATGTCTGCAGGGGAGAAGCTTCCGATTTTTCTCACGTTGTGGCGGGATCCTCTCGAGTTACGATGGGGATCCAGGAACCCACCCCTCTTTCCTCAGAAGAGGCCATTCCCAGTGCGACCTGTGAGGCGCCTCTGGGGATTCCTCCCCAGTCATCGCTGAGTCCTCAGTCCTCCTGTGGTGCTGAGGTCGGAGCCTGAGATTTCCTCGCTGAAGCTTTCATATGTCTTGAGGTTACACTGGAGCCCCCACCGGGGAGTCAGGCCTCTTCTCGCCTGGAGACTTGCATGGCCTCTTTCTTCTCCAATTGCAACGGCAGTATCCGGCTCCCGTAAAGCAGACACAGGGATCTGTGGCTTGCCATCGAGGTACTCCAGGGCTGTCTGACGTGCCAGCGTGTTGGGAGTCGAGCCTCGGGGTGACAGTCGAGACAGTGCAGGGCAGTCACGTTCTTCTGGAGTGGACAAGGCATTTGGGGATCTTGGGGAGTGGTGGTCGGACACCTGAGTTTCCTGCCGACTCTCCTGATGTGAGGCCACCTCTTGGGATGCGGGTGGAGCACCAGAAAACCTTTCCCGATGGAGCAGGTAAAGAGCCCCTCATCTGGAGCTCAGCAGGGTATAACGGGGCTCCTCTTGAGTCTTGTCAGGACTCACGGCGTTTCTCTCGAGTGGGGACGGTTGGGTCGGGGAACTTCTTCATTCACAGCAAGGGTGTGAAGCGGCCTTTCGAGGTCCAAGAAGGCAGGGGTAAATTCCCCTGAGATTCCACATCAACAAGGGCCTCTATGTGCCTGCAGGTAAGTGTCTGGTTTTTTTTGAGTTGCGGAGGTGTCCTCTCAAGTTACAACGGGGCCCCAGGGACCCACCCCTGTGGCCCCAGGAGAGGCCAGTCTCAGTGCCAGGGGCGAGGCTCATCTGAGGATTCTTGCCCAGTGGTGCCCAGTTCTCAGTTCCATTCTGGTGCTGAGTTCGGAGCCTGAGCTTTCCTCACCCGTGCCTCTGTAGGTCGTGGGGCTCAGGGTAGTCAGGCCTCGACTCGCCCATAGACGTACAGGGCCACTTTACTCCAGGGTGCAGCAGCCATATCCGGCTCTGATGATGAGGCCGGAGCCTGTGCTTGCCTTGCCCACGCTGACATAGGTCTTGGGGTTCCATTGGAGCCCCCATAGGGGAGTGAGGCCTCGTCTCGCCTGGGGATGTGCACAGCCTCTTTCCTCCCCAAATGCAGCAACAGTGCCTGGGTCCTTCTAGGGCGAATACAGGGATCAGTGGCTTGACCTCGAGGTACCCAGGGCTATCACAGGTGCCAGTGTGCTGGAGTCGAGCCTCGGGGTGACAGTTGAGGCAGTGCAGGACAGTCAGATTCATCTGGAGTGGACTAGACATTTGGGATTCTTGCAGAAATGTGACCCAATGCCTGAGGCTTCTCTGGAATCACCAGGTGTGAGTGCTTCCTCTTGGGATGCGAGGGGGGAGCCGCGAACCCTTTCCTGATGGAGCACAGAAAGGGCCCCTGATCTGGAGCTGAACATGGGAAAATAGAGCTCCTCTTGAGTCATGGCCGGTCCCTCGGCGGTTCTCTCAATTGGGGGCGTGTGGGGCCAGGAATTTCCTGAGTCACAGCACATGTGTGTAAGTGCATTTCGAGGTCCAAGAGGGAACTGGTGATTTCCCCCGGGTCCCCGAAGTGGACAAGGGCCTCACTCCACCTGCAAGGGTGAAGCTTCTGGTTTTGCTCGAGTTGCGATGGGGTCCTCTTGAGTTATGACGGGGACCACAGGAATCCGCCCCTGTGGCCCCAGGAAAGGCCAGTCTCTGTGCAAGGGGCGAGGCACATCTGGGGATTCCTCCCCTGTGGCGCCAAGTCCTCAGTCACCTTCTGGTGCTGAGGCTGCAGCCTGAGATTGCCTCGCCCGTGTTGACATTTGTTTTGGGCTTCCCCTGGCGCCCGCAGAGGGGACTCAGGCTTTGTCTCGACTGGAGACCTGCACGGCCGCTCTCCTTCCCAACTGCAGTAACAGGGTCCGGGTTTCTCTCGAAATTATACAGGGATCTATGACTTGCGCTCGAGATACCCTAGGGCTCTCACACGTGCCAGTGTGCCGGAGTCGATCCTTGGGGTTACCGTCCAGACAGTTCAGGGCAGTCAGGATCATCTGAAGTGGACGAGGCATTTGGGGGTCTTGGGGAATGGTGGCCCAACCTGTGAGACTCCTCCCGACTTTCCAGGTGCAAGCACCTCCTCTTGGGAAGTGATGGGAACACCGGGAAACCTTTCCCGATGGAGCAGGGAAAGGGCCCTTCATCCGGAGCTGAGCAGGGGAAAACGGGGCTCCCCTTAGGTCTTGACGGGACCCTTGGGGTTCGTCTGGAGTGGTGACAGGTGGGGAGGGGAACTTCTTGGGTCACAGCAAGGGTGTGAAGGAGGTTTTCGAGGTCCACGAGGGATGGGGTGAATTCCCCTGAGATGCTGTTGCGGACAAGGGCCACACCATGCCTGCAGGGGAGAAGCTTCTGATTTTTCCCAAGTTTCGGCAGTGTCCTCTCGAGTTACGATGGGGACCTCAGGGACCCGCACCTGTATCCTCAGGAGAGACCATTCTCAGTGCCAGTTGTGAGGAGCCTCTGGAGATTCCTCCCCAGTCATCGCTGGGTCCTCAGTCCTCATCTTGTGCTGATGTCGGAGCCTGAGATTTCCTCGCTCATGCTTTCATCGGTCTTGACGTTACTCTGGAGCCCCCACAGGGGAGTCAGACCTCTTCTTGCCTGGAGACTTGCACGGCCTCTTTCTTCCCCAACTGCAGCGGCAATGTCCGGCTCCCAGTAAAGTGGAAACAGGGATCTGTGGCTTGCTATCGAGGTTTTCTAGAGCTCTCTCATGGGCTAGTGTGTTGGGAGTCGAGCCTCGGGGTGACAGTCGAGACAATGCAGGGCAGTCAAGTTCATCTGGAGTGGACGAGGCATTTGGGTAATTTGGGAGTGGTGGTAGGACACCTGAGATTCCTCCCAACTCTCCTGATGCGAGGCCACATCTTGGGATGCGAGGGAGCACCAGAAAACCTTTCACGATGGAGCAGGGATAGGGCCCCTCATCTGGAGCTCGGCAGGGGAAAACGGGGCTCCTCTTGAGTCGCAGCAGAACCCTCAGGGTTCCGCTCAAGTGGGATCGGTTGAGGAGGGGAACTTCCTAGGTCACAACAAGGGAATGAAGGAGCCTTTGGACGTCCAACAGGGAAGGGGTAATTTCCCCTGAGATGCTGCAGTGAACAAGGGACTCACCCATTCTGCATGGGAGAAGCTTCTGGTTTTACACGAGTTGCGGCGGGGTCCTCTCGAGTTACACCAGAGACCCCAGGGACCTGCTGCTGTGGCCTCAGGAGAACCCAGACTCCATGCGACTTGATAGGCACCTCTGGGGATTCCACCTCAGACGTCGCCGGGTCCTCAGTCCTCGTCTGGTGCTGATGCCAGAGCCTGTGTTTGCCTCGCCCATGCTGACATAAGTCTTGGGGTTTCCCTGCAACCCCTATAGGGGAGTCAGTCCTCATCTCGCCTGGGTTCGTGCACAGCCGCTTTCTTCCCCAACTGCAGCAACAGTTTTCTGTTCCCTGTCGAGCGGATACAGGAATCAGTGTCTTGACTTCGAGGTACCCCAGGGCTGTCACACGTGCCAGTGTGCGGGAGTCGAGCCTCGGGGTGACAGATGAAACAGTGCAGTACAGTCAGATTCATCTGGAGTGGAAAAGGCATTAGGGGGTGATGCGGAAATGTGACCCGACTCCTGAGGCTTCTCTGGACTCTCCTGGTGTTAGCTCCTCCTCTTGGGATGCGAGGGGAGAGCCGGGAAACCTTTCCCGAAGGAGCAGACCAGTGGCCCCTCATCTGGAGCTGAGCATGGTAAAATGGAGTTCTTCTTGCGTAGCGGCGGGACCCATGGCTGTCCTCTCGAGTGTGATGTGTGGGGCGGGGAACTTCTTTGGTCACAGCAAGGGTGTGAAAGAGCATTTCAAGGTCCAAGAGGGAACAGGTTATTTCCCCCGGAACGCCGCAGTGGACAAGGGCCTCACTCCGCCTGCAAGGATGAAGCTTCTAGTTTGCCTCGATTTGCGTCGAGGTCCTCTCGAGTTATGACGGGTTCCACTCGAGTTACCACAGGGACCACAGGGATCCGCCCCTGTGGCCCCAGGATAGGCCAGTCTCCTTGGGAGGGGCCAGGCACATCTGGGGATTCCTCCCCAGTGGCGTCAAGTCCTCAGTCCCCTTCTGGTGCTGAGGCTGCAGCCTGAGAATGCGTCTCCCGTGCTGACATTTGTATTTGGCTTTCTCTGGAGGCAGCAGAGGGGAATCCGGCCTCGTCTCCACTGGAGACATGCAAGGCCGTTTTCCTTCCCAACTACAGTAACCGTTTCCGCGTCACTGTCAAGCGGATACAGCGATCTATGGCTTGTGCTCGAGGTACCTTAGGGCTGTCACACAGGCCAGTGTGCCTGAGTCGAGCCTCGGGGTTACAGTCAAGGCAGTGTAGGGCAGTCATGTTCATCTGAAGTGGACAATGCATTTGGGGGTCTTGGGGAATGGTGGCCCAACCTGTGAGACTCCTCCCGAATTTTCAGGTGCAAGCACCTCCCCTTGGGATGCGAGGGGAACACCGTGAAAACTTTCTGATGGATCAGGGAAATGGCCCATCATCTGGAGCTCAGCAGTGGAAAACGGGGCTCATCTTGAGTCTTGGCGGGACCCTTGGGGTTCTTCTAGAGTGTGGACGGATGGGGCGGGGAATTTCTTGGGTCACAGCAAGGGTGTGAAGGAGCCTTTTGAGGTCCACGAGGGATGGGGTGAATTCCCCTGAGATGCCGTTGCGGACAAGGGCCACACCATGCCTGCAGGGGAGAAACTTCCAGTTTTTCTCGAGTTGTGGTGGGGTCCTCTCAAGTTATGACCAGGACCCCAGGGACCCGCCCCTGTATCCTCATGACAGGCCATTCTCAGTGCGAGTTGCGAGGCACCTCTGGGGATTACTCCCCAGTCAACGCCGGATCCTCAGTCCTCTCCTGGTGCTGATGTCGGAGCCTGAGGTTTCCTCACTCATGCTTTCATAGGTCTTGAGTTTACTCTGAAGCCCCCACAGGGGAGTCAGGCCTCTTCTCACCTGGAGACGTGCACGGCCTCTTCCCCAATTGCAGTGGCAGTGTCCGGCTCCCCGTAAAGCGGACACAGGGATCTGTGGCTTGCCATCGTGGTACTCCAGGGCTGGCTCACGTGCCAGTGTGTTGGGAGTCGAGCCTCGGGGTGACAGTCAAGGCAGTGCAGGGCAGTCATGTTCATCTGGAGTGGACGAGGCATTTGGGGAAATTGGGGAGTGGTGGTGGGACACCTGAGGTTCCTCCCAACTGTCCTCTGGGGAAGCCACCTCTTAGGATGCGAGGGGAGCGCATGAAAACCATTCTCGATTTAGCAGGGAAAGGGCCCATCATCTGGACTCAGCAGGGGAAAACAGGCCTCCTCTTTAGTCACAGCGGGCCCTCGGCATCCTCTCTAGTGGGGACGTGTGGGGCGTGAAACTTCTTGGGTCATAGCAAGGGTGTGAAAGAGCATTTTGAGGTCGAAGAGGGAACGGGTGATTTCTCCCTGGATGCCTCACTGGACAAGGGCCTCACTCCGCCTGCAAGGGTGAAGCTTCTGGTTTTTCTCGAATTGTGGCTGGGACCTCTCGAGTTACGACGGGGTCCCCAGGGATGCACCGCTGTGACCTCAGGAGAGGCCAGTCTCCATGCGAGTTGCAAGGCACCTGTGGGGATTCCACCTTAGACGTCGATGGGTCCTCTGTCCTAGTCAGGTGCTGAGGCTGGAGCCTGTGCTTGGCTCGCCCATGCTGCCATAGGTCTTGGGGTACCCCTGGAGCCCCCATATGGGAGTCAGGCCTCGTCTCGCCCAGGACGGGCACAGCCACTTTCCTTCCCAACTGCAGCAACAGTGTCTGGATCCCTGTCGAGTGAATACAGGGATCAGTGGCTTGACCTTGAGGTACCCCAGGGCAATCACAAGTGCCAGTGTGCTGGAGTATAGCCTCGGGGTGACAGTCGAGGCAGTTCAGGACAGTCAGATTCATCTGGAGTGAACTAGGCATTTGGGGGTCTTGTGGAAGTGTGACTCGATGCCGGAGGCTTCACTGGATGTGCCTGGTGAGAGTGCGTCCTCTTGGGATATGAGGGGAGAGCCGGGAACCCTTTCTCGATGGAGCAGGGAAAGGGCCCCTCATCTGGAGCTTCGCATGGGAAAACGGAGCTCATTTGTGTCGCAGTGGGATACTCGATGTCCTCTTGAGTGGGGACGTTTGGGGCTGTGAACTTCTTGGGTCATAGCAAGGGTGTGAAAGAGCATTTCAAGGTCCAAGAGGGAACAGGTGATTTCCCCCGGAACGCCACAGTGGACAAGGGCCTCACTCTGCCTGCAAGGGTGAAGCTTCTGGTTTTCCTGGATTTAATTGGGGTCCTCTCGAGTTACGACGGGGACAACAGGGATCCGCCCGTGAGGCCCCTGGATAGGCCAGTCTCCATGCGAGGGGCGAGGCACATCTTGGGATTCCTCCCCAGTGGCGCCAAATCCTCAGTCCCCTTCTGGTGCTGAGGCTGCAGCCTGAGATTGCATCACCCGTGCTGAAATTTGTATTCGGTTTCCTCTGGAGGCAGCTGAGGGGAGTCACGCCTCTATTGACTGGAGACGTGCATGGACGTTTTCCTTCCCAACTGCAGTAACAGTGTACAGGTCCCTGTTAAGTGGATACAGTGATCTATGGCTTGTGCTCGAAGTACCCTAGGGCTGTCACACAAGCCAGTGTGCCTGAGTCGAGCCTCGGGATTACAGTCGAGGCAGTGCAGGGCAGTCATGTTCATCTGAAGTGGACGAGACATTTGGGGGTTTTGGGGAATGGTGGCCCAAACTTAGAGACTCGTCCAGACTTTCCAGGTGCGAGCACTTCCTCTTGGGATGTGAGGGGAACATCGCAAAACCTTTCCCGACAGAGCAGGGAAAGGGCCCCTCATCTGGAGCTCAGCAGGGGAAAACGTGGCTCCTCTTGATTCTTGGCGTGACCCTTGGGGTTCCTCTCTCGTGGGTCCGGGACAGGTGGGGAACTTCTTGGGTCACAGCAAGGGTGTGAAGGAGCCTTTCAAGGTCCACGAAAGACGGGGTGAATTCTCCTGTGATGCCGTTGTGGACATGGGCCACTCCAGGCCTGAAGGGGAGAATCTTCTGGTTATTCTCCAGTTGGGGCAGGGTCCTCTCGAGTTATGACGCGGACCACAGGGACCCGCCCCTGTAATCTGAGGGGTGGCCATTCTCAGTGCGAGTTGCGAGGCGCCTCTGGGGATTCCTCCCCAGTCATCACCGGGTCCTCAGTTCTCATCTGTTGCTGAGGCCGGAGCCTCTGCTTGCCTTGCCCTTGCTGACATAGGTCTTGTGGTTTCCCTGGAGCCCCCATAGGGGAGTCAGGCCTCGTCTCGCCTGGGGACGTGCACAGCCGCTTTCTTCCCCAACTGCAGCAACAGTGTCCGGGTACCTGTCAAGCGGATACAAAGATCAGTGTCTTGACCTAGATATTCCCCCAGGCTGTCCCACGTACCAGTGTGCCGGAATAGAGCCTTGGGGTGACAGTCGAGACAGTGCAGGACAGCCAGATTCATCTGGAGTGGAGTAGGCTATGGGGAGTTGCGGAAATGTGACCCGACGCCTGAGGCTTCTCTGGACCCGCCTGGTGTGAGTTCCTTCTCTTGGGATGGGAGGGGAGACCCGGGAACCCTTTCCCGATGGAGCAGGCAAAGGGCCCCTCATCTCAAGCTGAGATGGGAAAATGGAGCTCCTCTTGAGTCACAGCGGGACCCTTGGCGATGTCTCCAGTGGGAATGTCTGTGGCGGTGAACATCTTCGGTCACAACAAGGATGTGAAAGAACATTTCGAGGTCCAAGAGGGAACAGGTGATTTCCCCTGGAATGCCGTAGAGGACAAGGGCCTCACTCCGGCTGCAAGGGTGAAGCTTCTGGTTTTCTTCGAGTTGTGGCGGGGTTCTCTCAAGTCAGGACGCGGACCCCAGGGACCCGCCAGTTTCCTCAGGACAGGCCATTCTCAGTACGAGCTGCGAGGCGCCTCTGGGGATTCCTCCCCAGTCATTGCCGGGTCCTCAGTCCTCGTCTGTTGCTGAGGTCGGAGCCTGAGATTTCCTATCTCATGCTTTCATAGGTCTTGTGGCTACTCTGGAGCCACGACAGGGCAGTCAGGCCTCTTCTAGCCTGGTAACTTGCATAGCCTCTATCTTCCCCAACTGCAGCGGCAGTGTCCGGCTCCCCGTCAAGTGGACACAGGGATCTGTGGCTTGCCACCAAGGAACTCCAGGGCTGTCTCAAGTGCCATTGTGTTGGGAGTCGAGCCTCGGGGTGACAGTCAAGACACTGCAAGGCAGTCATGTTCATCTGGGGTGGACGAGGCATTTAGGGAACTTGGGGAGTGGTTGTCAGACACCTGAGTCTCCTCCCAACGCTCCTGATGCGAGGCCACCTGTTGGCAATTACATCGCCGTAAAACCTTTCCCGATGGAGCAGGGAAAGGACCCCTCATTTGGAGCTCAACAGGGGAAAACAAGGCTCCTCTTGAGTCGTGGTGGTACTCTCGGGATTCATCACGAGTGGGGACGGTTGGGAAAGGGAACTTCCTACGTCACAAGGATATGAAGTAGCCTTCGAGGTCCAAGAGGAAAGGGGTGATTTTACCCGAGATACTGCAGCAGACAAGGGACTCACACTTCCTGCAGGGAGAAGCTTCCGGTTTTTCTCGAGTTGCAGAGGGTTCCTCTCGAGATACGACGGGAACCCCAGGGACCCGCCCCTGTGGCCTCAGGAGAGGCCAGTCCCCATGCGAGATGTGAGGCACCTGTGGGGATTCCTACTGAGACCACGCCGGGTCCTCAGTCCTCGTCTGGTGCTGAGGCAGGAGCCTGTACTTGCCTAGCCCATGCTGACATAGGTTTTGGGGTTCTCCTGGAGCCCGCAGAGTGGAGTCAGGCCTCGTCTCGCCTGAGGATGTGCACAGCCGCTTTCTTCCCCAACTGCAGCAACAGTGTCCGGGTCCCTGATGAGCGGATACAGGGATCAGTGGCTTGACCTCGAGGTACCCCAGGGCTCTCACACGTGCCAGTGTTCTGGAGTCGAGCCTTGTGATGACAGTCGAGGCAATGCAGGAAAGTCAGATTCATCTGGAGTGGACTACGCATTTGGGGGTCTTGTGGAAATGTGACCCGACACCTGGGGCTTCTCTGGACTCGCCTGGTGTGAGTGCCTCCTCTTGGAATGCGAAGGGAGAGAAGGGGACCCTTTCCTGATGGAACAGAAAAAGAGCCCCTCATCTAGAGCTGAGCATGGGAAAATGGAGCTCCTCTTGATTCGCGGCGTGACACTCGTCAGTCCTCTTGTGTGGGGACGTGTGGGGCGGGGAACTTCTTGGGTCACAGCAAGGGTGTGAAAGAGCATTTTGAGGTCCAAGAAGGAAAGTGTAATTTCCCCCGGACCACAGGGATCCACCACTGTGGCCCCAGGATAGGCCAGTCTGCGTGCAAGGGGCAAGACACATCTGAGGATACCTCCCCAGTGGCCCCAAGTCCTCAGTCCCTTTCTGGTGCTGAGGCTGCAGCCTCAAATTGCCTCACCCGTGCTGACATTTGTACTGGGCTTCCCCTCAAGCCCACAGAGTGGAGTCAGGCCTCATCTCGACTGTAGACGTGCACGGCTGCTTTCCTTCCCAACTGCAGTAACAGTGTCCGGGTCCCTGTTGAGGGGATACAGGGATTTATGGCTTGGGCTCGAGGCACCCTTTGGCTGTCACAGGTGCCAGTGTGCCGGAATCGAGCAGCAGGGTTACTGTCGAGGCAGTACAGGGCAGTCAGGTTCATCTGAAGTGCACGAGGCATTTAGGGGTCTTGGGGAATGGTGATCCAAACTGTGAGGCTCCTCCCAACTTTCCAGGTGCGAGCACCTCCACTTGGGATGTGAGGGGAAGACCGCAAAACCTTTACCGACGGAGCAGGGAAAGGGCCCCTCATCTGGAGCTCAGCATGGGAAAACGGGGCTCGTCTTGAGTCTTGGCGGGACCCTTGGGGTTCCTCTCTAGTGGGGATGGGTGGGGTGGGGAACTTCTTGGGTCACAGCAAGAGTGTGAAGGAGCCTTTTGAGGTTCACAAGGGACTGGATAATTTCCTCTGAGATGGCGTGGGGGACAAAAGCCACACCACGCCTGCAGGGGAGAAGCTTCAGGTTATTCTCAAGTTGCGGCAGGGTCCTCTCGAGTTATGACGGGGACCCCAGGGACCAGCTCCTGTATCCTCAGGAGAGGCCATTCTCAGGGCACATTACAAGGCGCCTCTGGGTGTTCCTCCCAAGTCATAGCCGGGTCCTCAGTCCTCGTCTGGTGCTGACGTCGGAGCCTGAGATTTCCTCGCTCATGCTTTCATAGGTCTTGAGGTTACCATGGAGCCCCCACAGGGGAGTCAGGCCTCTTCTCGCCTGGAGACTTGCACGGCCTGTTTCTTCCCCAACTGCAGTGGCAGTGTCCGGCTCCCCATCAAGTGGACACAGGAATCTGTGGCTTGCCATCGAGGTACTCCAGGGCTGTATCATGTGCCAGTGTGTTGGGAGTCGAGCCTTGGGGTGACAGTCGAGACAGTGCAGGGCAGTCATGTTTATTTGGAGTGGACGAGGCATTTGTTGATCTTGGGGGGTGGTGGTCAGAAACCTGAGGCTCCTCCCGACTGTCCTGATATGAGGCCACCTCTTGGGATGCGAGGGGAATGCCAGAAAACCTTTCCTGATGCAGCAGGGAAAGGGCCCCTCATCTGGAGCTCAGCATGGGAAAAGGGAGCTATTCTTGAGTTGCAGCAGGACCTTCGCTGGTCCTCTCGAGTGGGGACGTGTGGGGCAGGGAACTTCTTGGATCACAGCAAGGGTGTGAAACAGCATTTCGAGGTCCAAGTGGGAACAGGTGATTTCCCCCGGGACACCGCAGTGGACAAGGTCCTTACTCCGCCTGCAGGGGTGAAGCTTCTGGTTTTTCTCGAGTTTTGGCGGGATCCTCTCGAGTTATTATGGGGACCCCAGGGACCCGCCCCTGTGGCCCCAGGATAGGCCAGTCTCCGTGTGAGGGGTGAGGCACATCTGAAGATACCTCCCCAGTGGCACCAAGGCCTCTGTCCCCTTATGGTCCTGAGGCTGCAGCCTGAGATTGCCTCGCCCGTGCTGACATTTGTACTGAACTTCCCCTGGAGCCCGCAGAGGGGAGTCAGGCCTCGTCTCGACTGCAGACGTGCACGGCCGCTTTCCTTCCCAACTGCAAAATCGTTTCTGGGTCAGTGTCACACGGATACAGGGATCTGTGGCTTGCTTTCTAGGTACCTTAGGGTTGTGACACGTACCAGTGTGCCGGAGTCGAGCCTCGGGGTTACAGTCGAGGCAGTGCAGGGCAGTCAGTTTCATCTGAAGTGGACAAGGCACTTGCGGTTTTGGGGATTGGTGGCCCAACCTGGGAGACTCCTCCCGACTTTCCAGACGCGAGCACCTCCTCTTGGAATGCGAGGGGAACACCATGAAAACTTTCTGACGGAGCAGGGAAAGGGCCTGTCATCTAGAGCTCAGCAGTGGAAAACGGGTGTCCTCTTGAGTCTCGTCAGGACCCTTGGGGTTCCTCTCCAGTGGGGACGGATGGGGCGGGGAATTTCTTGGGTCACCACAAGAGTTTGAAGTAGCCTTTCGAGGTCCACAAGGGACAGAGTGAATTTCCATGAGATGCGGTTGCGGACAAGGGCCACACCATGCCTACAGGGGAGAAGCCCCCGGTTTTACTGGAGTTGCGGCGGGGAACCCAGGCACCCACCCCTGTGGCCTCAGGAGAGGCCAGTTTCCATTGGAGTTGTGAGGCACCAGTTGGGGTTCCCCTGTAGCCCCAATAGGGGAGACAGGCCTTGTCTCGCCTGGGGACGTTCACAGCCGCTTTCCTCCCCCACTACAGCAACAGTGTCTGGGTCCCTGTTGAGCGGATACAGGGATCAGTGGCTTGCCATCGAGGTACCCCAGGGCTATCACATGTGCCAATGTGCCAGAGTCGTGCCTCGGGGTGACACTCGAAGCAGTGCAGAACAGTCAGATTCATGTGGAATGGATTAGGCATTTGGGGGTCTTGGGGATATGTGACCTGACGCTTGAGGCTTCTCTGGACTCGCCTGGTGTGAGGGCCTCCACTTGGGATGCTAGGGGAGAGCCGGGAACCCTTTCCTGATGGAGCAGGCAAAGGGCCCCTCATCTGGATCTCAGCATTTGAAAATGGAGCTCCTCTTGAGTCGCAGCGGGACCTTCAGTGGTCCTCTCGAGTCGGGACCTGTGGGCCGGACGACCTCTTGGGTCACAGCAAGGGTGAGAAAGAGCATTTCGAGGTCCAGGAGGGAACGGGTGATTTACCCTGGGACGCTGCAGCGGACAAGGGCCTCACTCCGCCTGCAAGGGTGAATCTTCTGGTTTTTCTTGAGTTGTGGCTGGGTCCCCTCAAGTTATGACGGGGAAGCCAGGGACTCGCCCCTGTGGCCCAAGGATAGGCCAGTCTCCATGCGAGGGGCGAGGCACATCTGTGGATTCCTCCCGAGTGGCACTAAGTCCTCAGTCCCTTTCTGGTTCTGAGGCTGCAGCCTGATATTGCCTCGCCAGTGCTGACATTTGTATTGGGCTTTGCCTGGAGCCTGTAGAGTGGAGTCAGGCCTTGTCTTGACTGCAGACGTGCACGGCCACTTTCCTGCCCAACTGCAGTAACATTGTCTGGGTCCCTGTCGGGCGGATACAGGGATCTATGGCTTGCACTCGAGGTACCCTAGGGCTGTGACACGTGCCAGTGAGCTGAAGTCGAGCCTCGGGGTTACAGTCGAGGCATCGCAGGGCAGTCAGGTTCATCTGAAGTGGACAACACATTTGGGGGTCTTGGGGAATGGTGGCCCAACCTGTGAGACTCCTCCCGACTTTCCAGGTGCAAGTACCTCCCCTTGGGATGCTAGGGGAACACTGTGAAACCTTTCCGACGGAGCAGGGAAAGGGCCCGTCATCTGGAGCTCAGCAGTGGAAAACGGGGCTCATCTTGAGTCTTGGCGGGACTCTTGGGGTTCCTCTAGAGTGTGGATGGATGGGACGGGGAATTTCTTGGGTCACAGCAAGGGTGTGAAGGAGCCTTTTGAGGTCCACGAGGGACGGGGTGAATTCTCCTGTGATGCCATTGTGGACAAGGGCCACACCATGCTTGCAGGGGAGAAACTTCCAGTTTTTCTCGAGTTACGGTGGGGTCCTCTCAAGTTACGTCCAGGACCCCAGGGACCCGCCCCTGTATCCTCATGACAGGCCATTCTCAGTGCGAGTTGCGAGGCACCTCTGGGGATTCCTCCCCAGTTATCGCTGGATCCTCAGTTCTCTCCTGGTGCTGATGTCAGAGCCTGAGATTTCCTCACTCATGCTTTCATAGGTTTTGAGTTTACTCTGGAGCCCCCACAGTGGAGTCAGGCCTCTTCTCGCCTGGAGACGTTCACAGCCTCTTTCTTCCCCAATTGCAGTGGCAGTGTCCGGCTCCCCGTAAAGTGGACACAGGGATCTGTGGCTTGCCATCGTGGTACTCCAGGGCTGGCTCACGTGCCAGTGTGTTGGGAGTCGAGCCTCGGGTTGACAGTGAAGGCATAGCAGGGCAGTCATGTTCATCTGGAGTGGACGAGGCATTTGGGGAACTTGGGGAGTGGTGGTGGGACACCTGAGGTTCCTCCCAACTGTCCTCTGGGAAAGCCACCTCTTAGGATGTGAGGGGAGCGCATGAAAATCATTCTCGATTTAGCAGCAAAAGGGCCCATCATCTGGAGCTCAGTAGGGGAAAACAGGCCTCCTCTTTAATCACAGCAGGCCCTTGGTGTCCTCTCTAGTGGGGACGTGTGGGGCGTGGAACTTCTTGGGTCATAGCAAGGGTGTGAAAGAGCATTTTGAGGTCGAAGAGGGAATGGGTGATTTCTCCCTGGATGCCTCACTGGACAAGGGCCTCACTCCGCCTGCAAGGGTGAAGCTTCTGGTTTTTCTCGAATTGTGGTGAGGACCTCTTGTGTTACGACGGGGTCCCCAGGGATGCACCGCTGTGACCTCAGGAGAGGCCAGTCTCCATGTGAGTTGCAAGGCACCTGTGGGGATTCCTCCCGAGACGTTGATGGGTCCTCTGTCCTAGTCAGGTGCTGAGGCTGGAGCCTGTGCTTGGGTTGCCCATGCTGACATAGGTCTTGGGGTTGCTTGGAGCCCCCATATGGGAGTCAGGCCTTGTCTCGCCCAGGACGTGCACAGCCACTTTCCTCCCCAACTGCAGCAACAGTGTCTGGATCCCTGTCGAGTGGAGACAGGGATCAGTGGCTTGACCTTGAGGTACCCCAGGGCAATCACAAGTGCCAGTGTGCTGGAGTATAGCCTCGGAGTGACAGTCGAGGCAGTTCAGGACAGTCAGATTCATCTGGAGTGAACTAGGGATTTGGGGGTCTTGTGGAAGTGTGACTCGATGCCGGAGGCTTCACTGGACTCGCCTGGTGACAGTGTGTCTTCTTGGGATGTGAAGGGAGAGCCAGGAACCCTTTCCCGATGGAGCAGGGAAAGGGCCCCTCATCTGGAGCTCAGCATGGAAAAATGGAGCTCCTTTGTGTCACCGTGGGATACTCGGTGTCCTCTCGAGTGGGGACGTGTAGGGCGGGGAACTTCTTGGGTCATAGCAAGGGTGTGAAAGAGCATTTCAAAGTCCAAGAGGGAACGGGTGATTTCTCCTGGGATGCCTCAGTCGACAAGGGCCTCACTCCTCTTGCAAGGGTGAAGCTTCTGGTTTTTCTTAAGTTGTAGTGGGGTCCTCTAGAGTTACGACCGGGACCACAAGGATTCACCCCTGTGTCCCCAGGATAACCCAGTCTCCGTGCGAGGGGCGAGGCACATCTCGGGATTCCTCCCAAGTGGCGCCAAGTCCTCAGTCCCCTTCTGGTGCCTAGGCTGCAGCCTGAGATTGCCTCGCCCGTGCTGACATTTGTATTGGGCTTCCCCTGTAGCCCACAGAGGGTTGTCAGGCCTCATCAAGACAAGACGTGCACGGCCGCTTTCCTTCCCAACTGCAGTAACAGTGTTCGGGTCCCTGTCGAACGGATACAAGGATCTATGGCTTGCGCTCAAGGTACCCTAGGGCTATGACACGTCGCAGTGTGCCGGAGTCGAGCCTCGGGGTTACAGTCGAGGCAGTGCAGGGCAGTCAGGTTCATCTGAAGTGGACGAGGCATTTGGGGGTCTTGGGGAATGGTGATGCAACCTGTGAGACTCATCCCGTCTTTCTAGGTGTGAGCACCTCCTTTTGGGATGTGAGAGAAACACTGTGAAACCTTTCCTGATGGGGCAGGGAAAGGACCCATCATCTGGAGCTCAGCAGGGGAAAACGGGGCTCCTCTTGAGTCTTGGCGGGACCATTGCTGTTCTTATCAAGTTGGGTCGGGTCGGGTGGGGAACTTCTTGGGTCACATAAGGGTGTGAAGGAGCCTTTCGAGGTCCACCAGGGACGGAGTGAATTCCTCTGAGATGCCGTTGGGAACAAGGGCCACACCAGGCATGCAGGGGAGAAGCTTCCGGTTTTTCTAGAGTTGCGGCGGGGTCCTCTCGAGTTATGACGGGCACCCCCGTGACCTGCACCTGTATCCTCAGGAGAGGCCATTCTCAGTGCGAGTTGCGAGCCTCCTCTGTGGATTCCTCCCCAGTCATCGCCGGATCCTCAGTCCTCTCCTGCTGCTGAGGTCTGAGCCTGAGATTTCCTCGCTCATGCTTTCATAGATCTTGAGGTTACCCTGTGGTCCCCACAGGGGAGTCAGGCCTCTTCTCACCTGGAGACGTGCACGGCCTCTTTCTTCCCCAACTGCAGCGTCAGTGTCCAGCTCCCCGTAAAGCGGACACAGGGATCTGTGTCTTGCCATCCTGGTACTCTGGGGCTGGCTCACGTACCAGTGTGTTGGGAGTCGAGCCTCGGGGTAACAGTTGAGACAGTGCAGGGCAGTCAGGTTCATCTGAGTGGACGAGGCATGTGGGGATCCTGGGGAGTGGTGGTCTGTCACCTGAGACTCCTCCCGACTCTCCTGATGCGATGCCACCTCTTGGGATGCGAGGCGAGCTCTGGAAAACCTTTCCCGATGGAGCAGGGAAAGGGCCCCTCATCCGCAGCTCAGCAGGGGAAAACAGGGCTCTTCTTGAGTTGTGGCAGGACCCTAGGGGTTCCTCTCGAGTGGGGCCGAATCTAGCAGGGAACTTCCTAGGTCACAAGAAGGGTATGAAGGAGCCTTTTGAGGTCCAAAAGGGAAGGGGTGATTTCCCCAGAGATGCTGCAGCAGACAATGGATTAACCCTCCCTGCAGGGGAGAAGCTTATGGTTTTTCTCGAGTTGCAGCGGGATCCTCTCGAGTTACGACGGGGACCCCAGAGACCCGCCCATGTATCCTCAGGAGAGGCCATTCTCAGTGTGAATTGCGAGGCACCTCTTGGGATTTCTCTCCAGTCGTCGCTTGGTCCTCAGTCCTCGTCTGGTGCTGAGGCCGGAGCCTGTGCTTACCTCGCCCATGGTGACATGGGCCTTGGGGTACCCCTGGAGCCCCCAGGGGGGAGTCAGGCCTCGTCTCACCTGCAGACGTGCACAGCCGCTTTCCTCCCCAAGTGCAGCAACAGTGTCCGGGTCCCGGTCTAGCGGATACACGGATCAGTGGCTTGCCATCAATGTACCCCAGGGCTAGCACACGTGCCAGTGTGCCGGAGTCGAGTCTCGGCGTGACAGTCGAGGCAGTGCAGCACCCTCAGGTTCATCTGGAGTGGACCAGGCATTTGGGGATCTTGGGGAAATGTGACCCAATGCCTGTGGCTCCTCTGGACACGCCTGTTGTGAGGGCCTCCTCTTGGGATGCGAGGGGAGAGCCGGGAACCCTTTCCCGATGGAGCAGGGAAAGGGCCCCTCATCTGGAGCTGAGCATGGGAAAATGGAGCTCCTCCTGAGGTGCAGCGGGACCGTCGGGGTTCCTCTCGAGTGGGGACAGGTGGGGTGGGGAACTTCTTGGGTCACAGCAAGGGTGTGAAGGAGCATTTCGTGGTCCAAGAGGAAACGGGTGTTTTCCTCCCGGACGCCGCAGCAGACATGGGCCTCACTCCGCCTGCAAGGGTGAAGCTTCTGGATTTTCTTGAGTTGCGGCAGGGTCCTCTCGAGTTATGATGGGGACCATAGGGATGCGCCCCTGTGGCGCCAGGATAGGGCAGTCTCTGTGCAAGTGGCGAGGCACATCTGGGGATTCCTCCCCAATGGCGCCAAGTTCTCAGTCCCCTTCTGCTGCTGAGGCTGGAGCCTGAGATTGCCTCGTCCATGTTGACATTAGTCTTGGGCTTCCCCTGGAGTCCTCACAGGGGAGTCAGGCCTCATCTCGACTGGAGGCGTGCAAGGCCGCTTTCCTCCCCAACTGCAGTAGCAGTGTCCGGGTCCCTGTCGAGCGGACACAGGGATCTGTGGCTTGCCATCGAGGTACTCCAGGGCTGTCTCACGGGCGAGTGTGTTGGGAGCCGAGCTTCACAGTGACAGTCGAGACAGTGCAGGGCAGTTATGTTCATCTGGAGTGGACGAGGCATTTGGGGATCTTCGGGAGTGGTGGTCAGACACCTGAGGCTACTCCCGACTCTCCTGATGGAAGGTCACATCTTGGGATGGGAGGGGAGCACAGGAAACCTTTCCAATGGAGCAGAAAAAGGGCCCCTCATCTGGAGCTCAGCAGGGGAAAACGGGGCTCCTCTTGAGTCGAGGCGGGAACCTCGGGGTTCCTCTCGAGTGGGGATGGTTGTGGCGGGGAACTTCCTAGGTCACCACCAGGGTATGAAGGAGCCTTTCAATTTCCAAGAAGAAAGGGGTGATTTCCCCCGAGATGCTGCAGTGGACAAGGGACTCACCCTCCCTGTAGGGGAGAAGCTTATGGTTTTTCTCTAGTTGTAGTCGGGTCATCTCGAGTTATGAAGGGGACCACAGGGACCTGCTGCTTTGGTCTCGGGAGAGGCCTGTCTCCATGCTAGTGTGAGGCACCTGTCTGGATTCCTCCCGAGACCTCGCTGGGTCCTCTGTCCTCGTCTGGTGCTGAGGCCAGAGCCTGTGCTTACCTCACCCATACCGAAATAGGTCTTGGGGTTCCCTTGGAGCTCGCATAGGGGAGTCAGATCTTTTCTCACATGGGGACATGCACAGCCGCTTTCCTCCCCAACTGCAGCAACAGTGTCCGGGTCCCTGTTGAGCAGATAAAGGGATCAGTGGCTTGACCTCGTGGTACCCCAGGGCTATTCCAAGTGCCAGTGTGCTGGAGTCGAGCCTCGGGATGACAGTCGAGGCATTTCAGGACATTCAGATTCATCTGGAGTTGACAAGGCATTTGGGGGTCTTGCAGAAATGTGACCTGATGCCTGAGGTTTCTCTGGACTCGACTGGTGTGAGTGCCTCCTTTTGGGATGCGAGGTGGGAGCCAGGAACCATTCCCGATGAAGCAGGGAAAGGGCCCCTCATCTGGAGCTGAGCATGGAAAAATGGAGCTCCTCTTGAGTCGCGGCGGGACCATCAGCCGTCCTCTAGAGTGGGGACGTGTGGGGTAGGAACTTCTTGGTTCACAGCAAGGGTGTGAAAGAGCATTTCGAGGTCCAAGAGGGAACGGGTGATTTCCCCTGGGACGCTGAAGCAGACAAGGGCCTCACTCTGCCTGCAAGGGTGAAGCTTTTGGTTTTTCTAGAGTTGCAACAGGGTCCTCTCGAGTTACAATGGGGACTACATGGATCTGCCCCTGTGGCCACAGGATAGGCCAGTCTCTGTGCGAGGGACGAGCCACATCTGGGGATTCCTCCCCAGTGGCGCCAAGTCCTCAGTCCCCTTCTGGTGCTGAGGCTGCAGCCTGAGATTGCCTTGCCCGTGTTGACATTTTTATTGGGCTTCCCCTGGAGCCCGCAGAGGGGAGTCAGGCCTTGTCTTGACTGGAGATGTGCACGGCCGCTTTCTTCCCAACTGCAGTAACAGTGTCTGGGTCCCTGTTGAGCAGATACAGTGTTCTATGGCTTGCGCTCGAGGTACCCTAGGGCTGTCACACATTCCTGTGTGCCAGAGTCGAGCCTCTGGGTTAAAGTCGAGGCAGTGCAGGGCAGTCAGATTCATCTGAAGGCGACGAGACATATTGGAGTCTTGGGGAATGGTGGCCCAAGGTGTGAGACTCCTCTCCACTCTCCAGGTGCCAGCACCTCCTCTAGGGATGCTATGGGAACACAATGTAATCTTTCCCGTCAGAGCAGAGAAAGGGAACCCTCATCTGGAGCTCAGCAGGGGAAAACGGGGCTACTCTTGTGTCTTGGCGGGACCCTTGGTATTCCTCTCGAGTGTGGACTAGTGGGGCGGGGAACTGCTTGGGTGACAGCAAGGTTGTAAAGGAGCCGTTTGAGGTCCATGAGGGACAGGGTGAATTCACCTGAAATGCTGTTGCAGACAGGGGCCACACCATGTCTGCAGGGGAGATGCTTCCGGTTTTTCACGAGTTGGGGCAGCGTCCTCTCGAGTTTCAAGGGAATGCCAGGGACCCGCCACTGTATCCTCAGGAGAGGTCATTCTTAGTGCAAGTTGCGAGGCGCCTCTGGAAATTCCTCCCCGGTCATCGCCGGGTCCTCAGTCCTCTTCTGGTGCTGAGGTCGGAGCCTGAGATTTCCTCGCTCATGCTTTCATAGGTCTTGAGGTTACTCTGGAGCCCCCACACGGGAGTCAGGCCTCTTATCGCCTGGAGACTTGCACGTCCTCTTTCTTCCCCAACTGCAGTGGCAGTGTCCGGCTCCCCGTAAAGCGGACACAGGGATCTGTGTCTTGCCATCGAGGTTCTCCAGGGCTGTCTCACGTGCCAGTGTGTTGGGAGTCGAGCCTCGGGGTGACAGTGGAGACCGTACAGGGCAGTCATGTTCATCTGGAGTGGATGAGGCACTTGGGAATCTTGGGGACCGGTGGTCGGACACCTGAGGCTCCTCCCGAGTCTCCTGATGAGAGGACATCTCTTGCGATGCGAGGGTAGTGCCGGAAAACCTTTCCCGATGGACCAGGTAAACAGCCCTTCATCTCGAGTTCTGAAGGGGAAATCGGGGCTACTCTTGAGTCGTGGCAGGACACTAGGGGTTCCTCTCAGGTGGGGAAGTTGGGGTGGGGAACTTCTTGGGTCACAGCAAGGGTGTGAAAGAGAATTTCCTGGTCCAAGAGGGAACGGTTGATTTCCCCTGGGATGCCGCAGTGGACAAGGGCGTCACTCCGCCTTTAAGGGTGAAGCTTCTGGTTTGTCTCGAGTTGTGGCAGGGTCCTCTCGAGTTATGATGGGGACCACAGGGATCACCTCTGTGGCCCCAGGTTAGGCCAGTCTCTGTGCAAGGGGCGAGGCACCTCTGGGGATTCCTTCCCAGTAGAGCCTAGTCATCAGCCCCTTCTGGTGCTGAGGCTGGAACCTGAGATTGCCTCGCCCATGTTGACATTTGCATAGGGCTTCCCCTGGAGCCCGCAGAGGGGAGTCAGGCCTCCTCTCAACTGGAGACACACACGGCTGCTTTCCTTCCCAACTGCAGTAACAGTGTCTGGGTCCCTGTTGAGCAGATACAGGAATCTATGGCTTGAGCTCGAAGTACCCTAGGGCTGTCACATGTGCCAGTGTGCTGGAGTAGAGCGTCGGGGTGACAGTCAAGGTAGTGCAGGGCAGTCAGTTTCATCTGAAGAGGATGAGGCATTTAGGGGTCTTGGGGAATGGTGGCCCAAACTGTGAGACTACCCCTGACTTTCCAGTTGCTAGCACATCCTCTTGGGATGCGAGGGGATCACCATGAAAACTTTCCCGACAGAGCAGGGAAAGGGCCCCTCATCTGGAGCTCAGCAGGGGAAAACGGGGCACATCTTGAGTCTTGGCGGGACCCATGTGGTTCCTATCGAGTGGGGACGGGTGGGGTGGTAATTTCTTGGGTCACATCAAGGGTGTGAAGGAGCCTTTCAAGGTCCACAAGTGACGGGATAAATTTCTCTGAGATGCCGTTGCAGACAAGGGCCATACCACGCCTGCAGGGGAGAAGCATCTGATTTTTCTCAGGTTGTGTCGGGGTCCTCTCGAGTTACGTACGATGGGGACGCCAGGAACCCTCCCCTGTATCGTTAGGAGAGGCCATCCTCAGTTCGAGTTGCGAGGCACCTCTGGGGATTCCTCCCCAGTCATCCCCAGGTCCTCAGTCCTCGTCTGGTGCTGAGGTCGGAGCCTGAGATTTCCTCGCTCATGCTTTCACAGGACTTGAGGTTACTCTGGAACTCCCACAGGGGAGTCAGGACTCTTCTCGCCTGGAGACTTGCACGGCCTTTTTCTTCCCCAATTGCAGCGGCAGCGTCCGGCTGCCATAAAAGCGGACACAGGGATCTGTGGCTTGCCGTCGAGGTATTCCAGGGCTGTCTCATGTGCCAGTGTTTTGGGACTTGAGCCTCAGGGTGACAGTCGAGACTGTGCAGGGCAGTCATGTTCATCTGGAGTGGACAAGGGACTTGGGGATCTTGGGTAGTGGTGGTCGGACACGTGAGGCTCCTCCTGACTCTCCTGATGAGTGGAAACCTCTTGGGATGTGAGGGGAGCGCCGGAAAACCTTTCCCGATGGAGCAGGGAAAGGGCCCCTAATCTGGAGCTTAGCAGCGGAAAACGAGGCTCCTCTTGAGTCACGGCAGGACCCTTGGGGTTTCTCTGGAGTGGGGACGTTAGGGGCGGGGAACTTCCTAGGTCACAAGAGTATGAGGCAGACTTTCGAGGTCCAAGAAGTAAGGGGTGATTTCTCCCGAGATGCTGCAGCAGACAAGGGACTCTCCCTCCGTGCAGGGGAAAAGCTTCTGGTTTTTCTCGAGTTGCGGCGGGGTCCTCTCGACTTACGACGTGGACCTCAGGGACCCGCCCCTGTGTTCTCAGGAGAGGCCTGTCACCATTTGAGTTGCGAGGCACCTGTGGGGATTCCTCCTGAGACGTCTCCGGGTCCTCAGTCCTTGTCAGGTACTGAGGCCGGAGCCTGTGCTTGCCTCGCCCATAGTGACATATGTGTTGGGGTTCCCCTGCAGCCCCCATAGTGGAGTCAGGCCTATTCTCACTAGGGACATGCACAGCCGCTTTCATCCACAACTGCAGCAACAGTGTCCGGGTCCCTGTCGAGCGGATACAGGACTCCATGGCTTGACCTTAAGGTACCCCAGAGCTATCACGCATGCCAGTGTGCCAGAGTCGAGCCTCAGTGTGACAGTCGAGGCACTTCAGGACAGTCAGATTCATCTGGAGTGGACTTGGCACTTGGGTGCCTTGCAGAAATGTGACCCGACGCCTGAGGCTTCTCTGGACTCGCCTGGTGTGAGTGCCATTTCTTCAGATGCGAGGGGAGAGCAGGGAAACCTTTCCCGATGGAGAAAAGAAAGGGCCCCTCATCTGGAGCTGAGCAGGGGAAAATGGACCTCCTCTTGAGTCGGGACGGGACCCTCGGCAGTCCTCTCGAGTGGGGACGTGTGGGGCGGGGAACTTCTTGAGTCACAACAAGGTTGTGAAAGAGCATTTCGAGGTCCACCAGGGAACGGGTGATTTCCAATGGGATGCCACAACGGACACGGGCCTCACTCCTCCATCTGCAAGGGTGAAGTTTCTGGTTTTTCTCGAGTTGTGACGGAGTCCTCTCGAGTTATGACAGGGACCACACGGACCGCCCCTGTGGCCCCAGGATAGGCCAGTCTCCCTGCGAGGGGTGAGGCACATCTGGAGATTCCTCCCCAGTGGACCCAAGTCCTCAGTACCCTTCTGGTGCTGAGGATGCAGACTGAGATTGCCTCCCCTGTGCTAGCATTTGTATTGGGCTTCCCCTAGAGCCCGCAGAGGGGAGTCAGGCCTTGTCTCGACTGGAGACACATGCACGGCCGATTTCCTTCCCAACTCCAGTAACAGTGTCCGGGTCCCTGTCAAGCAGATGCAGGGATCTATGGCTTGTGCTCGAGGTACCCTAGGGCTGTCAAACGTGCCAGTGTGCTGGAGTCGAGCCTAGGGGTGACAGTCGAGGCAGTGCAGGGCAGTCAGTTTCATCTGAATTGGACGAGTCATTTGGGGGTCTTGGTGAATGGTGGCCCAACCTGTGAGACACTGCCCGACTTTCCAGGAGCTAGCACCACCTCTTGGGATGCGATGGGAACACCGTGAAACCTTTCATGACGGAGCAGGGAAAGGGCCCNGATGAGTGGAAACCTCTTGGGATGTGAGGGGAGCGCCGGAAAACCTTTCCCGATGGAGCAGGGAAAGGGCCCCTAATCTGGAGCTTAGCAGCGGAAAACGAGGCTCCTCTTGAGTCACGGCAGGACCCTTGGGGTTTCTCTGGAGTGGGGACGTTAGGGGCGGGGAACTTCCTAGGTCACAAGAGTATGAGGCAGACTTTCGAGGTCCAAGAAGTAAGGGGTGATTTCTCCCGAGATGCTGCAGCAGACAAGGGACTCTCCCTCCGTGCAGGGGAAAAGCTTCTGGTTTTTCTCGAGTTGCGGCGGGGTCCTCTCGACTTACGACGTGGACCTCAGGGACCCGCCCCTGTGTTCTCAGGAGAGGCCTGTCACCATTTGAGTTGCGAGGCACCTGTGGGGATTCCTCCTGAGACGTCTCCGGGTCCTCAGTCCTTGTCAGGTACTGAGGCCGGAGCCTGTGCTTGCCTCGCCCATAGTGACATATGTGTTGGGGTTCCCCTGCAGCCCCCATAGTGGAGTCAGGCCTATTCTCACTAGGGACATGCACAGCCGCTTTCATCCACAACTGCAGCAACAGTGTCCGGGTCCCTGTCGAGCGGATACAGGACTCCATGGCTTGACCTTAAGGTACCCCAGAGCTATCACGCATGCCAGTGTGCCAGAGTCGAGCCTCAGTGTGACAGTCGAGGCACTTCAGGACAGTCAGATTCATCTGGAGTGGACTTGGCACTTGGGTGCCTTGCAGAAATGTGACCCGACGCCTGAGGCTTCTCTGGACTCGCCTGGTGTGAGTGCCATTTCTTCAGATGCGAGGGGAGAGCAGGGAAACCTTTCCCGATGGAGAAAAGAAAGGGCCCCTCATCTGGAGCTGAGCAGGGGAAAATGGACCTCCTCTTGAGTCGGGACGGGACCCTCGGCAGTCCTCTCGAGTGGGGACGTGTGGGGCGGGGAACTTCTTGAGTCATAACAAGGTTGTGAAAGAGCATTTCGAGGTCCACCAGGGAACGGGTGATTTCCAATGGGATGCCACAACGGACACGGGCCTCACTCCTCCATCTGCAAGGGTGAAGTTTCTGGTTTTTCTCGAGTTGTGACGGAGTCCTCTCGAGTTATGACAGGGACCACACGGACCGCCCCTGTGGCCCCAGGATAGGCCAGTCTCCCTGCGAGGGGTGAGGCACATCTGGAGATTCCTCCCCAGTGGACCCAAGTCCTCAGTACCCTTCTGGTGCTGAGGATGCAGACTGAGATTGCCTCCCCTGTGCTAGCATTTGTATTGGGCTTCCCCTAGAGCCCGCAGAGGGGAGTCAGGCCTTGTCTCGACTGGAGACACATGCACGGCCGATTTCCTTCCCAACTCCAGTAACAGTGTCCGGGTCCCTGTCAAGCAGATGCAGGGATCTATGGCTTGTGCTCGAGGTACCCTAGGGCTGTCAAACGTGCCAGTGTGCTGGAGTCGAGCCTAGGGGTGACAGTCGAGGCAGTGCAGGGCAGTCAGTTTCATCTGAATTGGACGAGTCATTTGGGGGTCTTGGTGAATGGTGGCCCAACCTGTGAGACACTGCCCGACTTTCCAGGAGCTAGCACCACCTCTTGGGATGCGATGGGAACACCGTGAAACCTTTCATGACGGAGCAGGGAAAGGGCCCCTCATCTGGAGCTCAGCAGGGGAAAACCAGGCTCTTCTTGAATCTTGTTGGGACCCTTGGGTTTCCTCTCGAGTGGGGCGGGTGGGTCGGGGAACTTCTTTGGTCACAGCTAGGATGTGAAGGAGCCTTTTGAGGTCCATGAGGGACGGGATGAATTCTTCTGAGATGCCATGGCGGACAAGGTCCACACCACGCATGCAGGGGAGAAACTTCCGGTTTTTCTCCAGTTGTGGCAGGGTCCTCTCGAGTTATGACCGGGACCCCAGGGACCTGCCACTGTATCCTCAGGAGAGGCCACTCTCAGTGCGAGTTGGTAAGCGCCTCTGGGGATTCCTCCCCAGTCATCCCCGGGTCCTCAGTCCTCGTCTGGTGCTTAAGTCAGAGCCTGAGATTTCCTTGAACATGATTTCATAGGACTTGAAATTACTCTGGAGCCCCCAGAGGGGAGTCAGGCCTCTTCTCACCTGGAGACTTGAATGGCCTCTTTCTTCCCCAACTGCAGGTGCAGTGTCCAGCCCTCTGTGAAGCGGACACAGGGATCTGTACTTGCCATCGAGGTACTCCAGGGCTGTCTCACGTGCCAGTGTGTTGAGAGTCGAGCCTCAGGTGACAGTTGAGAGAGTGCAGGGCAGTCATGCTCATCTTTATTGGAAAACGCATTTGGGGATCCTGGGGAGTGGTGGTCGGACACCTGAGGCTCCTCCGGAATCTCCTGATTCGAGGCCACCTCATGGGATGTTAGGGGAGCACTGGAAAACCTTTCGCGATGGATCAGGGAAAGAGTCCCTCATCTGGAGCTCAGCAGGGCATAACGGGGCTCCTCTTGAGTCACAGCGGGACCCTCGGGTTTAATCTCCAGTGGGTACGTTTGGGGTGGGGAACTTCCTAGGTCACAAGGGTATGAAGAAGCTTCTGGTTTTTCTCCAGTTGTGGCAGGGTCCTCTGGAGCTTTGATGGGGACTCAAGGGACCCGCCCCTGTGGCCTCAGGAGAGGTCAGTCTCCACGCGAGTTGTGAGACACCTGTGGGGATTCCTCCCACGACGTCGCTGGGTCCTCAGTCCTCGTCTGGTGCTGAGGCCGGAGCCTGTGCTTGCCTCGCCCATTCTGACATAGGTTTTGGGTTTCCCCAGGAGCCCCCATATGGGAGTCAGGCCTCATCTCGCCTATGGTCGTGCACAGCCACTTTCCTCCCCAACTGCAGCAACAGTGTCTTGGTCCCTGTGGAACTGATACAGGGATCAGTGGCCTGACCTCGAGGTACCCCAGGACTATCACACGTGCCAGTGTGCCAGAGTCGAGGCTCGGGGTGACATTCGAGGCAGTGGAGGACAGTCAGATTCATGTGGAGTGGACTAGGCATTTGGGGGTCTTGGGGAAATGTGACCCGACGCCTGAGGCTTCTCTGGACTCGCCTGGTGTGAGTGCCTCCTCTTAGGATTCGAGGGGGGAGCAGGGAAACCTTCCCCGAAGGAGCAGAGATAGGGCCCCTCATCTGGAGCTGAGCATGGGAAAATGGAGGTCCTCTTGATTCGCGGCAGGACCCTCGACAGTCCTCTCGAGTGGGGACGTGTGGGTCGGGGAACTTCTTGGGTCATAGCAAGGGTGTGAAGAAGCATATCAAGGTCTAAGATGGAATGGGTGATTTCCCCCAGGACACCGCAGTGGACAAGGGCCTCACTCCGCCTGCAAGGGAGAAGCTTCTGGTTTTTCTCGAGTTGCAGCGGGGTCCTCTCGAGTACAACGGGGACACCAGGGACCCGTCCATGTGGCATCAGGAGAGGCCAATTTCCGTGTGAGTTGCCACTGGGTATTCCTCCCCAGTCGTCGCTGGGTCCGCAGGCCTCTTCTATATCTGAGTCCACAGCCTGAGCTTGCCTCGCCCATGCTAACGTAGGTATTGGGGTTCCTCTGGAGCTCTCACAGGGGAGTCAGGCCTCGTCTCGCCTGGGGATGTGCACAGCCGCTTTCCACCCCAACTGCATCAACAATGTCCGGGTCCCTGTCGAGCAGATACAGGGATCAGTGTCTTGACCTCGAGGAGCCCCAGGGCTATCACACGTGCCAGTGTGCCAGTGTCGAGCCTCGTGGTGACAGCCGAGGCAGTGCAGGACAGTCAGATTCATCTGGAATGGAGTAGGCATTTGAGGGTCTTGTGGAAATGTGACCCGAAGCCTGAGGCTTCTCTGGACTCTCCTGGTGTGAGTGCATCCACTTGGGATGCAAGGGAGAGCCCGAAGCCTTTCCCAAAGTAGCAGGGAAAGGGCCTCTCATCTGGAGCTGAGCATGGGAAAATGGAGCTCCTCTTGAGTCGCGGCGGGACCCTTGGCAGTCCTCTCAAGTGGGGACGTGTAGAATGGGAACCTCTTGGGTCACAACAAGGGTGTGAAAGAGATTTTCGAGGTCCAAAAGGAAACAGGTGATTTCCCCCGGGATGCTGCAGTGGACAAGGGCCTCACTCCGTCTGCAAGGGTGAAGTTTCAGTTTTTCTCAAGTTGCGGCAGGGTCCTCTCAAATTAAGACGGGGACCACAGGGATCTGCCCCTGTGGCCCCAGGATAGGCCAGTCTCCATGGGAGGGAAAGGCACATCTGGTGATTCCTCCCCAGTGGCACCAAGTCCTCTGTCCCCTTCTGGTGCTGAGGCTGCAGCCTGAGATTGCCTCGCCCGTGCTGACATTTATATTGGGCTACCCCTGGAGCCCGCAGAGCGGAGTCAGGCCTCGTCTCGACTGGAGCCGTGCTCGGCCGCTTTCCTTCCCAACTGCAGTAACAGTGTCCGGGTCCCTGTCGAGTGGATACAGGGATCTATGACTTGTGATCAAGGTACTCTAGGGATGTCAAACGTGCCAGTGTGCCGGAGTCGAGCCTTGGGGTTACAGTTGAGGCAGTGCAGGGCAGTCAGGTTCATATGAAGTGGACAAGGAATTTGGGGGTCTTGGGGAATGGTGGCCAACCAGTGAGACTCGTCCCGACTTTCCAGGTGGGAGCACCTCCACTTGGGGTGTGAGGGGAACACTGCGAAACCTTTCCCGACAAAGCAGGGAAAGGGCCCCTCATCTGGAGCTCAGCAGGAGAAAACAGGGCTCCTCTTGAGTCTTGGCGGACCCCTGGGGTTCCTTTCGATTGGGGCCGGGTGGGGTCGGGAACTTCTTGGGTCACAGCAAAGGTGTAAAGGAGCCTTTAGAACTCCACAAGGATCAGGGTGAATTCCCCTGAGATGCTATTGCGGACAAGGTTCACACCATGCCTGCAGGGGAGAAGCTTCTGCTTTTTCTCGAATTGCAGCAGGGTCCAGTGCAGTTATGATGGGGACCCCAGGGACCCGCCCCTGTATCCTCAGCAGAGGCCATTCTCAGTGCGAGTTGAGAGGCGCCTCTGGGAATTCTTCCCCAGTCATCGCCAGGTCCTCAGTCCTCATCTGGTGCTGAGGTGGGAGCCTGAGATTTCCTCGCTCATGCTTTCATAGGTCTTCAGATTACTCTGGAGCCCCCACAGGGGAGTCAGGCCTCTTCTTGCCTGGAGACTTGCACGGCCTCTTTCTTCCCCAACTGCAGTGAAGTGTCCGGCTCCCCGTAAAGCAGACACAGGGAACTGTGGCTAGCCATCGAGATACTCCAGGGCTGTCTCATATGCCAGTGTGTTGGGAGTCAAGCCTCGTTGTGACAGTCGAGACAGTGCAGGGCAGTCATGTTCATCTGGAGTGCACGAGGCATTTGGGGATCTTGGGGAGTGGTGGTCAAACACCTGAGGCTCCTCCCGACTCTCTTGATTCGAGGGCACCTCTTGGGATGCAAAGGGAGTGTTGGAAAATCTTTCCAGATGGAGCAGTAGAAGGGCCCCTCATCTGGAGCTCAGCAGGGGAAAACGCTGCTCCTCTTGAGTCGTGGCAGCACCCTCGGTGTTCCTCTTGAGTGGGGACCGTGGGGGTGGGGAACTTCCTAGGTCACAAAAAGCGTATGAAGGAGCCTTTCGAGGTCCAAGAGGGAAGGGATGATTTCCCCGAGATGCTGCAGCAGACAAGGGACTCACACTCCCTGCAGGGGAGAAGCTTCTGGTTTTTCTAGAATTTCAGCACAGTCCTCTCGATTTAGGACGGGGAACCCAGAGACCCGCTGCTGTGACCTCAGGAGAGACCAGTCTCCATTCGAGTTGCGAGGCTCCTGTAGGGATTTCTCCTGAGACGTCGCTGTATCCTCAGACTTCGTCTGGTGCTCAGGCCGGAACCTGCGCTTGCCTTGCCCATGCTGACATAGGTCTCTGGGATCCCCTGGAGCACCCACAGTGGAGTCAGTCCTCTTCTAGACTGGGTACGTGCACAGCAGCTTTCCTCCCCAACTGCAGCAACAGTGTCCGTCTCCCTGTCTAGGGGATACAGGGAACAGTGGCTTGCACTCCAGGTACCCCAGGGCTATCACATTTCCCAGTGTGCCAGGGTCGAGCGTCGGGGTGACAGTCGAGGCAGTGCAGGGCAGTCATGTTGATCTGGAGTGGATGAGGCGTTTGGGGATCTTTGGGAATGGTGGGCCAATCTGTGAGTCTCCTCCGGACTCTCCAGGTGTGCGCACCTCCTCTTGACATGCGAGGGGAACACCGCGAAACCTTCCAGACAGAGCAGGGAAAGGGGCCCCCATCTGGAGCTCATCAAAGAAAACCAGGCTCCTCTTGAGTCTTGGCAGGACTCTCGGGGTTCCTCTCGAGTGGAGTCCGGTGGGGCGTGGAACTTCCTAGTTCACAAAAAGAATATGAAGACTTTTGAGGTCCAAGAGGGAAGGGGTGATTTCCCCGGAGATGCTGCAGTGGTCAAGGAACACACCCTCCCTGCAGGGGAGAAGCTTCTGGTTTTTCTCGAGTTGCAGCGGGGTCCTCTCGAGTTAGGACGGGTACCCCAGGGACCTGTTGCTGTGGCTTCAGGAGAGGCCAGTCCTCATGCGAGTTGTGAGTCACCTCTGGGGATTCCTCCTCAGACGTCGCTGGGTCCTCAGTGTTCGTCTGGTGCTGAGGCCAGAGCCTGTGCTTGCCTCCACCATGCTGAAATAGGTCTTGGGGTTACCCTGGAGCCCCCACAGGGGAGTCAGGCCTCGTCTCGCCTGGAGATGTGCACAGCTGCTTTCCTCCCGGACTGCAGCAAGTGTCCGGTTCTGGATACACGGAACAGTGGCTTGCACTCGAGGTAACCCAGTGCTATCACACGTGCCACTGTGCCGGGGTCCAGCCTCGGGGTGACAGTCGAGGCAGTGCAGGATAGTCATGTTCGTCTGGAGTGGACGAGGCATTTGGGGATTTTGGGGAATGGTGGCCCAATCTGTGAGACTCCTCCCGACTCTGTAGGTGCGAGCACCTACTCTTGCCATGCAAGGGGAACACCTAGAAACCTTTTCTGACAGAGCAGTGAAAGGGCCCCCCATCTGGAGCTCAGCAGGGGAAAAGCAGGCTCCTCTTGATTCTTGGCGGGACTCTTGGGATTCCTCTCCAGTGGGGACCGGTGGGGTGGGTAACTTCTTGAGTCACAGCAAGGGTGTGAAGGGGCCTTTCCTATCCAAGAGGGAAGGGGTGAATTCACCCGAGATGCCGCATCGGACAAGGGCCTTTCCCCGCCTGCAGGGAAGTGTCTGGTTTTTTTCGAGTTGTGGAGGGGTCCTCTCACGTTACGACGGGGACCCAGGAAACCACCTCTGTGGCCCCAGAAAGGCTAGTCTCCTTGCGAGGGTCGAGGCACATCTGGGGATTCTTCTGAGTTGTGTCAAGTCCTCAGTCCCATTCTGGGGCGGAGGCTGGAGCCTGAGCTTTCCTCACCCATGCCTACGTAGGTCTTGGAGTTCCCCTGGAGCCTGCTCAGGGGAATCAGCTCTCGTCTCGCCCATAGACGTGCAGGGCCGCTTTACTCCAGGGTGCAACAGCCGCGTCCAGCTCTCCGGGGAACAGACAAAGGGATCTGTGGCTTGCCCTCGAGGTACTCCAGGGCTATCACACTAGCCAGTGTGTCAGCAGTGGAGCCTCAGGGAGGCAGTCGAGGCAGTGCAAGGCAGTAGGTTCATCTGGAGTGGATGAGGCATTTTGGTTTCTTGAGGAAAGGTGACCAGACACCTGAGGCTCCTCTGGATTCGCCTGGTGTGAGGGCCTCCGCTTGGGATGTGAAAGAAGAGCCAGGAACCCTTTCAGATGGAGCAGGGAAAGGGCCCCTCATCTGGAGCTGAGCATGGGAAAATGGAGCTCCTCTTGAGTCGCGGCGGGACCCTCGGCAGTCCTCTTGAGTGGGGACGGGTGTGGCGGGGAACTTCTTGGGTCACTGCAAGGGTGTGAAGGAGCATTTCGAGGTTCAAGAGGGAACGGGTCATTTCCACCAGAACGCCGCAATGGACAAGGGCCTCACTCCGCCTGCAAGGGAGAAGCTTCTGGTTTATCTCGAGTTGCGGCAGGGTCCTCTCGAGTACGACGGGGACCCCAGGGTCCCCGCCCCTGTGGTCTCTTGAAAGGCCAGTCTCAGTGCGAGTTGCCACTGGGTATTCGCCACCAGTCGTTGCCAGGTCCCCAGGCCTCTTCTGGAGCTGAGGCCACAGCCTGATCTTGCCTCGCCCATGCTGAGATAGGTCTTGGTGTTCCCCTGAAGTTCCCACAGTGGAGTCAGGCCTCGTCTCACCTGAAGACGTGCACGGCCGCTTTCCTCCAAATCTGCAGCAGAAGTGTCCAGCACCCCTCGAGCGGACACAGGGATTTGTGGCTTGCAGTCGAGGTACCCCAGGGCTGTCACACGTGCCGGTCTGTCGGGAGTCGAGGCTCCGGGTCACAGTCAAGGCAGTGCAGAGCTGTGAGGTTCATCAGGAATGGACGAGGCATTTGGGGGTCTTGGAAATGATGGACCGACTCCTGAGGCTCGTCCTGTCTCTCCTCATTCGAGCGCCTCTTCTTGGGATGCCAGGGGAGAGCCGTAAACACTTTCAGGATGGAGCAGGGAACAGACCCATTATCTGGAACTCAACAGGGAAAAATGGGGCTCCTCTTAATTCTTGGCAGGACCCTCGGGGTTCCTCTCGAGTGGAGATGGGTGGGGCGGGAACTTCTTTGATCACACAAGGGTGTGAAGGAGACTTTCGAGGTCCACGAGGGACGGGGTGAATTCCCCTGAGATGCTGTTGGGGACAAGGGCCACACCACACCTGCAGGGGAGAAGCTTCCGGTTTTTCTTGAGTTGCGGCAGGGTCCTCTCAAGTTAGGACGCGGAACTCAGGNTTGGGATGTGAAAGAAGAGCCAGGAACCCTTTCAGATGGAGCAGGGAAAGGGCCCCTCATCTGGAGCTGAGCATGGGAAAATGGAGCTCCTCTTGAGTCGCGGCGGGACCCTCGGCAGTCCTCTTGAGTGGGGACGGGTGTGGCGGGGAACTTCTTGGGTCACTGCAAGGGTGTGAAGGAGCATTTCGAGGTTCAAGAGGGAACGGGTCATTTCCACCAGAACGCCGCAATGGACAAGGGCCTCACTCCGCCTGCAAGGGAGAAGCTTCTGGTTTATCTCGAGTTGCGGCAGGGTCCTCTCGAGTACGACGGGGACCCCAGGGTCCCCGCCCCTGTGGTCTCTTGAAAGGCCAGTCTCAGTGCGAGTTGCCACTGGGTATTCGCCACCAGTCGTTGCCAGGTCCCCAGGCCTCTTCTGGAGCTGAGGCCACAGCCTGATCTTGCCTCGCCCATGCTGAGATAGGTCTTGGTGTTCCCCTGAAGTTCCCACAGTGGAGTCAGGCCTCGTCTCACCTGAAGACGTGCACGGCCGCTTTCCTCCAAATCTGCAGCAGAAGTGTCCAGCACCCCTCGAGCGGACACAGGGATTTGTGGCTTGCAGTCGAGGTACCCCAGGGCTGTCACACGTGCCGGTCTGTCGGGAGTCGAGGCTCCGGGTCACAGTCAAGGCAGTGCAGAGCTGTGAGGTTCATCAGGAATGGACGAGGCATTTGGGGGTCTTGGAAATGATGGACCGACTCCTGAGGCTCGTCCTGTCTCTCCTCGTTCGAGCGCCTCTTCTTGGGATGCCAGGGGAGAGCCGTAAACACTTTCAGGATGGAGCAGGGAACAGACCCATTATCTGGAACTCAACAGGGAAAAATGGGGCTCCTCTTAATTCTTGGCAGGACCCTCGGGGTTCCTCTCGAGTGGAGATGGGTGGGGCGGGAACTTCTTTGATCACACAAGGGTGTGAAGGAGACTTTCGAGGTCCACGAGGGACGGGGTGAATTCCCCTGAGATGCTGTTGGGGACAAGGGCCACACCACACCTGCAGGGGAGAAGCTTCCGGTTTTTCTTGAGTTGCGGCAGGGTCCTCTCAAGTTAGGACGCGGAACTCAGGGACCCGCCCCTGTATACTAAGGAGAGGGCTTTCTCAGTGCAAGTTGTGAGGCGCCTCTGGGGATTCCTCACCAGTCATCGCCGGGTCCTCAGTCCTTGTCTGGTGCTGGAGTGGGAGCTTGAGATTTCCTCGCTCATGCTTTCATAAGTCTTCAGGTTACTCTGGAGCCCCCACAGGGGAGTCAGGCCTCTTATGGCCTGGAGATTTGCATGGCCTCTTTCTTCTCCAACTGCAGCGGCAGTGTCTGGTTCCCTATAAAGCAGACACAGGGATCTGTGGCTTGCCATCAAGGTACGCCAGGGCTGTCTCACGTGCCAGTGTGTTGGGGGTCGAGCCTCGGGGTAACAGTCGAGACAGTGCAGGGCAGTCATGTTCCTCTGGAGTGGACGAGGCATTTGCGGATCTTGGGGAGTGGTGGTCGGACACCTGAGGCTCCTCCTGTCTCTCCTGATGTGAGGCCACCTCTTGGGGTGCGAGGGGAGCGCTGGACAACCTTTACCGATGGAGCAGGGAAAGGGCCCCTCATCTGAAGCTCAACAGGGGAAAACGGGTCCTCTTGAGTCTCAGCGGGACCCTCTGGGTTCCTCTCGACTGGGGACGTTTGGGGCTGGGAACGTCCTAGGTCACAACAATGGTATGAAGGAGCCTTTCGAGGTCCAAGAGGGAAGGGATGATTTCCCTCGAGATGCTGCAGTGGACAAGGAACTCACCTTCCCTGCAGGGGAGAAGCTTCTGGTTTTTCTCCAGTTGCGGCGGGGTCTTCTGGAGTTACGAGGGGGACCCCAGTGACCCGCCCCTGTGGCCTCAGGAGAGGCCAGTCTCCACGCGAGTTACGAGGCACCTGTCGGGATTTCTCCCACGAGGTCACCGGGTCCCCAGTCCTCCTCTGGTGATGAGGCTGGAGCCTGTGCTTGCCTTGCCCATTCTGACATAGGTTTTGGGGTTCCCCTGGAGCCCCCATATGGGAGTCAGGCCTCGTCTCGCCTATGATCCTGCACAGCCGCTTTCCTCTCCAACTGCAGCAACAGTGTCCTGGTCCCTCTGGAACGGATACAGGGATCAGTGGCTTGACCTCATGGTACCCCAGGACTATCACACATTCCAATGTGCCCGAGTCGAGCCTCGGGGTGACATTCGAGCCAGTGGAGGACAGTCAGATTCAAGTGGAGTGGACTAGGCATTTGGGGGTCTTGGGGAAATGTGACCCGATGCCTGAGGCTTCTCTGGACTCGCCTGGTGTGAATGCCTCCTCTTAGGATTCGAGGGGGGAGCAGGGAAACCTTTCCTGATGGAGAAGTGAAAGGGCCCCTCATCTGGAGCTGAGCATGGGAAAATGGAGCTCCTCTTGAGTTGCGGCGGGACCCTTGGCAGTCCTCTCGAGTGGGGACGTGTGGGTCGGGGAACTTCTTCAGTCATAGCAAGGGTGTGAAGGAGCATTTCGAGGTCTAAGATGGACGGGTGATTTCCCACAGGATGCCTCAGTGGACAAGGGCCTCAGTCCGCCTGCAAGGGAAAGCTTCTGGTTTTTCTCGAGTTGCAGCGGGGTCTTCTCGATTATGACAGGGACACCAGGGACCCGCCCATGTGGCATCAGGAGAGGCCAATCTCCGTGCGAGTTGCCACTGGGTATACCTCCCCAGTCGTCGCCAGGTCCCCAGGCCTCTTCTGGAGCTGAGTCCGCAGCCTGAGCTTGCCTCTCTCATATTGACCTAGGTCTTGGGGTTCCCCTGGAGCTCCCACAGGGAAGTCAGGCCTCGTCTCGCCTGGGGATGTGCACAGCAGCTTTCCTCCCCAACTGCAGCAACAGTGTCCAGGTCCCTGTTGAGCGGATACAGGGATCTGTGGCTTGCCATCGAGGTACTCCAGGGCTGTCTCATGTGCCAGTGTGTTGGGAGTCGAGCCTCGTTTTGACAGTCGAGACAGTGCCGGGCAGTCATGTTCATCTGGAGTGCACGAGGCATTTGGGGATCTTGGGAAGTGGTGGTCGCACACCTGAGGCTCCTCCTGACTCTCCTGGTTCAAGGCCACCTCTTGGGATGCAAAAGGAGCGTTGGAAAATCTTTCCAGATGGAGCAGTAGAAGGGCCCCTCATCTGGAGCTCAGCAGGTGAAAATGCGGCTCCTCTTGAGTTTTGGCGGCACCCTTGGGGTTCCTCTTGAGTGGGGACGGTGGGGGCAGGGAACTTTCTAGGTCACAACAAGGGTATGAAGGAGCTTTTCGAGGTCCAAGAGGGAAGGGGTGATTTCCCGGAGATGCTGCAGCAGAGAAGGGACTCACACTCCCTGCATGGGAGAAGCTTCTGGTTTTTCTAGAGTTGCAGCGCGGTCCTCTCGATTTAGGACGGGGAAACCAGAGACCCGCTGCCTTGACCTCAGGAGAGACCAGTCTCCATTCGAGTTGCGAGGCTTCTGTGGGGATTCCTCCCGAGACGTCTCCATGTCCTCAGACCTCATCTGGTGCTCAGGCCAGAGCCTGTGCTTGCCTTGCCCATGCTGACATAGGTCTCCGGGATCCCCTGGAGCACCCACAGGGGAGTCAGCCCTCGTCTCCACTGGGGATGTGCACAGCCGCTTTCCTCCCCAACTGCAGCACTAGTGTCTGGGTCCCTGTCGAGCAGATACAGGGATCAGTGGCTTGACCTTGAGGTACCCCAGGACTGTCACACGTGCCAGTGTGTCGGGAGTCGAGGCTCGGGGTCACAGTCGATGCAGTGCAGGGCAGTGAGGTTCATCAGGAATGGACGTGGCATTTGGGGTCTTGGGAATGATGGAACGACTCCTGAGGCTCGTCCTGTCTCTCCTCATTCGAGCGCCTCTTCTTGGGATTCCAGGGGAGAGCCGTGAACACTTTCCTGATGGAGCAGGGAAAGGTCCCGTTATCTGGAGCTCAGCAGGGGAAAACGGGGCTCCTCTTAAGTGTTGGCAGGACCCTCAGGGTTCCTCTCGAGTGAGGACGTGTGGGGCGGCGATTGTCTTTGGTCACCACAAGGGTGTGAAGGAGCTTTTCGAGGTCTAGGGGAGAAGGGGTGATTTCCCCCGAGATGCCACTGTGGGGAAGGGCCTCACTCCACCTGCAGGGGAGAAGTTTCTGGTTTTTCTCGAGTGCCGGTGGGGTCCTCTCGAGTTACGATGGGACCCCAGAAACCTGACCTTGTGACCACAGGAGAGGACAGTCTCCGAGCCATTTGCGAGGCGCCTCTGTGGATTCATCCCCAGTCATCGCCGGGTCCTCAGTCCTGGTCTGGTGCTGAAGCTGGAGCCTGTGCTTGCCTCGCCCATGCTGACATAGGTCTTGGGTTTACGCTGGAGCCTCCACAGGAGAGTCCGGCTTCGTCTTGCCTAGAGACTTGCATGGCCGCTTTCCTCCCCAACTGCAGCAACAGTGTCCAGGTCCCTGTCAAGTGGATACAGGGATCTGTGGCCTGCCTTTGAGGTAGCCCAGGGCTGTCACACGTGCCAGTTTGTGGGAGTGGAGCCTCGGTGTGAGAGTCGAGGCAGTGCAGGGCAGTTAGTTTCATCTGGAGTGGACGAGGCATTTGGGGATCTTGGGAAGTGGTGGTCGGACACCTGAGTCTCCTCCCGACTCTCCTGATGAAAAGCCACCTCTTGGGATGCGAGGGGAAAACAGGGAAAACTTTCCCGATGGAGCAGGGAAAGGGCCCCCCATCTGGAGCTCAGCAGGAGAAAAGCAATCTCCTCTTGAGTCTTGGCAGGAGTCCCGGGGTTCCTCTCTAGTGGGGACCGGTGGGGCGGGTAACTTCTTGGGTCACAGCAAGGGTGTGAAGGAGCCTTTCCAGGTCCAAGAGGGAAGGGGTGAATTCCCCCGAGATGCCGCATCGGACAAGAGCCTCTCCCCGCCTGCAGGGAAGAGACTTTTTTTTTTTTTCGAGTTGTGGAGGGGTCCTCTCACGTCACGAAGGGGACACAGGGAACCACCCCTGTGGCCCCAGGAAAGGCCAGTCTCCGTGCGAAAGGTGAGGCACATCTGGGGATTCTTCCGAGTTGTGCCAAGTCCTCATTCCCATTCTGGGGCTGAAGCCAGAGCCTGAGCTTTCCTCATCCATGCCTACATAGGTCTTGGAGTTCCCCTGGAGCCCGCTCAGGGGAATCAGGCCTCGTCTCTCCCATTGACGTGCAGGGCCGCTTTACTCCATGGTGCAGCAGCCATGTCTGGCTCTCCATGGAACGGACTAAGGGATCTGTGGATTGCCCTCGAGGTACCCCAGTGGTATCACACTTGCCAGTGTGTCGGCAGTCGAGTCTCGGGGAGGCAGTTGAGGCAGTGTAGGCAGTAGGTTCATCTGGAGTGGACAAGGCATTTGGGGTTTTTGGGGAAAGGTGACCAGACACCTGAGGCTCCTCTGGACTCGCCTTGTGTGAGGGCCACCTCTTGGGATGCGAGGGGAGAGCCAGGAACCCTTTCAGATGGAGCAGGGAAAGGGCCCCTCATCTGGAGCTGAGCATGGGAAAATGGAGCTCCTCTTGAGTCGTGGCGGGACCCTCTGCAGTCCTCTCGAATGGGGACGGGTGGGTCGGGGAACTTCTTGGGTCACAGCAAGGGTGTGAAGGAGCATTTCGAGGTCCAAGAGGGAACGGGTGATTTCCGCCAGAATGCCGCAGCAGACAAGGGCCTCAGTCCACCTGCAAGGGAGAAGCTTCTGGTTTATCTCAAGTTGCAGCGGGGTCCTCTCGAGTTTGACAGGGACTCCAGGGGCCCGCCCATGTAGCATCAGGAGAGGACAGTCTCAGTGCGGGTTGCCACTGGGTATTCCTCCCCAGTCGTTGCCCGGTCCCCAGGCCTCTTCTGGAGCTGAGGCCACAGCCTGAGCTTGCCTCTCCCATGCTGACCTAGGTCTTGGTGTTCCCCTGGAGCTCCAACAGTGGAGTTAGTCCTTGTCTCGCCTGAAGACGTGCACGAAAGCTTTCCCCCCCATCTACAGCAGAAGTATCCAGCACCCCTTCAAGTGGACACAGGGATTCGTAGGTTGCAGTCGAGGCACCCCAGGGCTGTCACACATGCCAGTGTGTCAGGAGTCGAGGCTCGGGGTCACAGTCGAGGCAGTGCAGGGCAGTCAGGTTGATCAGGAATGGGCGAGGCATTTGGGGGTCTTGGGCATCATGGACCGCCTCCTGAGGCTCGTCCTGTCTCTCCTTGTTCGAGTGCCTCTTCTTGCGATGCCAGGGGAGAGCCGTAAACACTTTCAGGACGGAGCAGGGAATGGGCCCATTATCTGGAGCTCAGCAGGGGAAAACGGGGCTCCTCTTGATTCTTGGCAGGACCCTTGGGGTTCCTCTCGAGTGGAAATGGGTGGGGCGGGAACTTCTTTAATCACACAAGGGTGTGAAGGAGACTTTCGAGGTCCACGAGGGACGGGGTGAATTCCCCTGAGATGCTGTTGGGGACAAGGGCCACACCACACCTGCAGGGGAGAAGCCTCCGGTTTTTCTGGAGTTGCGGCAGGGTCCTCTTGAGTTAGGACGCAGACCTCAGGGACCCGCCCCTGTATCCTCAGGAGAGGCCATTCTCAGTGCAAGTTGTGAGGCGCCTCTGGGGATTCCTCGCCAGTCATCGCTGGGTCCTCACTCCTCGTCTGGTGCTGAGGTGGGAGCCTGAGATTTCCTTGCTCATGCTTTCATAGGTCTTGAGGTTACTCTGGAGCCCCCACAGGGGAATCAGGCCTCCTCTCACCTGGAGATTTGCATGGCCTCTTTCTTCCCCAACTGCAGCGGCAGCGTCCAGATCCCCGTAAAGCGGACACAGGGATCTGTGGCTTGCCATCGAGGTACTCCAGGGCTGTCTCACGTGCCAGTGTGTTGGGGGTCATGCCTCGGGGTGACAGTCGAGACAGTGCAGGGCAGTCATGTTCCTCTGGAGTGGACGAGGCATTTGGGGATCTTGGGGAGTGGTGGTCGGACACCTGATGGTCCTCCTGAACTCTCCTGATGCCAGGCCATTTCTTGGGATGCGAGGGGAGCACTGGAAAACTTTTCCTGATGGAGCAAGGATAGGGCCTCTCATCTGGAGCTGAGCATGGGAAAATGGAGCTCCTCTTCAGTAGAATCGGGACCATTGGCGGTCCTCTTGAGTGGGGACGTGTGGGGAAGGGAACTTCTTGTGTCACAGCAAGCGTGTGAAAGAGCATTTTGAGGTCCAAGAGGGAACGGCTGATTTCCCCCAGGATGCCAGAGCGGACAAGGGCTTCACTCCGCCTGCAAGGGTGAAGCTTCTGGTTTTTCTCGAGTTGCGGTGAGGTCCTCTTGAGTTATTACGGGGACCACAGGGATCTGCCCCTGTGGTCCCAGGATAGTCCAGTCTCCGTGGGAGGGCCGAGGCACACTGGGGGATTCCACCCAAATGGTGCCAAGTCCTCAGACCCCTTCTGGTGCTGAGGCTGCAGCCTGAGTTGCCTCGCCCACGCTAACATTTTTATTGAGTTTTCCCAGGAGCCCACAGAGGGGAGTCAGGCCTCGTCTCGACTGGATACGTGCACGGCCGCTTTCCTTCCCATCTGCAGTAAGAGTGTCCCGGTCCCTGTGGAGCGGATACAGGGATCTATGGCTTGCGCTCAAAGTTTGCTAGGGCTGTCACACATGCCAGTTTGCCAGAGTCGAGCCTCAGGGTTACAGTCGAGGCAGTGCGGGGCATTCAGATTCATCTGAAGTGGACGAGGCATTTGGGGGTCTTGGGGAATGGTGGCCCAACCTGTGAGACTCCTCCCGACTTTCCAGGTGCTATCACCTCTTCTTGGGATGCGAAGGGAACACCGCAAAACCTTTCCGGACGGAGCTGGGAAAGGGCCAGTCATCTGGAGCTTAGCAGGGGAAAACAGGCTCCTCTTGAGTCTTGGCGGGACCCTTGGGTTTCCTCTCGAGTGGGGATGGGTGGAGCAGTGAACTTTTTTTGTAACAGCAAGCCTGTGAAAGAGCATTTCGAGGTTCAAGAGGGAATGGTTGATTTCTCCCCGGACGCCGCAGTGGACGAGGGCCTCACTCCGCCTGCAAGCGTGAAGCTTCTGGTATTAATCGAGTTGTGGCGGGGTCCTCTCGAGTTACAACGGGGACCACAGGGATCCGCCCCTGTGGCCCCAGGATAGTCCAGCCTCCGTGTGAGGGGCAAGTCACATCTGGTGATTCCTCCCCAGTGGCGCCAAGTCCTCAGTCCCCTTCTGGTGCTGAGGCTGCATCCTGAGATTGCATCGCCCATGTTGACATTTGTATCGCACTTCCCCTGGAGCCTGCTGAGGGGAGTCAGGCCTCGTCTCCACTGGATACGTGCACGGCCTGGTTCCTTCCCAAATGCAATAATTGTCCGTGTCCCTGTCGAGAGGATACAGGGATCTATGACTTGCGGTCAAGGTACGCTAAGGGTGTCACACATGCCTGTGTGCCAGAGTCGTGCCTCAGGGTGACAGTCGAAGCAGTGCGGGACAGTCAGATTCATCTGGAGTGGACTAGGCATTTGGTGGTCTTGCGGAAATGTGACTCGATGCCTGAGGCTTCTCTGAACTCGCCTGATATGAGTGCCTCCACTTGGTATGGGAGTGGGGAGTCGGGAAACCTTTCCCAACGGAACAGGAAAAGGGCCTCTCATCTGGAGCTGATCATGGGAAAATGGAGCTGCTCTTAAGTCCCAGTGGGACCCTCACCGTTCCTCTTGAGTGGGGACGTGTGTGGTGGGGAGCTTCTTGTGTCACAGCAAGCGTGTGAAAGAGCATTTCGAGTTCAAAGAGGGAATGGCTGATTTCCATCGGGAGGCCGCAGTTGACAAGGGCCTCACTCTGCCTGCAAGGGTGAAGCATTTGGTTTTACTCGAGTTGCAACGGGGTCCTCTCGAGTTACGACGGTGACCCCAGGGATCTGCCCCTGTGGCCCCAGGATAGGCCAGTCTCCGTGCGAGNCGCCCACGCTAACATTTTTATTGAGTTTTCCCAGGAGCCCACAGAGGGGAGTCAGGCCTCGTCTCGACTGGATACGTGCACGGCCGCTTTCCTTCCCATCTGCAGTAAGAGTGTCCCGGTCCCTGTGGAGCGGATACAGGGATCTATGGCTTGCGCTCAAAGTTTGCTAGGGCTGTCACACATGCCAGTTTGCCAGAGTCGAGCCTCAGGGTTACAGTCGAGGCAGTGCGGGGCATTCAGATTCATCTGAAGTGGACGAGGCATTTGGGGGTCTTGGGGAATGGTGGCCCAACCTGTGAGACTCCTCCCGACTTTCCAGGTGCTATCACCTCTTCTTGGGATGCGAAGGGAACACCGCAAAACCTTTCCGGACGGAGCTGGGAAAGGGCCAGTCATCTGGAGCTTAGCAGGGGAAAACAGGCTCCTCTTGAGTCTTGGCGGGACCCTTGGGTTTCCTCTCGAGTGGGGATGGGTGGAGCAGTGAACTTTTTTTGTAACAGCAAGCCTGTGAAAGAGCATTTCGAGGTTCAAGAGGGAATGGTTGATTTCTCCCCGGACGCCGCAGTGGACGAGGGCCTCACTCCGCCTGCAAGCGTGAAGCTTCTGGTATTAATCGAGTTGTGGCGGGGTCCTCTCGAGTTACAACGGGGACCACAGGGATCCGCCCCTGTGGCCCCAGGATAGTCCAGCCTCCGTGTGAGGGGCAAGTCACATCTGGTGATTCCTCCCCAGTGGCGCCAAGTCCTCAGTCCCCTTCTGGTGCTGAGGCTGCATCCTGAGATTGCATCGCCCATGTTGACATTTGTATCGCACTTCCCCTGGAGCCTGCTGAGGGGAGTCAGGCCTCGTCTCCACTGGATACGTGCACGGCCTGGTTCCTTCCCAAATGCAATAATTGTCCGTGTCCCTGTCGAGAGGATACAGGGATCTATGACTTGCGGTCAAGGTACGCTAAGGGTGTCACACATGCCTGTGTGCCAGAGTCGTGCCTCAGGGTGACAGTCGAAGCAGTGCGGGACAGTCAGATTCATCTGGAGTGGACTAGGCATTTGGTGGTCTTGCGGAAATGTGACTCGATGCCTGAGGCTTCTCTGAACTCGCCTGATATGAGTGCCTCCACTTGGTATGGGAGTGGGGAGTCGGGAAACCTTTCCCAACGGAACAGGAAAAGGGCCTCTCATCTGGAGCTGATCATGGGAAAATGGAGCTGCTCTTAAGTCCCAGTGGGACCCTCACCGTTCCTCTTGAGTGGGGACGTGTGTGGTGGGGAGCTTCTTGTGTCACAGCAAGCGTGTGAAAGAGCATTTCGAGTTCAAAGAGGGAATGGCTGATTTCCATCGGGAGGCCGCAGTTGACAAGGGCCTCACTCTGCCTGCAAGGGTGAAGCATTTGGTTTTACTCGAGTTGCAACGGGGTCCTCTCGAGTTACGACGGTGACCCCAGGGATCTGCCCCTGTGGCCCCAGGATAGGCCAGTCTCCGTGCGAGGGGCGAGGCACATCTGGGGATTCCTCCCCAGTGGTGCCAAGTCCTCAGTCCCCTTATGGTGCTGAGGCTGCAGCCTGAGATTGCCTCGCCCTTGCTCACATTTGTATTGGGCTTCCCCAGGAGCCCGCAGATGGGAGTCAGGCCTTGTCTGGACTGGAGACGTGCACGGCCGCTTTCCTTCCCAACTGCAGTAAGAGTGCCCAGGTTGCTGTCAAGCGGATACAGGGATATATGGCTTGCACTCGAGGTACCCTAGGGCTGTCACACGTGCCAGGGTTCCAGAGTCAAGCCTCAGGGTTACAGTCGAGGCAGTGCAGGGCAGTCAGGTTCATCTGAAGTGGACGAGGCATTTGACGAACTTGGGGAATGGTGACCCAACCTGTGAGGCTCCTCCCGACTTTCCAGGTGCCAGCACCTCCTCTTGGGATTCGAGGGGAACACTGTGAAACCTTTCCCAGCGGAGCATGGAAAGGGACCCTAATCTGGATCTCAGCAGGAGAAAACAGGACTCTTCTTGAGTCTTGGCTGGACACTTTGGGCTCCTCTCGAGTGGGGACTTGTGGGGCGGGGAACTTTTGGTTCACAGCAAGGGTGTGAAGGAGCCTTTCGAGGTCCACGAGGGATGGGGTGAATTCCCCTGAGATGCCCTTGTGGACAAGGGCCACACCATGCCTGCAGGGGAGAAGCTTCTGGTTTTTCTTGAGTTGTGGCAGGGTCCTCTCGAGTTACGATGAGGACCCCAGGGACCCTCCCCTGTGGCCTCAGGAGAGGCCAGTCTCCATGCGAGTTGCGAGGCCCCTGTGAGGATACCTCCTGAGACCTCACCGGGTCGTCAGTCCTTGTCCGGTGATGAGGCCGGAGCCTGTGCTTGCCTCGCCCATGCTGACATAGGTCTTGGGGTTCCCCTGGAGCCCCCATAGGAGTGTCAGGCCTCTTCTCGCCTGGGGACATACACAGCCAATTTACACTCCAACTGCAGCTAAAGTGTCTGGGTCCATGTTGAGCGGATACAGGAATCAGTGGCTTGACCTTGAGGTACCCCAGGGCTATCATACGTTCCAGTGTTCTGGAGACTAGCCTTGGGGTGACAGTCGAGGCAGTGTAGGACAGTCGGATTCATCTGGAGTGGATTAGGCATTTGGGCTTCTGGGGGAAATGTGATCCGACGCCTGAGGCTTCTCTGCACTCGCCTGGTGTGAGTGCCTACTCTTGGGATGCATGGGGAGAGCCGGGAAACCTCTCCCGATGGAGCAGGGAAAGGGTCCCTCATCTGGAGCTGAGCATGGGAAAATGGAGCTCCTCTTGAGTCCGGGTGGACCTTCTTCGGTCCTCTCGAGTGGGGACGTGTGGGACAGGGAACTTCTAGGGTCACAGCAAGGGTATGAAAGAGAATTTCGAGGTCCAAGGGGGAACGAGTGATTTGCCCCTGGATGCTGCAGCGTACATGAGCCTCATTCAGCCTGCAAGGGTGAAGTTTCTGGTTTTTCTCTAGTTGTGGCGGTGTCCTCTTGAGTTACAATGGGGACCACAGGGATCCGCCCCTGTGGCCCCAGGATAGGCCAGTCTTCATGCCAGGGGCGAGGCACAACTGGGGATTTCTCCCCAGTGGCGTCAAGTCCTCAGTCCCCTTCCGGTGCTGAGGCTGCTGCCTGATATTGCCTCGCCCGTGCTGACATTTGTATTGGGCTTCCCCTGGAGCCTGCAGTGTGGAGTCAGGCCTCTTCTCAACTGGAGACGTGCATGGCCACTTTCCTTCCCAACAGCAGTAACAGTGTCCAAGTCCCTGTCAAGCGGATACAGGGATCTATGACTTGCGCTCAAGGTACCCCAGGGCTGTCACAGGTGCCAGTGTGCTGGAGTCGAGCCTCGGGGTTACAGTAGAGGCAGGGCAGGGCAGTCAGGTTCATCTGAAGTGGACGAGGCATTTGGGGATCCTGAGGGATTTTTCCCAACCTTGGAGACTCCTACCGAATTTCTAGTTGCGAGCACTTCCTCTTGGGATGCGAGGGGAACACTGCGAAACCTTTCCCGATGAAGCAGGGAAAGGGCCCCTTATCTGGAGCTCAGCAGGGGAAAACGGGGCTCCTCTTGAGTCGTGATGGGACTCTCGGGGTTCCTGTCGAGTGGGGACGGTTGGGGCGGGAAACTTCGTAGGTTGCATCAAGGGTATGAAGAGGCCTTTTGTGGTCCAAGAGGGGACGGGTGATTTCCCCTGAAATGCTGCAGCGGACAAGGGACTCACCTTCCCTACAGGGGAGAAGTTTCTGGTTTTTACAAGTTGCGGCGGGATCCTCTCTATTTACGAAGGGGACCCCAGGGACACTCCCGTGTGGCATCAGGAAAGGCCAGTTTCCATCCGAGTTGCAAGGCACCTGTGTGTATTCCTCTGGAGACCTCGCCGGGTCATCAGTCCACGACTGGTGCTGAGGCCAGAGCCTGTGCTTTCCTCGCCCATACTGACCTAGGTTTTGGGGTTCCCCTGGAGACCCCATAGGGGTGTCAGGCCTCGTCTCGCCTGGGGACTTGCACAGCTGCTTTTCTCCCCATCTGCAGCAACAGTGTCCGGGTCCCAGTCGAGCGGATACAGGGATCAGCGGCTTGACCTCGAGGTACCCCAGGGCTATCATACGTGCCCGTGTTCTGTAGTCGAGCCTTGGGGTGACAGTCGAGGCAGTGCAGGAGAGTCAGATTCATCTGGAGTGTACTAGGCATTTGGAGGTCTTGCGGAAATGTGACCCGACGCCTGAGACTTTTTTGGACTGGCCTGCTGTGAGTGCCTCCTCTTGGGATGTGAGGGGGGAGCCGGGAAACCTTTCCCGATGGAGCAGGGAGAGGGCTCGTCATCTGGAGCTGAGCATAGGAAAATGGAGCTCATCTTGAGTCGTGGCGGGATCCTCAGCGTTCCTATCAGGTAGGGACGTGTGGGGTGAGGAACTTCTTGGGTCATAGCAAGGGTGTGAAAGAGCATTTCGAGGTCAAAGACGGAAAGGGTGAATTCCCCCGGGACGCCGCAGCGGACAAGGGCCTCACTCCGCCTGCAAGCGTGAAGCTTCTGGTTTTTCTCGAGTTGCAGCGGGGTCCTCTCGAGTGACACTGGGACCACAGGGATCGGCCCCTGTGTCCCCAGAATAGGGCAGACAATGTGCGAGTGTCGAGGCACATCTGGGGATTCCTTCCCAGTGGCACCAAGTCCTCAGTCCCGTTCTGGTGCTGAGGCTGCAGACTGAGATTGCCTCGCCCGTGTTGACATTTGTATTGGGCTTCCCCTGGAGCCTGCAGAGAGGAGTCAGGCCTCGTCTCGACTGAAGACGTGCACGGCCGCTTTCCTTCCCATCTGCAGTAAGAGTGTCCGGGTCCCTGTGGAGCGGATACAGGGATCTATGGCTTGAGCTCGAGGTACCCTAGGGCTGTCACACATGCTAGTGTACCAGAGACGAGCCTCAGGGTTACAGTCGAGGCAGTGCAGGGCATTCAGGTTCATCTGAAGTGGACAAGGCATTTGGGCGTCTTGGGGAATGGTGGCCCAATGTGGGAGATTCCTCCTGACTTTCCAGGTGCGAGCATCTCCTCTTGGGAAGCAAGGAGAACACCGTGAAACTTTTCCCAACGGAGCAGGGAAAGGGCCCCTCATCTGGAGCTCAGCAGGGGAAAATGGGGCTCCTCATGAGTCTTGGCGGGACACTTGGTGTTCCTCTCGAGTGGGGACGGGTGGGGCGTGGAACTTCTTGGGTCACAGCAAGGGTGTGAAGGAGCCTTTCAAGGTCCACGAGGGATGGGGTGAATTCCCCTGAGATGCCCTTGCGGACAAGGGGCACACCACGCCTGCAGGGGAGAAGCTTCCGGTTTTCCTCGAGTTGCATCGGGGTCCTCTCCAGTCATGACGGGGACCCCAGGGACCCACCCCTCTATACTCAGGAGAGGCCATACTCAGTGCAAGTTGCGAGGCCCCTCTAGGGATGCCTCCCCAGTCATCACCAGATCCTCAGTCCTTGTCTGGTGCTGAGGTCGGAACCTGAGATTTTCTCGCTCATACTTTCATAGGTCTTGAGGTTACTCTGGAGCCTCCACAGGGGAGTCAGGCCTCTTCTTGCCTGGAGACTTGCACGGCCTCTTTCTTCCTCAACTGCAGCAACAGCGTCCCGCTCCCGGTAAAGTGGACACAGGGATTTGTGGCTTGCCATAGAGGTACTCCAGGGCTGATTAACGTGCAAGTGTGTTGGGAGTCGAGCCTCGGGGTGACAGTCGAGACAGTGCAGGGCAGTCATGTTCATTTGGAAAGGAGGAGGCATTTGGGGATCTTGGGGAGTGGTGGTCTGACACCTGAGACTCCTCCCGACTCTCCTGATGCGAAGCCACATCTTGGGATGCGAGGGGAGTGCCGGAAAACCTTTCCCGATGGAGCAGGTAAAGGGCCCCTCATCTAGAGCTCAGCAGGGGAAAATGGTGCTCCTCTTGAGTCACGGCGGGGCCCTCGGGATTCCTCTCAAGTGGGGACGGTTGGGGCAGGGAACTTCCTAGGTCACAACAAGGGTATGGAGGAGCCTTTCGAGGTGCAAGAGGGAAGGGGTGATTTCTCCCAAGATGCTGCAGCGGACAAGGGACTCACCCTCCCTGCAGGGGAGAAGCTTCTGGTTTTTCTCGTGTTGCGGTGGCTTCCTCTCGTGTTACAAAGGGGAGCCCAGGGACCCGCCGCTGTGGCCTCAGGAGAGGCCAGTCTCCATGCGAGTTGAGAGGCAACTGTAGGGATTCCTCCCGAGACATTGCCAGGTCCTCAGTCTTCCTCTGGTGCTGAGGCCGAGCCTGTGCTTGCCTCGCCCATGCTGACATACGGCTTGGGGTCCCCTGGAGCCCCCATAAGGAAATCAGGCCCTATCTCGGCTGGGGACGTGCAGAGATGTTTTCCTCCCCAACTGCAGCAACAGTGTCCAGGTCCCTGTCGAGCGGATACAGGGATCAGTGGCTTAACCTCGAGGGACCCCAGGGCTATCACACGTTCCAGCATGCCGGGGTCGAGCCTCGGGGTGACTGTTGAGGCAGTGCAGGACAGTCAGATTCATCCGAAGTGGACTAGGCATTTGGGGGTCTTGCAGAAATGTGACCTGACGTCTGAGGCTTCTCTGGACTCGCCTCGTGTGAGTGCCTCCCCTTGGGATGCGAGGGGAGAGCCAGGAACCCTTTCCCGATGGAGCAGTGAATGGGCCCCTCATCTGGAGCTGAGCATGGGAAAATGGAGCTCCTCTTGAATCGGGGCGGGACCCTCGGCGGTCCTCTGGTTTGGGGACATGTGGGGCGGGGAACCTCTTGGGTCACAGCAAGGGTGTGAAAGAGCATTTTGAGGTCCAAGAAGGAACAGTTGATTTTCCCCCCGACGCCGCAGTGGAGAAGGGCCTCACTCCACCTGCAAGGGTGAAGCTTCTGGTTTTTCTAGAGTTGGGGCGGGGTCCTCTCGAGTTACAACGGGTACCACAGGGATCCGCTCCTGTGGCCCCAGGATAGGCCAGTCTCCGTACGAGTGTTGAGGCACATCTCAGGATTCTTCCGCAGTGGTGCCAAGTCCTCAGTCCCCTTCTGGTGCTGAGGCTGCAGCCTGAGATTGCCTCGACCATGCTGACATTTGTATTGGACTTCCCCTGGAGCCCACAGAGGAGAGTCAGGCCTCGTCTCTAGGGGAGATGTGCTGGGCCGCTTTCCCTCCCAACTGCAGTAACAATGTCCGGTTCCCTGTCAGGCAGATACAGGGATCTATGGCTTGCGCTCGAGGTACCCTAGGGCTGTCACACGTGCCAGTGTGCCGGAGTCGAGCCTCGGGGTTACAGTCCAGGTAGTGCGGGGCAGTCAGGTGCACCTGAAGTGGACGAGGCATTTGGGGGTCTTGGGGAATGGTGGCCCAACCTGTGAGACTCCTCCTGAATTTCCAGGTGTGAGGATCTCCTCTTGGGATGCAAGGGGATCACCAGGAAACCTTTCCCCACGGAGAAGGGAAAGGGCCCCTCAACTGGAGCTCAGCAGGGGAAAACGGGTCTCTGCTTGAGTCTTGGCAGGACCCTTGGGGTTCCCCTCGAGTGGGGACTGGTGGGCGGGTAACTTCTTGGGCTACAGCAAGTGTGTGAAGGAGCCTTTCGAGGTCCACGAGTGATGGGGTGAATTCCCCTGACATGCCGTTGCGGACAAGGACCACGCCACGCCTGCAGGGGAGGAGCTTGTGGTTTTTCTCGAGTTGCGGTGGGGTCCTCTCGAGTTGTGATGGGAACACCAGAGACCTGCCCCCATATCCTCAGAAGATGCCATTCTCAGTGTGAGTTGCGAGGCGTCTCTGGGATTTCCTCCCCAGTCATCGCCGGTCCTCAGTCCTCGTCTGGTGCTGAGGTAGGAGCCTGAGGTTTACTCGCTCATGCTTTCATAGATCTTGAGGTTACTCTGGAGCCCCCAAAGGGGAGTCAGGCCTCTTCACCCCTGGAGACTTGCATGGCCTCTTTCTTCCCCAACTGCAGCGGCAGTGTCCAGCAACCCGTCAAGCGGACACAGGGATCTGTGGCTTGCCATCGAGGTACTCCAGGGCTCTCTTACGTGCCAGTGTATTTGGGAGTCGAGCCTCAGGGTGATAGTCGAGACAGTGCAGGGCAGTCATGTTCATCTGGAGTGAACGAGCATTTGGGGGTCATGGGGAGTGGTGGTCGGACACCTGAGGCTCCTCTCGACTCTCCTAGTGCGAGGCCACCTGTTAGGATGCTAGGGTTGCGCAGGAAAACTTTTCATGATGGAGCAGGGAAAGTGCCCCTCATCTGGAGCTCAGCAGGGGAAAACGGGGCTTCTCTTGATTCGAGGCGGGACCCTCGGGGCTCTTCTTGACTGGGGACGGTTAGGGTGGGGAACTTCCTAGGTCACAACAAGGGTATGAAGGTGCCTTTCGAGGTCCAAGAGGGAAGGGGTGATTTCCCCCGAGATGCTGTAGTGGACAAGGGACTCACCCTCCCTACAGTGGAGAAGCTTCTGGTTTTGCTCAAGTTGCAGGGGGGTCCTTTCCAGTTATGATGGGGACAACTGGCACCCGTCCCTGTGGCCTCAGGAGGGGCCAGCCTCCATGAGAGTTGCAAGGCACCTGTGGGGATTCCTCCTGAGATGTCGCCGGGTCCTCAGTCCTATTCTGGTGCTGAGGCCTGAGCCTGTACTTGCTGCGCCAATGCTGATATAGGACTTGGGGTTCGCCTGGAGCCCCCATAGGGGAGTCAGGCCTCGTTTCACCTCAGAACGTGCAGAGCCGATTTCCTCCCCAACTGCATCAACAGTGTCCAGGTCCCTGTCGAGCGGATACAGGGATCAGTGGCTTGACCTCAAGGTATCCCAGGGCTACAACACGTGCCAGTGTGCCAGATTCGAGCCTCGGGGTTACAGTCGAGGCACTGCAGGACAGTCAGATTCATCTGGAGTGGACTAGGCATTTGGGGGTCTTACAGAAATGTGACCCGATGCCTGAGTCTCTCTGCACTTGCCTGGTGTGAATGCCTCCTTTTGGAATGCAGGGGGAGAGCCAGGAAACCTTTCCCAATGGAACAGGGAAAGGGCCCCTCATCTGTATCTGAGCATGGGAAAATGGAGCTCCTGTTGAGTCGGGACGGGACCCTAGGCGGTCCTATTGAGTGGGGACGATTGGGATGCGGAAAATCCTGGGTCACAGCAACAGTGTGAAAGATCATTTCGAGGTCCAAGAAGGAACGGGTTATTTCCCCCGGACGCCACAGCGGACAAGGGCAAGACTTCACCTGCTGGTTTTTCTTGAGTTGAGGCAGGGTCCTTTCAAGTTACGATGGGGACCACAGGGATCCACCCATGGGGCCCCAGGATAGGCCAGTCTCTGTGCGAGGAGCAAGGCACATCAGGGGATTCCTCCCCAGTGGCACCAAGTCCTCAGGCCCCATCTGGTGCTGAGGCTGCAGCCTGAGATTGCCTCGCCCGTGCTGACATTTGTATTGGGCTTCCCCTGGAGCCCGCGGAGAGGAGTCAGGCCTCGTCTCGACTGGAGACGTGTATGGCCGCTTTCCTTCCCAACTGCAGTAACAGTCTCCGGGTCACTGAGGAGCGGATACAGGGATCTATGTCTTGTGCTCCAGGTACCCTAGGGCTTTGACTACTGCCAGTGTGCTGGAGTCGAGCCTCGGGGTTACAGTCGAGGCAGTGCAGGTGAGTCAGGTTCATCTGAATTGGACGAGGCATTTGGCGGTCTTGGGGAATGGTGGCCCCATCTGTGAGACTCCTCCTGACTTTCCAGCGGTGAGCACCTCCTCTTGAGATGCGAGGGGAACACCGCAAAAACTTTCCTGAGAGAGCAGAGAAAGGGCCCCTCATCTGGAGCTCAGCAGGGGAAAAGGGGGCTCCTCTTGGGTCTTGGCAGGGCCCTTGAGATTCCTCTAGAATGGGAACGTGTGGGGCGGGGAACTTCTTGGGTTACAGCAAGGTTGTGAAGGAGCCTTTTGAGGTCCAGGAGGGACGAGGTGAATTCCCCTGAGATGCCGTTGAGGACAAGGGCCACACCACGCATGCAGGGGAGAAGCTTCCGGTTTTTCTCCAGTTGAGGCGGAGTCCTGTCTAGTTAAGAAGGGGACCTCAAGGACCCGCCCCTGTATCCTCAGGAGAGGCCATTCTCAGTCCGAGTTGTGAGGCGCCGCTGGGGATTCCACCACAGTCATCGCCGAGTCCTCAGTCCCTGTCTGGTGATGAGGTCGGAGCCTGAGATTTCCTCGCTCATGCTTTCATAGGTCTTGAGGTTATTCTGGAGCTCCCACAGTGGACTCAGGCCTCTTCTCGCCTGGAGACTTGCATGGCCTCTTTGTTCCCCAACTTTAGCGGCAGTGTCTGGCTCCCTGTAAAGCAGACACAGGCATCTGTGGCTTGCCATCGAGGTACTCCAGGGTTGTCTCACGTACCAGTGTGGTGCGAGTCGAGCCTCGGGGTGCCAGTCGAAACAGTGCAGGGCAGTCATGTTCATCTGGAGTGGACTAGGCATTTGTGGGTTTTGGGGAGTGGTGGTCGGACACCTGAGGCTCCTCCGGACTCTCCTGATGTGAGGCCACCTTTTAGGATGTGAAGGGAGCGCCTGATAACCTTTCCCGATGGAGCAGGGAAAGGGCCCCTCATCTGGAGCTCAGCAGAGGAAAACAGGTCTCCTCTTGAGTCGCGGTGGGACCCTAGGGGATCCTATTATGGGGGACGGTTGGGGCGTGGAACTTCCTAGGTCACAACAAGAGTATGAAGGAGCCTTTCGAGGTCAAAGAGAAAAGGGGTGATTTCCCCGAAATGCTGCAGTCGACAGGGGACTCACGCTCCCTGCAGGGGAGAAGCTTCTGGTTTTCCTTGAGTTGCGGTGGGTCCTTTCGAGTTAGGACAGGGAACACAGGGACCCGCCACTGTGTCCTCCAGAGAGGGCAGTCTCCATGCCAGTTGAGAGGCACCTGTGGGGATTCCTCCTGAGACGTCGCCGGGTCCTCAGTCGTCATCTGGTGCTGAGGCCAGAGCCTGTGCTTGCCTCGCCCATGCTTTCATAGGTTGTGGGGTTCCCCTGGAGACCCCATAGTGGAGTCAGGCCTTGTCTCTCCTGGGGACCTGCACCGACGCTTTCCTCCCCAACTGCAGCAACAGTGTACGGCTCCCTGTCGAGTGGATACAGGGATCAGTGGCTTGATCTCTTGGTATCCCAGGGCTAGCTATCACATGTGCCAGTGTGCCGGAGTCGAGCCTCGGGGTGACAGTCGAGGCAGTCAGATTCATCTGGAGTGGACTAGGCATTTGTGGGTCTTGCAGAAATGTGGCCTGCCGCCTGTGGCTTCTCGGCACTCGCCTGGTGTGAGTGCCTCCTCTTGGAATGCGGGGGGAGAGCTAGGAGCCCTTTCCCAATGGAGCAGGGAAATGTCCCCTCATCTGGAGCTGAGTGTGGGAAAACCAGACTCCTCTTGAGTCTTGGAGGGACCTTTGGGTTACTTTCAAGTGGGGATAGGTGGGGCGGAGTACTTCGTGGGTCAGAGCAAGAGTGTGAAGGAGCCTTTCGAGGTCCACGAGGGACGGGGTGAATTCCCCTGAGATGCAGTTGTGGATAAGTGCCACACCACGACTGCAGGGGGTAAGCTTCCAGAGTTTCTTGAGTTGCAGTGGCATTCACTCGAGTTAAGACAGGGACCCCAGGGACCCGCCCCAGTATCCTCAAAAGAGGCCATTCTCAGTGTGAGACGACAGGCGCCTCTGGGGATTCCTCCCCAGTCCTCACTGGGTCCTCAGTCCTCATCTGGCGCTGAGGTCGAGTCTGAGATTTCCTCGCTCATGCTTTCATAGGCCTTGAGGTTACTCTGGAGCCCCGACAGGAGAGTCAGGACTCTTCTCAACTGGAGACTTGCACGGCCACTTTCTTCCCCAACTGCAGTGGCAGTATCCGGCTCCCCGTCAAGCTGACACAGGGATCTGTGGCTTGCTATCCAGGTATTCCAGGGCTGTCTAACGTGCCAGTGTGTTGGGAGTCGAGCCTTGGGGTGATAGTCGAGATAGTGCAGAGCAGTCATGTTCATCTGGAGTGGACGAGGCATTTGTGGATCTTGGGAAGTGGTGCTCAGAACCTTGAGGCTCCTCCCAACTCTCCTGATGCGAGGCCAACTCTTGGGATGTGAGGGGAGCACCGGAAAAACTTACCCGATGGAGCAGGGAAAGGGCCCCTCATCTGTAGCTCAGCAGGGGAAAACGGGGCTCCTCTTTAGTCGCAGCAGGACCCTGGATGTTCCTCTCGAGTGGGAACGGTTGGGGCGGGGAACTTCTTAGGTCACAACAAGGGTATGAAAAAGCCTTTCGAGGTCTTATAGGGAAGGGGTGATTTCCCCCGATATGCTGCAGAGGACAAGGGACTAACCCTCCCTGCAGGGGAGAAGCTTCTGTTTTTTCTCGAGTTGCGGCCATGTCCTCTCGAGTTATGACAGGGACCCCAGGGACCCTCACATGTATCCTCAGTAGAGGGCATTCTCAGTGTGACTTGCGAGACACCTCTTGGGATTCCTCTCCAGTTGTCGCCTTGTCCTCAGTCCTCGTCTGGTGCTGAGGGTGGAGCCTGTTCTTGCCTCGCCCATGGTGACATAGGTCTTGGGGTTCCCCTGGAGCCCCCATAGAGGAGTCAGGCCTCATCTCGCCTGGAGACGTGCACAGCCGCTTTCCTCCCAACTGCAGCAACAGTGTCCACGTCCTGTTCGAGTGGATACAGGGATCAGTGGCTTGCCCTCGAGATCCCCCTGGGCTATCACACGTGCCAGTGTGCCGGAGTCGAGCCTCGGGGTAACAGTCGAGGCAGTGCAGGGCTCTCAGGTTCATCTGGAGTCGACCAGGCATTTGGGGGTCTTGGGGAAATGTGACCCGATGCCTGAGGCTCCTCTGGACACGCCTTGTGTGAGGGCCTCCTCTTGGGATGTGAGGGGAAAGCCGGGAACCCTTTCCCGATGGAGCAGGGAAAGGGCCCCTCATCTGGAGCTGAGCATGGGAAAATGGAGCTCCTCCTAAGTCGCGGTGGGACCCTCGGGGTTCCTCTCAAGTGGCGACGAGTGGGGCGAGGAACTTCTTTGGTCACAGCAAGGGTGTGAAGGAGCATTTCGAGGTCCAAGAGGGGACGGGTGTTTTCCTCCGGGATGCCGCAGTGGACAAGAGCCTCACTCCACCAGCAAGGGTGAAGCTTCTGGTTTTTCTCAAGTTGCAGTGAGGTCCTCTCGAGTTATAACAGGGAACACACGGATCCACCCCTGTGGTACCAGGATAGGCCGGTCTCCCTGCAAGGGGCAAGGCACATCTGGGGGATTCCTTCCCAGTGCCACGAAGTCCTCTGTCCCCTTCTGGTGTTGAGGCTGGGGCCTGAGATTCCCTTGCCTGTGTTGACATTAGTCTTGGGCTTCCCCTGGAGTCCTCACAGGGGAGTCAGGCCTCATCTCGAGTGGAGACATGCAAGCCCGCTTTCCTCCCCAATTGCAGTAAACAGTGCCCGGGTCCCTGTCGAGCTGATAGAGGGATCTATGGCTTTCGCTCGAGGTACCCCTGGGCTGTCACATGTGCCAGTTTGCCGAAATCGATCCTATGGGTTACAGTCGAGGCAGTGCAGGGCAGTCAGGTTCATCTGAAGTGGACGAGGCATTTGGGGGTTTTGGGGAATGGTGGCACAACATGTGAGACTCCTCCCGACTCTCCAGGTGCAAGCACCTCCTCTTGGGATGCGAGGGGAACACTGTGAAACCTTTCCCGATGGAGCAGTGAAAGGGCCCCTCATCTGGAGCTCAGCAGGGGAAAATGGGACTCCTCTTGATTCTTGGTGGGACCCTTGGGGTTCCTCTCGAGTAGGGATGTGTGGGCCTGGGAACTTCTTGGGTCTCAGCAAGGGTGTGAAAGAGCCTTTCCAGGTCCAAGAGAGACAGGGTGAATTCTCCCATGATGCCGCCGCGTACAAGGGCCTCTCACCGCCTACAGGGCAGAAGCTTCTGTTTTTTCTTGAGTTGCCCCGGGGTCATCTCGAGTAGTAACTGAGACCCCAGAGACTCGCCTCTGTGCCCCGTGGAGAGGCCAGGCTCTGTGTGTGTTACCAGGCTCCTTTGGGGATTCCTCCACAGTCGTCACTGGGTTCTCAGTCCTTGTCTAGTGCTGAGGCCGGAGCCTGAGCTTTCCTCGCCATGCTGACATAGCTCTTGGGGTTCCCCTGGAGCCCCCTCAGGGGAGTCAGGCCTCATCTCATCCATAGATGTGCAGTGCCGGTTTTCTCCAGGGTGCAGCAGCCTTGTCCAGCTCTCCTTTGAGCAGACAAAGAGATCTGTGGCTTGCATTGGAGGTACCCCAGGACTATCACACGTGCCAGGGTGTCTGCAGTCGAGCCTCTGGGAGGAGGTCGAGGCAGTGCAGGGCAGTCAGGTTCATCTGGAGAGGACTAGGCATTTGGGGTTCTTGGGGAAAGGTGACCAGAGGTCGAAGGCTCCTGTGGACTCACTTGGTGTGAGGGCCTCCTCTTGGGATGCCAGCAGAGAGACGGGAATCCTTTCCCGATGGAGCAGGGAAAGGGACCCTCATCTGGAGCCGAGCATGGGAAAATGTAGCTCCTCTTGAGTCACGGCGGGACCCTAGGCGGTCCTCTCGTGTGGGGACGGGTGAGGTGGGAACTTTCTGGGTCACAGCAATGGTGTGAAGGAGCCTTTTGAGGTCCAAGATGGAATGGGTGATTTCCACCGGGATGCCGCAGCGGACAAGGGCCTCACTCCGCCTGCAAGTGTGAAGGTTCTGGTTTTTCTCGAGTTGCGGCAGGGTCCTCTCGAGTTATGATGGAGACCCCAGGGCCGGTCTTGTGTGGCTTCAGGAGAACCCAGACTCCATGCAATTTGATAGTCATCTCTGGGGATTCGTCCCCAGACGTCGCCGGGTCCTCAGTCCTTGTCTGGTGCTGAGGCCGGAGGCTGTGCTTGCCTAGCTCATGCTGACATAGGTTTTGGAGTTCCCCTGGAGCCCCCACAGGGGAGTCAAGCCTCGTCTCACCTGGAGTCATGCACAGCCGCTTTCCTCCCCAGCTGCAGCAAGAGTGTCCAGGTCCCTGTCGAGCGGATACAGGGATCAGTGGCTTGTCCTCGAGGTACCCCTGGGCTATCACAAGGGCCAATGTGCCGGAGTCGCGCCTCCTGGTGACAGTTGAGGCAGTGCAGGGCAGTCAGGTTCATCTGGAGTGGACGAGGCATTTGGGGGTCTTGGGGAATGGTGGTCCAAACAGTGAGACTCATCCCAACTCTCCAGGTGGGAGCACCTCCTCTTGTCATGTGAGGGGACACCGTGAAACCTTTTCCGTCGGAGCAGGGAAAGGGCCCCTCATCTTGAGCTTAGCAGGGGAAAACGGGGCTCCGCTTGAGTCTTGGCGGTACCTCGGGGTTCCTCTCAAGTGGGGACTTATGGGGAGGGGAACTTCTTGGGTCACAGCAAGGGTGTGAAGGGGCCTTTCGTAGTCCAAGAGGGAAGGGGTGAAGTCCCTGAGATGTCGCATCAGACAAGGGCCTCTCCGCACCTGCAGGGAAGTGTCTGGTTTTTTTCGAGTTGCGGAGTGGTCCTCTCAAGTTAAGACAGTGCCCGTGGGACCCACCCTTGTGGCCCCAGGAGAGGCCAGTCTCCATGTGAGGGGCCACGCACATCTGGGCATTCTTCCCCAGTGGCGCCAAGTCCTCAGTCCCATTCTGGTGCTGAGGCCGGAGCCTGAGCTTTCCTCCCCCATGCCTACGTAGGTCTTGGGGTTCCCCTGGAGCCCCCAGGGGGAGTCAGACCTCGTCTCGCCCATAGACGTGCAGGGCCCCTTTACTCCAGCATGCAGCAGCCGTGTCCAGCAATCTGTGGAACAGAAAACGGGATCTGTGGCTTGCGCTCAAGGTACCCCAGGGCAATCACACTTGCCAGTGTGTAGGCAGTCGATTCTCGGGAAGGCAGTCGAGGCTTTGCAGGGCAGTCAGGTTCATCTGGAGTGGACGAGGCATTTGGGGTTCTTGGGGAAATGTAGCCAGACACCTGAGGCTCCTCTGGATTCGCCTGGTGTGAGGGCCTCCTCTTGGGATGCTACGGGAGAGCTGGGAACCCTTTCCCGATAGAGGAGGGAAAGGCCCGTCATCTGGAGTTGAGCATGTGAAAATGGAGCTCCTCCTGAGTCCCAGCGCGACCCTCGGCGGTCCTCTCGTGTTGGGACGTCTTGAGTTTGGTTGGGAACTTCTTGGGTCACAGCAATGGTGTGAAGGAGCATTTCGAGGTCCAAGAGGGAACGGGTGATTTCCCCCGGGATGCCGCAGTGGACAAGATCCTCACTCAGCCTGCAAGGGAGAAGCTTCTGGATTTTCTGGAGTTGGGGCGGGGTCCTCTTGAGTTATGGCCGGGACCCCAGGGACCCACCTCTGTGGCCTCAGAAGAGTCCAGTCTCCGTACGATTTGCCACAGTGTATTCCTCCCCTGTCGTCGATGGGTCCCCAGGCCTCGTCTGGTGCTGAGGCCACAGCCTGAGCTTGCCTCGCCCATGCTGAACTAGGTCTTGGGGTTCCCCTGGAGCTCCCACAGGGGAGTCAGGCCTCATCTCTCCTGGAGACATACACGGCCGCTTTCCTCCCCATCTGCAGCACAAGTGTCCAGCACCCCTTCGAGCAGACAGAGATACGCCACCATGGATAAGGGACACACCATGCCTGAAGGAGAGAAGCTTCCGGTTTTTCTCGAGTTGTGGCGGGGTCCTCTCGAGTTACGATGGGGACCCCAGGGACCCGCCCTTGTATTCTCAAGAGAGCCAGTCTCAGAACTAGTTGCGATGCGTCTATGGGGATACCTCCCCAGTGGTCGCCTAGGTCCTCTGTCCTCGTCTGGTGCTGAGGTCGGCGCCTGAGATTTCCTTGCTCATGATTTCATAGGCTTTGAGGTTACTCTGGAGCCCCCACAGGGGAGTCAGGCCTTGTCTCGACTGGAGCACAGCCGCTTTCCTCCCCAACTGCAGTAACAGTTTCCAGGTCCCTATCAAGCGGATAGAGGGGTCAGTGGCTTGCTCTCGTGGTACCCCAGGGCTATCACACGTGCCAGTGTTCCGAAGTCGAACCTCGGGGTGACAGTAGAGGCAGTGCAGGGCAGTCAGGTTCATCTGAAGTAGACGAGGCACTTGGGGGTCTTGGGGAATGGTGGCCTAAACTGTGAGACTCCTCCCGACTCTCCAGGTACGAGCACCTCCTATTGACATGCGAGGGGAACAGTGCGAAACGTTTCCCTACGGAGCAGGGAAAGGGCCCCTCATCTGGAGCTCAGCAGGGGAATATGGGGCTCCTCTTGAGTCTTGGTGGGATGCTCGGGGTTGCTCTCGAGGTGGGACGGGTGGGGCGGGGAACTTCTTAGGTCACAACAGGGGTGTGAAGGAGCCTTTCCAGGTCTAGGAGGAAAGGGGTGATTTCCCCCGAGATGTCCCCATGGACAAGGGCCTCACTTCACCTGCAGGGGAGAAGTTTCTGGTTTTTCTCAAGTGTTGGTGGGGTCCTCTCGAGTTACAGCAGAACCCCAGAAACCCGCCCTTGTGGCCACAGGAGAGGACAGTCTCCGCACAATTTGCGAGACACCTCTGGGGATTCATCCCCAGTTGTCGCCGGGTCCTCAGTCCTGGTGTGGTGCTGAAGGTGGAGCCTGAGCTTGCTTCGCTCATGCTGACATAGGTCTTGGGGTTCCTCTGGAGCCCCATCAGGGGAGTCAGGCCTCGTCTCGCCTGGAGACATGCATGGGCGCTTTCCTCCCCAACTGCAGCAACAGTGTCCGGGTCCCTGTCTAGAGGATACAGGGATCTGTGACTTTCCCTCTAGGTACCCTAGGGCTGTAACACATGCCAGTGTGCCAGAGTCGAGCCTCAGGGTGACAGTCGAGGCAGCTCAGGGCAGTCAGGTTCATCTGGATTGTACAAGGCATTTGGGTGTCTTTCGGAATGGTGGCCCAATCTGTGAGACTCCTCCCGACTCTCCAGATGGGAGGGGAACACCGCGAAGCCTTTCCCGACGGAGCAGGGAAAGGGCCCCTCATCTGGAGCTCAGCAGGGGAAAACGGGGCTCCTCTTGAGTCTTGTCGGGACCATGGGGGTTCCTCTAGAGTGGGGACGCGTGGACTTGTGAACTTCTTGGTTCACAGCAAGGTTATTCGAGGTCCAAGAGGGACGGGCTGAATTCCCCCAAGATGCTGCCGCTGAAAAGGGCCTCACAACGCCTACAGGGGAGAAGCTTCTGTTTTTTCTCGAGTTGCCCCTGGGTCATCTCTAGTTATAACTGGGACCCCAGGGACTCGCCTCTGTGCCTTGAGGAGAGGCCAGTGTCTGAGCGTGTTGAGAGGATCCTCTGGGGATTCCTCCACAGTCATCTCTGTGTCCTCAGTCCTCATCTAGTGCTGAAGCTGGAGCCTGAGCTTTCCTCGCTGTGCTGACGTAGGTCTTGGGGTTCCTCTGGAGCCCTCTCAGGGGAGTCAGGCCTCGTCTCGCCCATAGACTTGCAGGGCCTCTTTACTCCAGGGTGCAGCGGCTGTGTCCCACTCTACATCGAGCGGACAAGGGATCTGTGGCTTGTCCTGTAGGTACCCCAGGGCTATCACATATCCCAGGGTGTTGGCAGTTGAGCCTCAGAGAGGATGTCGAGGCAGTGCAGGGCAGTCAGGTTCATCTGGAGTTGACGAGGCATTTGGGGTTCTTGGGGAAAGGTGACCAGAGGCCGGAGGCTCCTGTCGACTCGCCTGGTGTGAGGGCCTCCTCTTGGGATGCAAGGGGAGAGCCGGGAACCCTTTCCTGATGGAGCAGGGGAAAAGCCCCTCATCTGGAGCTGAGCAGGGGAAAATGGAGCTCCTCTTGAGTCGCGGTGGGACCCTCGGCGGTCCTCTAGAGTGGGGACGGGTGGGGAGGGGACTTTTTGGGTCACAGCAAGGATGTGAAGGAACATTTCGAGGTCCAAGAAGGAACGGGTGATTTCCACCAGGACGCCACAGTGGACAAGGGCCTCACTCCGCCTGCAAGAGAGAAGCCTCTGGTTTTTCTCAAGTTGCAGTGGGGTCCACTCGAGTTACGACGAGGACCCCAGCGACCTGCCCCTGTGGCCTCAGGAGAGGCCAATCTCCATGCGAGTTGCCACTGGGTATTCCTCCCCAGTCGTTGCCGGATCCCCAGGCCTCCTCTAATGCTGAGACTGCAGCCTGAGCTTGCCTTGCCCATGCTGTCCTGTCTTGGCTTTGCCCTGGAGCTCCCACAGGGAAGTCAGGCCTTGTCTCGCCTGGAGACGTGCACGGCCGCTTTCCTCCCCATCTGCATCAGAAGTGTCCAGCACCCATTTGAGCCGACACAGGAATCTGTGGCTTGCCCTCGAGGTACCCCAAGGCTGTCACACGTGCCAGTGTGCCGGAGTCGAGCCTCGGGTTGACAGTCGAGGCAGTGCAGGGCAGCCAGGTTCATCTGGAGTGGACGAGGCATTTGGGGGTCTTGAGGCATGGTGGCCCAAACTGGGAGACTCCTCCCGACTATCCAGGTGTGAGCTCCTCCTCTTGTGATGCGAGGGGCACACCGCAAAATCTTTCCTGACAGAGCAGCGAAAGGGCTCCTCATCTGGAGCTCAGCAGGGGAAAACGGGGCTCCACTTGAGTCTTGGCGGGACCCTCAGGGTTCCTCTCGAGAGGGCACGGATGGTGCGGGGAACTTCTTGGGTCACAGCATGGGTATCAAGGAGCCTTTCGTGGTCCTCGAGGGTCGAGGTGAATTCTTCTGAGATGCCACCACGCAAAAGAGCCACACCACGCCTGTAGTGCAGGAGCTTCCTCTTTTTCTCGAGTTGCGGTGGGGTCCCCTGGAGTTACGACAGGGACCTCAGGGACCCGCCCCTGTATCCTCAGGGGAGACCATTCTCAATGCATGTTGTGAGACGCCTCTGGGGATTCTTCACCTGTCGTCTCTGGGTCGTCAGTCCTCGTCTGGTGCTGTGGTCAGAGCCTGATTATTCCTCGCTCAGGCTTTCATAGGTCTTGAGGTTACTCTGGAGCACCCACAGGGGAGTCAGGCCTCGTCTCGCCTGGAGACTTGCACGGCCTCTTTTTTCCCCAACTGCAGCCGCAGTTTCCAGCTCCCCGTCAAGCAGACAAGTGATCTGTGGCTTGCCATTGTTGTAAAACAGGGCTGTCTCATGTGCCAGTGTGTCGGGAGTCGAGCCTCAGGGTAACAGTCGAGACAGTGCAGGGCATTCACGTTCATGTGAAGTAGAAGAGGCATTTGGGGATCTTGGAGAGTGGTGGTCAGACACCTGAGGCTCCTCCCTACCCTCCTGATGCGAGGCCACCTCTTGGGATGCGAGGGGAGCTCCAGAAAACCTTTCCCGATGGAGCAGGGAAACAGCCCCTCATCTGGAGCTCAGCAGGGGAAAATGAGTCTCCTCTTGAGTCGTGGCGGGACCCTAGACGTTCCTCTCGAGTGGGGACAGATCTAACAGGGAACTTCCTAGGTCACATCAAGGCTATGAAGGAGCTTTTCGAGGTCCAAGAAGGAAGGTGTGTTTTCCCCCGAGATGCTGCAGCAGACAAGAGATTAAACCTCCCTGCAGGGGAGAAGCTTCTGTTTATTCTCGAGTTGCGGCCAGGTACTCTCGAGTTATGATGGGGAACCCAGGGACCCGCACCTGTATCCTCAGGAGAGGCCATTCTCAGTGTGACTTGCGAGGCACCTCTTGGGATTCCTCTCCAGTTGTCGCTTGGCCCTCAGTCCTCATCTGGTGCTGAGGCCGGAACCTGTTCTTGCCTTGCCCATGGTGACATAGGTCTTGGGGTTCCCCTGGAGCCCCCATAGAGGAGTCAGGCTTTGTCTCGCCTGGAGACGTGCATAGCCACTTTCCTACCCAAATGCAGCAACAATGTCCGGGTCCCTGTCTGGAGGATACAGGGATCAGTGGCTTGACCTCGAGGTACCACAGGGCTATCACACGTGACAGTGTGCTGGAGTCGAGCTGCGTGGTGACATTCCAGGCAGTGCAGGACAGTCAGATTTATCTGGAGTGGACCAGGCATTTGGGGGTCTTGGGGAAATGTGACCCGATGCCTGGGGCTCCTCTGGACACGCCTGGTGTGAGGGCCTCCTCTAGGGATGCGAGGGGAGAGCCAGTAACACTCTCCCGAAGGAGCAGGGAAAGGGTCCCTCATCTGGAGCTGAGCATGGGAAAATGGAGCTCCTCCTGAGTCGTGGCGGGACCCTCGGGGTTCCTCTCGAGTTGGGACGTGTGGGGTGGGGAACTTCTTGGGTCACAGCAAGGGTGTGAAGGAGCATTTCGAAGTCCAAGAGGGAACGGGTGATTTCCCCTGGGACGCTGCAGCGGACATGGTCCTCACTCCACCTGCAAGGCTGAAGATTCTGTTTTTTCTCGAGTAGTGGCGGGGTCCTCTTGACTTATGACAGGGACCACAGGGATCCGACCCTCTCGCCCAGGATAAGCCAGTCTACATGCTAGGGGCGAGGCACATCTGGGGATTCCTCCTCAGTGGCGCCAAGTCCTCAGTCCCCTTCTGGTGCTGAGGCTGCAGCCTGAGATTGCCTGGCCCGTGCTGACATTTGTATTGGGCTTGCCTGGAGGCCACAGAGGGGAGTCAGGCCTCATCTCGACTGGAGACGTGCACAGCAGCTGTCCTTCCCAACCTCAGAAAGAGTGTCTGGGTCCCTGTCGAGTGGATACAGGGATCTATGGCTTGCGCTCGATGTACCCTAGGGCTGTCACACATGCCAGTGTGCCAGAGTCAAGCGTCGGGGTTCTAGTCGAGGCAGTGCAGGGCAGTCAGATTCACCTGAAGTGGACAAGGCCTTTGGCACTCTTGGGAAATGGTGGCCCAAACTTTGAGACTCCTCCCGACTTTCCAAGTGTGAGCACCTCCTCTTGGGATGCGAGGGATCACCGTGAAAACTTTCCTGATGGAGCAGGCAAAGGGCTCCTCATCTGGAGCTCAGCGGGGGAAAACGGGGCTCCTCTTGAGTCTTGGCAGGACCCTTGGGGTTCCTCTCGAGTGTGCATGGGTGGGCCTGGGAACTTCTTGGGTCTCAGCAACGGTGTGAAGGAGGCATTCAAGGTCAATGAGGTACTGGGTGAATTCACCTAAGATGCCCTTGCAAACAAAGGCCACACCACGCCTGCAGGAGAGAAGCTTCCAGTTTTTCTCGTCTTGCGGCGGTGTCCTCTCAAGTTGCGACGGGCACCCAAGGGACCCACTGCTGTGGCCTAAGGAGAGGCCAGTCTCCAGGCGAGTTGTGAGGCACCTGGGGGGATTCCTCCTGAGACGTCGCCAGGTACTCAGTCCTCGTCTGGTGCTGAGTCTTGAGCCTGAACTTGCCTCGCCCATGCTGACACAGGACTTGGGGTTGCCCTGGAGCCCCAATAGGGAAGTTAGGCCTCGTCGTGCCTCGGGACGTGCACAGCTGCTTTCCTCCCCAACTGCAGCAAAAGTGTCTGGGTATCTGTCGAGCAGATACAGGGATCAGTGGCTTGACACCGAGGTACCCCAGGGCTATCACATGTGCCAGTGTGCCGATATCGAGCCGCTAGGTGACATTCGAGACAGTGCAGGACAGTCAGATTCATCTGAAGTGGATTAGGCATTTGGGGGTCTTGCGGAAATGTGACCTGGCGCCTGAGGCTTCTCTGGACTTGCCTGGTATCAGTGCTTCCTCTTGGGATGCGAAGGGAGAGCCAGGAAACCTTTCCCGATGGAGCAGGGAAAGGGCCCCTCATCTGGAGCTGAGAATGGATAAATGGAGCTCCTCCTGAGATGCGGCGGGACCCTTGGCCGTCCCGTCGAGTGTGGACGTGTGTGGCGGGGAACTTCTTGGGTCACAGCAAGGGTGTGAAAGAGCATTTCGAGGTCCAAGAGGGAACGGGTGATTTCCCCCGGGATACTCCAGTGGACAAGGGCCTCACTCAGCCTGCAAGGATGAAGCTTCTGGTTTTTCTCGAGTTGCAGCAAGGTCCTCTCGACTTATGAAAGGAACCACAGGGATCCAACCACTCCAATCCCTGGCCCCAGGATAGGCCATTCTCCATGCGAGGGGCAAGGCATCTGGGGATTCCTCCCCAGTGGCGCCAAGTCCTCAGTCCCCTTCTGGTGCTGAGGTTGCAGCCTGAGATTGCCTGGCCCATGCTGACATTTGTATTGGGCTTGCCTGGAGGCCATAGAGGGGAGTCAGGCCTCATCTCGACTGGAGATGTGCACGGCAGCTGTCCTTCCCAACCTCAGAAAGAGTGTCCGGGTCCCTGTTGAGCGGATACAGGGATCTATGGCTTGCGCTCGATGTACCCTAGGGCTGTCACACATGCCAGTGTGCCAGAGTCAAGCCTCGAGGTTCAAGTCGAGGCAGTGCAGGGCAGTCAGGTTCATCTGAATTGGACAAGGCATTTGGGGGTCTTGGGGAATGGTGGCCCAACCTGTGAGACTCTTCCCGACTTATCAGATGCGAGCACCTTCTCTTGGGATGCTAGGGAAACACCGCGAAACCTTTCCCAACGGAGCGGGGAAAGGGCTCCTCATCTGGAGCTCATCAGTGGAAAACGGGGCTCCTCCTGATTCTTGGTGGGTCCCTTGGTGTTCCTCTCGAGTGGGGACGGTGGTGCGGGGAACATCTTGTGTCTCAGCAAGGGTGTGAAGGAGACTTTCGAGGTCCAAGTGGGAACGGGTGATTTCCACCGGGATGCTGCAGTGGACAAGGGCCTCACCCCGCCTGCAAGGGAGAAGCTTCTGGTTTTCTCGAGGTGCAGGGGAGTTACGATGGGGACCCCAGAAACCTGCCCCTGTGACCTCAGGAGGGGTCATTCTCCATGAGAGTTGCCACTGGGTATTTTTCCCCAGTCGTCTCTGGGTCCCCAGGCCTTGTCTGGTGCTGAGGCCACAGCCTGAACTTGCCTCGCCCATGCGGACCTATGACTTGGGGTTACTGTGGAGCTCCCACAGGGGAGACAGGCCTCATCTCGCCTGGAGACGTGCACGGCCGCTTTCCTCCCCAGCTGCAACAGAAGTGTCCAGCACCCCTTCGAGCAGACACAGGAATCTGTGGCTTGACCTCGAGGTACCCCAGGGCTGTCACATGTGCCACTGTGTTGGGAGTTGAGTCTCGGGGTAACAGTCGAGGCAGTGCAGGGCAATGAGGTTCATCAGGAATGGACGAAGCATTTGAGGGTCTTGGGAATGGTGGACCGAACACTGAGGTCCGTCCTGTCTCTCCTCTTTTGAGCGCCTCTTCTTGGTATGCCAGGGGAGAGCCGTGACCACTTTCCTGACGGAGCAGGGAAAGGTCCCGTCATCTAGAGCTCAGCCGGGGAAAACAGGGCTCCTCTTGAGTCTTGGCGGGACCCTCGGGATTCCTCTCGAGTGGGGACGGGTGGGGCGGGGAACTTCTTTTGTCACAACAAGGATGTGAAGGGTCTTTTGAGGTCTAGGATGGAAGGGGTGATTTCCCCTGAGATGACCCTGCTGACAAGGGCCTCACTCCACCTGTATGGGAGAAGTTTCTGGTTTTTCTCGAGTGCTGGTGCAGTCCTCTCATATTACGACGGGCCCCCAGAAACCAGCCATTGGGGCCACAGGCGAGGACAGTCTCCGAACGATTTGTGAGGCACCTCTGAGGATTTCTCGAAAGTCGTCACCGGGTCCTCAGTCCTGGTCTAGTGCTGAAGCTGGAGCCTGAGCTTGCCTAGCCCATGCTGACATAGGTCTTGGGTTACCACTGGAGCCCCCACAGGGGAGACAGGCCTCGTCTTGCCTGGAGACGTGCACAGTCACTATCCTCCCCAAGTGCAGCAACAGTGTACGGGTCCCTGTCGAGCAGACACAGGGATCTGTGGCTTGCCATCGAGGTACCCAAGGGCTGTCAACGTGCCAGTGTGCCAGAGTGGAGCCTTGGGGTGACAGTCGAGGCATTGTAGGGCAGTCAGAATCATCTGGAGTGGACGAGGCATTTGGGGGTCTTCGGGAATGGTGGCCCAATCTGTGAGACTCCTTTCGACTCTGCAGGTGTGAGCACCTCCTCTTGGGATGTGAGGGGAACACAGGGAAACCTTTCCCCATGGAGCAGGGAAGGGCCCCTCATCTGGAGCTCAGCAGGGGAAAACCGAGCTCCTCTTGAGTCTTGGTGGGACCCTCTGGGTTCTTCTCTAGTGTGGACGGGTGGGGCGGGGAACTTCTTGGATCACAGAAAGGTTTTGAAGGAGCCTGTCAAGGTCGACTAGGGACGGGATGAATTCCCCTGAGATGCCGCCGTGACAAGGGCCACACCATCCCTGCAGGGGAGAAGCTTCCAGTTTATCTCGAGTTGCAGCGGGGTCCACTCGGTTTACGACGGGGAACCCAGGGACCCGCTCCTGTATCCTCAGGAGAGGCCATTCTCAGTGCTAGTTGCGAGGCGCTTCTGGAGATACCAACCCAGTCATCGCCTGGTCCTCAGTCCTCGTCTGGTGCTGAAGACGAGCCTATGATTTCCTCGCTCGTGCTTTCATAGGATTTGAGGTTACGTTGGAGCCCCCACAGGGGATTCAGGCCTCTTCTCGCCTGGAGACTTGCATGGCCTCTTTCTTCCCCAATTGCAGCGGCAGTGTCCGGCTCCCCGTAAAGCGGACACAGGGATCTGTGGCTTGCCATCGAGGTACTCCAAGGCTGTTTCACATGCCAGTGTGTTGGGAGTCGAGCCTCGGATGACAGTCGAGACAGTGCAGGGCAGTCATGTTCATCTGGTGTGGACAAAGAATTTGGGGGATTTGGGTAGTGGTGGTCGGACACTTGAGGTTCCTCCCGACTATCCTGATGCACAGCCACCTCTTGGGATGTGAGGGGAGCGCCGGAAAACCTTTCTCGATNGAGCCTGAGATTTCCTCGCTCATGCTTTCATAGGTCTTGAGGTTACTCTGGAGCCCCCACAGGGGAGTCAGGCCTCTTCTCGCCTGGAGACTTGCATGGCCTCTTTCTTCCCCAATTGCAGCGGCAGTGTCCGGCTCCCCGTAAAGCGGACACAGGGATCTGTGGCTTGCCATCGAGGTACTCCAAGGCTGTTTCACATGCCAGTGTGTTGGGAGTCGAGCCTCGGATGACAGTCGAGACAGTGCAGGGCAGTCATGTTCATCTGGTGTGGACAAAGAATTTGGGGGATTTGGGTAGTGGTGGTCGGACACTTGAGGTTCCTCCCGACTATCCTGATGCACAGCCACCTCTTGGGATGTGAGGGGAGCGCCGGAAAACCTTTCTCGATGGAGCAGTGAAAGGGCCCCTCATCTGGAGCTCAGCAGGGGAAAACGGGGGTCCTCTTGATTCGCGGAGGGACCCTCGGGGTTCCTCTCCAGTGGGGACAGTTGGGGCGGGGAACTTCCTAGGTCACAACAAGCGTATGAAGGAGTCTTTCAAGGTCCAAGAGGGAAGGCGTGATTTCCCCCAAGATGCTGCAGCGGCCAAGGGACTCACCCTCCCTGTAGGGGAGAAGCCTCTGGTTTTCCTCGAGTTGCGGTGGGGAACTCTCGAGTTATGACGGGGACCCCAGGGACCCGCCGCTGTGGTGTCAGGAGAGGCCAGTTTCCCTGCGAGTTGCGAGGCACCTGTTGGAATTCTTCCCGATATGTCGCCGGGTCCTCAGTCCCCTTCTGGTGCTGAGGCCGGAGCCTGTGCTTTCCTCTCCCATGCTGACATACGCCTTGGGGTTCCCCTGGAGCCCCCACAGGAGAGTCAGGCCTCGTCTCGCCTGGGGACGTGCACAGCCGCTTTCCTCCCCAATGGCAGCAACAGTGTCCGGGTCCCTGTAGAGTGGATACAGGGATCAGTGTCTTGACCTCGAAGTACCCAAGGGATATCACACGTGCCAGTGTGTCAGCAGTCGAGCCTGGGGGAGGCAGTCGAGGCAGTGCAGGGCAGTCAGTTTCATCTGGAGTGCACGAGGCATTTGGGATTCTTGGGGAAAGGTGACCAGACACCTGAGGCTGCTCTGGACTCCTCTGGTGTGAGAGCCTCATCTTGGGATTCAAGGGGAGAGCCGCAAACACTTTCCCGATGGAGCACGGAAAGGGCCCCTCATCTGGGCTGAGCATGGGAAAATTGAGCTCCTCTTGAGTCGCGGCGGGACCCTCGGAGGTCCTCTTGAGTGGGGAATGGTGGGGCGGGGAACTTCTTCGGTCTCAGTATGGGTGTGAAGAGGCATTTCGAGGTCCAAGTGGGAACGGGTGATTTCACGCGGGATGCTGCAGTGGACAAGGACCTCACCCCGCCTGCAAGGGAGAAGTTTCTGGTTTTCTCGAGTTGCGGGGTGATCCTCTTCAGTTATGACGGGGACCCCACGGACCTGCCCCTGTGGCCTCAGGAGGGGTCAGTCTCCGTGTGAGTTGCCACTGGGTATTTCTCCCCAGTCGTGGCCAGGTCCCCAGGCCTCGTCTGGTGCTGAGGCCACAGCCTGAGGTTGTCTCTCCCATGCTGACCTATGTTTTGCCATTCCCCTGGAGCTCCCACAGGGGAGACAGGCCTCGTCTCACCTGGAGACGTGCACTGTCAGTTTCCTCCCCAGCTGCAGCAGATGTGTCCAGCACCCCTTCGAGCAGACTCAGGGATCTGTGGCTTGCCCTCAAGGTACCCCAGGGCTGTCACACGTGCCAGTGTGTCGGGAGTCGAGTCTCGGGGTGACAGTCAAGGCAGTGCGGGGCAGTGAGTTTCATCAGGAATGGACGAGGCATTTGGGAGTCTTGGAAATGGTGGACCGACCACTGAGGCTCGTCCTGTCTCTCCTGGTTCGAGCGCCTCTTCTTGGTATGCCAGGGGAGTGCCGTGAACACTTTCCTGACGGAGCAGGGAAAGGTCCCGTCATCTAGAGCTCAGCCGGGGAAAACGAGGACCCTCTTGAGTCTTGGCGGGACCCTCGGGGTACCTCTCGAGTGGGGACAGGTGGGGCAGGGAACTTCTTTGTTCACAAGAAGGGTGTGAAGGGACTTTCGATGTCTAGGAGGGAAGGGGTGATTTCTCCTGATATGACCCTGTGGAAAAGGGCCTCACTCCACCTGCAGGGGCGAAGCTTCTAGTTTTCCTCGAGTTGCGGTGGGTTCCTCTCCAGTAATGATGGGGACCACAGGGATCCACTCCTGTGGCCCAAGGATAGGCCACTCTCTCTGTGAGGGGCAAGGCACATCTGGGGATTCCTTCCCAGTAGCGCCAAGTCCTCAGTCCCCTTCTGGTTCTGAGGCTGCACACTGAGATTGCCTGGCCCATGCTGACATTTGTATTGGGCTTCCCCTGGAGCCCGCAGAGGGGAGTCAGGCCTCGTCTCGACTGTAGACGTGCACAGCAGCTGTCCTTCCCAACCTCAGAAACAGTGTCCGGGTCCCTGTCGAGCGGATACAGGGATCTATGTCATATGCTCGAGGTACCCTAGGGCTGTCACACATGCCAGTGTGCCAGAGTCGAGCCTCGGGGTTCAAGTCGAGGCAGTGCAGGGCAGTCAGATTCATCTGAAGTGGACAAGGCCTTTGGCGCTCTTGGGGAATGGTGGTCCAAACTTTGAGACTCCTCCCGACTTTCCAGGTGTGAGCACCTCCTCTTGGGATGCGAGGGGAACACCGCGAAAACTTTCCCGACTGAGCAGGGAAAGGGCTCATCATTTGGAGATCAGCAGGGGAAAACGGGGCTCCTCTTAAGTCTTGGCAGGGCCCTTGGGTTTCCTCTCGAGTGTGGATGGGTGGGGTGGGGAACTTCTAGTGTCTCAGCAAGGGTGTGAAGAAGCCATTCAAGGTCAGCGAGGGACTGGGTGAATTCGCCTGAGATGCCCTTGCGAGATGCCATTGCAGACAAGGGCCACACCACGACTGCAGGGGAGAAACTTCCGGTTTTTCTCATCTTGCAGCAGGGTCCTCTCGAGTTATGACGGGCACCCAAGGGACCCGCTGCTGTGGCCTCAGGAGATGCCAGTCTCCATGCATGTTGCGAGGCACTTGTAGGGATTCCTCTGGAGACGTCGCAGGGTCATCAGTTCTCGTCTGGTGCTGAGGCCGGGGCATGAACTTGCCTCGTTCATGCTGACACAGGTCTTGGGGTTCCCCTGGAGCCCCCATAGGGAAGTCAGGCCTTGTATCGCCTGGGGACATGCACAGCTGCTTTCCTCCCCAACTGCAGCAACAGTGTCCGGTTTCCTGTCGAACAGATACAGGGATCAGTGGCTTGACCTCGAGGTACCCCAGGGCTATCACACTTGCCAGTGTGCCAGAGTCGAGCCGCGGGGTGACATTCGAGGCAGTGCAGCACAGTCAGATTCATCTGAAGTGGACAATGCATTTGGGGGTCTTGCAGAAATGTGACCCGATGCCTGAGACTTCTCTGGACTCGCCTGGTATCAGTGCCTCCTCTTGGGATGCGAGGGCAGAGCTGGGAACCCTTTCTCGATGGAGCAGGGAAAGGGCCCCTCATCTGGAGCTGAGTATGGGTAACTGGAGCTCCTCTTGAGCTGCGGTGGGACCCTCAGCAGTCCTGTCGAATGTGGACGCGTGGGGCGGGGAACTTCTTGGGTCACAGCAAGGGTGTGAAAGATCATTTCAAGGTCCAAGAGGGAACGGGGATTTCCCCCGGGACAGAAGTGGACAAGGGCCTCAGTCTGCCTGTAAGGCTGAATCTTCTGGTTTTTCTCCCATTGTGGTGGGGTCCTCTCAACTTACATCAAGGACCACAGGGATCCAACCCCTGCCTGCAGGATAGGCCACTCTCTATGCAAGGGGCGAGTTACATCTAGGGAATCCTCCCCATTGGTGCCTAGTCCTCAGTCCCCATCTGGTGCTGAGGCTGCAGCCTGAGATTGCATCCCCCGTGCTGACATTTGTATTGGGCTTCCCCTGGAGCCCACAGAGGGGAGTCAGGCCTCGTCTCGACTGTAGACGTGCACAGCAGCTGTCCTTCCCAACCTCAGAAACAGTGTCCGGGTCCCTGTCGAGTGGATACAGGGATCTATGGCTTGTGCTCGAGGTAACCTAGGGCTGTCACATGTGCCAGTGGGCCAGAGTCGAGCCTCAGGGTTACTGTCGAGGCAGGGCAGGGCAGTCAGGTTCATCTGAAGTGGACGAGGCATTTGAGGTTTTTGGGGATTGGTGGGCCAAACTGTGAGACTCCTTCTGACTTTCCAGGTGCCAGCACCTCCTCTAGGGATGCAAGGGGAAAACCGCCAAACCTATCCCAAGAGAGCAGGGAAAGTGCTTCTCATCTGAAGCTAAGCAGGGGAAAATGGGGCTCCACTTGAGTCGCGGTGGGTCCCTTGAGGTTCCTCTCGAGTGTGGACTGGTGAGGCAGGGAACTTCTTGGGTCACAGCAAGGGTGTGAAAGAGCATTTCTTGGTCCAAGAGGGAACGGGTGATTTCCCTCGGGGTGCCGCAGCAGAAAAGGGACTCATTCCGCCTGCAAGGGTGAAGCTTCTGGTTTTTCTGGAGTTGCTGCGGGGTCCTCTCGAGTTACGATGGGGACCACAGGGATCCACCAATGTGGCCCCAGCATAGGCCAGTCTCCGTGGGAGGGGCAAGGCACATCTGGGGATTCCTCCCCAGTGGCACCAAGTTCTCAGTCCCCTTCTGTTGCTGAGGCTTCAGCCTGAGATTGCCTCTCCCATGTTGACATTTGTATTGGGCTTCCCCTGGAGCCCACAGATGGGAGTCAGGCCTCCTCTCGACTGGAGACGTGCACAGCCGCTTTACATCCCAACTGCAGTAACTGTGTCCGGGTCCCTGTTGAGCGGATACAGGGATCTATGGCTTGCCCTCGAGGACCCTGGGGCTGTCACACGTGCCAGTGTGCCGGAGTCGAGCCTCGGGGTTACAGTCGAGGCAGTGCAGGGCAGTCAGGTTCATCTGAATTGGACCAGGGATTTGGGGGTCTTGGGGAATGGTGGTCCAACCTGTGAGACTCCTCCTGACTATCCAGGTGCCAGCACCTCCTCTTTCAATGGGAGGGGAACACTGCAAGACCTTTCTCGACGGAGCAGGGAAAGGGCCTCTCATCTGGAGCTCAGCAGGGGATAACGGAGCTCCTCTTGAGTCTTGGTGGAACCCTTGGGTTTCCTCTCGAGTGGGGACGGGTGGGGTGGGGAATTTCTTGGGTCATAACAAGGGTATGAGGGAGCATTTGGAGGTCGACGAGGGACGGGGTGAATTCCCCTGAGATGCCGTTGCGGCAAGGGCCACACCACATCTGCAGGGGAGAAGCTTCCGGTTTTTCTCGAGTTGAGGCCAGGTCCTCTCGAGTTACGACGTGGAACCCAGGGACCCACCCCTTTATTCTCAGGAGAGGCCATTCTCAGTGCAAGTTGTGAGTCGCCTCTGGGGATTTCTCCCCAGTCATCAAGGTGTCCTCAGTCCTCGTCTGGTGCTGAGGTCGGAGCCTGAGATTTCCTCGTTCATGCTTTCATAAGTCTTGAGGTTACTCTGGAGCTCCCACAGGGGAGTCAGGCCTCTTCTTGCCTAGAGACTTGCACGGCCTCTTTCTTCCCCAGGTGCAGCAGCAGTGTTCCAGCTCCCCGTAAATCGGACACAGGGATCTGTGGCTCGCCATCGAGGCACTCCAGGGCTGTCTCACGTGTCAGTGTGTTGGGAGTCGAGCCTCAGGATGACAGTCGAGACAGTGCAGGGCAGTCATGTTCATCTGGAGTGGACGAGGCATTTGGGGATCTTGGGGAGTGGTTGTCGGACACCTCGGTCTCCTCCCAACTCTCCTGATGCGAGGCCACCTCTTGGGATGCGAGGGGAGCGCCAGAAAAATTTTCCTGGTGGAGCAGGGAAAGGGCCCCTCATCTGGAGCTCAGCAGGGGAAAACGGGGCTCCTCTTGAGTTGATGAGGGACCCTCGGGATTCCTCTCGAGTGGGGATGGTTGGGGCGAGGAACATCTTAGGTCACAACAAGGGTATGAAGGAGACTTTGAAGGTCCAAGAGGGAAGGGGTGATTCCCCTGAGATACTGTCTCAGACAAGGGACTCACGCTCCCTGAAGGGGAGAAGCTTCTGGTTTTATTCGAGTTGCGTCGGGGTCCTCTCCAGTTAAAACGGGGACCCCAGGGACCAGCCCCTGGGTCCTCAGGAGAGGCCAGTCTCCATGCGAGTTGTGAGGCACCTGTGGGGATTCCTCCCGAGAGGTCGCCGGGTCCTCAGTAATCGTTTGGTGCTGAGGTCGGAGCCTGAGATTTCCTCGCTCATGCTTTCATAAGTCTTGAGGTTACTCTGGAGCCCCCAAAGGGGAGTCAGGCCTCTTCTCCCCTGGAGACTTGGATGGCCTCTTTCTTCTGCAAGTTCAGCGGCATTGTCCAGCTTCCCGTAAAGCGGACATAGGGATCTGTGTCTTGCCATCGAGGTACTCCAAGGCTATCTCACGTGCCACTGTGTTGGGATTCGAGCCTCGGGGTGACAGTTGAGACAGTGCAGGGCAGTCATGTTCATCTGGGGTGGACGAGGCATTTGGGGGCCTTCAGAAATTTGACACGACACCTGAGGCTTCTCTGTACTCGCCTGGTGTTGGTACCTCCTCTAGGGTTGAGAGTGGAGAGCCGGGAACCCTTTCCCAATGGAGCAGGTAAAGGGCCCCTCATCTGGAGCTGAGCATGGGAAAATGGAGCTCTTCTTCGGTCCCGGGAGGGTCTATCGGCTGTCCTCTCGAATGGTGACGTGTGGGGCGGGGAACTTCTTGGGTCACAGCAAGGGTGTGAAAGAGCATTTCAAGGTCCAACGGGTACGGGTGATTTCCCTCAGGCCACCGCAGCACACAAGGGCCTGACTCCGCCCGTAAGGGTGAAGCTTCTGATATTTCTCGAGTTGTGGCGGGGTCCTATCGAGTTACGATGGGGACCCCAGGGAACCGCCCCTGTATCATCAGGAGAGGCCATTCTCAATGTGAGCTGTGAGGCGCCTCTGGGGATTCCTCCCCAGTCATCGCCAGGTCCTCAGTTCTCATCTGGTGCTGAGGTCAGAGCCAGAGATTTCCTCTCTCATGCTTTCATAGGTCTTGAGGTTACTCTGGAGCCCCCACAGCGGAGTCAGACCTCTTCTCGCCTGGAGACTGGTACGTCCTCTTTCTTCCCCAACTGCAGCGGCAGTGTCCGCTCCCTGTCAAGCTGACACAGGGATCTGTGTCTTGCCATCGAGGTACTCCAGGGCTGTCTCACGTGCCAGTGAGTTGGGAGTCGAGCTTCGGGGTGAGCATAGAGACAGAGCAGAGCAGTCATGTTCATCTGGAGTGGACGAGGCCTTTGGGGATCTTGAGGAGTGGTGGTCGGACACCTGGGGCTCCTCCTGACTCTCCTGATGCGAGACCACCAGTTGGGATGCGAGGGGAGCGCCGGAAAACCTTTCCCAATGTAGCATGGAATGGGCCCCTCATCTGGAGCTCAGCATGGGAAAACGGGGCTCCTCTTGAGTCGCGGCGGCACCCTCGGCATTCCTCTCGAGTTGTTACAGTTGGAGCGAGGAACATCCTAGGTCACAACAAGGGCATGAAGGAGCCTTTGAAGGTCCAAGTGGGAAGGGGTGATTCCCCCGAGATGCTGCAGCAGGCAAGGGAGTCACCCTCCCAGCAGGGAAGAAGCTTCTGGTTTTTCTCGAGTTGAGGCGTGGTCCTCTCGCGTTATGACGGGGACACCTGGGACCCGCCCCTGTGGCCTCAGGAGAGTCCAGTCTCCATGCGTGTTGTGAGGCATCTGTGGGGAACCTGCCTAGACATCGCCGGTACCTCAGTCACTGCTGGAGCTGAGGCCGGAGCCTGTGCTTGCCTCACCCATGATTTCATAGGTCGTGGGGTTCCCTGGGGACCCCATAGTGGAGTCAGGCCTCGTCTCTCCTGGGGACCTGCACAGCCGCTTTCCTCCCCAACTGCAGCAACAGTGTCTGGGTCCTTGTCGAGCGGATACAGGGATCAGTGGCTAGACCTCGAGGTACCACAGGGCTATCACACGTGCCATTGTGCCGGAGTCGAGACACGGGGTGACAGTCGAGGCATTGCAAGACAGTCAGATTTATGCGGAGTGGACTAGGCATTTGGGTGTCTTGCAGAAATATGACCCGATGCCTGAGGCTTCTCTGGACTCGCCTGGTGTGAGTGCCTCCTCTTGGGATGCGAGGGGAGAGCCAGGAACCCTTTCCCGATTGAGCAAGGAAAGGGCCCCTCATCTGGAGCTGAGCATGAGAAAATGGAGCTCTTTTTGAGTCCCGGCAGGACAATCGGTGGTCCTCTCGAGTGGGGATGTGAGGGGCGGGGAACTTCTTGGGTCACAGGAAGGGTGTGAAAGAGCATTTCAAGATCCAAGAGGGACGGGGTGAATTCAACTGAGATGTCGTTACAGACAAGGGCCACACCACACCTGCAGGGGAGAAGCTTCCGGTTTTTCTCCAGTTGCGGCTAGGTCCTCTCGTTTTATGACAGGGACCACAGGGACCCGCCGCTGTATCCTCAGGAGAGGCCATTCTCAGTGCGAGTTGCGAGGTGCATCTGGGGATTCCTCCCGTCTTCGCCGGGTCCTCAGTCCTCTTCTGGTGCTGAGGTCGGAGACTGAGATTTCCTCTCTCATGCTTTCATAGGTCTGGAGGTTACTCTGGAGCCCCCACAGGGTAGTCAGGCTTCTTCTTGCCTGGATACTTGCAAGGCCTCTTTCTTCCCCAACTGCAGTGGCAGTGTCCAGCTCCCCATAAAGTGAACACAGGGATCTATGGATTGCCATCGAAGTAATCCAGGGCTGTCTTTCTTGCCAGTGTGTTGAGAGTCTTGTCTCGGGGTGACAGTCGAGACAGTACAGGGCCATCATGTTTATCTGGACTGGACGAGGCATTTGGGGAACTTGGGGAGTGGTAGTCAGACACCTGAAGCTCTTACCAAGTCTCCTGATGCGAGGACACCTCTTGGGAGGCAAGGGGAGTGCCGGAAAACCTTTCCCAATGGAGCAGGGATAGGGCCCATCTGGAGCTCAGCAGGGGAAAACGGGTCTCCTCTGACTTTCAGCAGGACACTTGGGGTTCCTGTTGAGCGGGAACGTTTGGGGCGTGGAACTTCCTAGGTCACAACAAGGGTATGAAGGAGCCTTTCGAAGTCCAAGAGGGAAGGGGTGATTTCCCCTGAGATGCTGCAACGGACAAGGAACTCACCCTCCCTGCAGGGGAGAGGCTTCTGGGTTTTCTCGAGTTGCCTCGGGGTCCTCTCAAGTTACGATGGGGAACCCTGGGACCCGCCCCTGTGGCCTCAAAAGAGGACAGTCTCCATGTGAGTTGCGAGGCATCTGTTTGGATTCCTCCCTAGACGTCGCCGGGTCCCCAGTCCTCGTTTGGTGCTGAGGACGGAGCTCGTGCTTGCCTCGCCCGTGCTGACATAGATATTGGGTTACCACTGGAGCCACCACAGGGGAGACAGGCCTTGTCTCGCTTGGAGACGTGCACGGCCACTATCCTCCCTAAGTGCAGCAACAGTGCACGGGTCCCTGTCGAGTGGACATAGGAATCTGTGGCTTGCCATCGAGGTACCCAAGGGCTGTCACCTGTGCCAGTGTGCCGGACTGGAGCCTCGGGGTGACAGTCGAGGCACTGTAGGGCAGTCAGGATCATCTGGAGTGGACCAGGCATTTGGGGGTCTTCAGGAATGGTGGCCCAATCTGTGAGACTCCTTTCTATTCTGCAGGTGTGAGCACCTCCTCTTGGGATGTGAGGGGAACACAGGGAAACCTTTCCCCATGGAGCAGGGAAGGGCCCCTCATCTGGAGCTCAGCAGGGGAAAACCGAGCTCCTCTTGAGTCTTGGTGGGACCCTCCAGGTTCCTCTCTAGTGCGGACGGGTGGGGCGGGGAACTTCTTGGATTACAGCAAGGTTTTGAAGGAGCCTGTTGAGGTCGACTAGGGACGGGATGAATTCCCCTGAGATGCCGCCGTGACAAGGGCCACACCACACCTGCAGGGGAGAAGCTTCCAGTTTTTCTCGAGTTGCGGCGGGGTCCACTCGGTTTACATTGGGGAACCCAGGGACCCGCCCCTGTATCCTCAGGAGAGGCCATTCTCAGTGCTAGTTGCGAGACGCTTCTGGGGATACCAACCCAGTCATCACCTGGTCCTCAGTCCTCGTCTGGTGCTGAAGACGAGCCTATGATTTCCTCGCTCGTGCTTTCATAGGATTTGAGGTTACGCTGGAGTCCCCACAGGGGATTCAGGCCTCTTCTCGCCTGGAGACTTGCACGGCCTCTTTCTTCACCAACCGCAGCGGCAGTGTCCGGCTCCCCGTAAAGCGGACACAGGGATCTGTGGCTTGCCATCGAGGTACTCCAAGGCTGTTTCACATGCCAGTGTGTTGGGAGTCGAGCCTCGGATGACAGTTGAGACAGTGCAGGGCAGTCATGATTATCTGGTGTGGACGAGGAATTTGGGGGACTTGGGTAATGGTGGTCGGACACCTGAGGCTCCTCCCGACTATCCTGATGCACAGCCACCTCTTGGGATGTGAGGGGAGCGCCGGAAAACCTTTCTCGATGGAGCAGTGAAAGGGCCCCTCATCTGGAGCTCAGCAGGGGAAAACGGGGGTCCTCTTGATTCGCGGAGGGACCCTCGGGGTTCCTCTCCAGTGGGGACGGTTGGGGCGGGGAACTTCCTAGGTCACAACAAGCGTATGAAGGAGCCTTTCAAGGTCCAAGAGGGAAGGGGTGATTTCCCCCAAGATGTTGCAGTGAACAAGGGACTCACCCTCCCTGTAGGGGAGAAGCCTCTGGTTTTCCTCGAGTTGCAGTGGGGAACTCTCGAGTTATGACGGGGACCCCAGGGACCCACTGGTGGGGTGTCAGGAGAGGCCAGTTTCTGTGCCAGTTGCGAGGCACCTGTGGGAATTCTTCCCTATATTTTGCTGGGTCCTCAGTCCTCTTCTGGTGCTGAGGCCGGAGCCTGTGCTTGCCTCTCCCATGCTGACATAGGACTTGGAGTTCCCCTGGAGCCCCCACAGGGGAGTCAGGCCTCATCTCGCCTGGGGACGTGCACAGCCGCTTTCCTCCCCAATGGCAGCAACAGTGTCCGGGTCCCTGTTGAGCGGATACAGGGATCAGTGGCTGAAACTCGAGGTACCCCAGGGCTATTACACGTGCCAGTGTGCCGGAGTCGAGCCTCGGGGTGACAGTCGAGGCAGTGCAGGACAGTCAGATTCATGTAGAATGGACTAGGCAATTGGGGTTCTTGTGGAAATGTGACCCTGAGGCTTCTCTGGACTCGCCTGGTGTGAGTGCCTCCTCTTAGGATGCGAGGGGAGAGCCGGGAACCCTTTCCCAATTGAGCAGGGAATGGGCCCCTCATCTGGAGCTGAGCATGGGAAAGTGGATCTCCTCTTGAGTTGTGGCGGGACCCTCGGCGTTCCTCGTGAGTGGGGACGTGTGTGGCGGGGATCTTCTTGCGTCACAACAAGGGTGTGAAAGAGAATTTCGAGGTCCAAGAGGGAACGGGTGAAATCCCCTGGGAAGCCACAGTAGACAAGGGCCTGACACTGCCTTCAAGGGTGAAGCTTCTGGTTTTTCTCCAGTTGTGGCGGGGTCCTATCGAATTAAGATGGGGATCACAGGGATCCACCCCTGTGGCCCCAGGAAAGGCCAGTCTCCGTGGTTGGGGCGAGGCACATCTGGGGATTCCTCCCCAGTGGCGCCAAGTCCTCAGTCCCCTTCTGGTGATGAGGCTGCAGCCTGAGATTGCCTCGCCTGTGTTGACATTTATAATGGCCTTCCCCTAGAGCACGAAGAGGGAAGTCAAGCCTCTTCTCGACTGGTGATGTGCACGGCCGCTTTCCTTCCCAACTGCCGTAACTGTGTCCGGGTCCCTGTCGAGCGAATACAGGGAACAATGGCTTGTGCTCAAGGTATCCTAGGGCTGTCACATGTGTTCGTATGCTGGAGGTGAGCTTCGGGGGTACAGTCGAGGCAGTGCAGGGCAGTCAGGTTCATCTGAAGTGGACGAGGTATTTGGGGGTCTTGGGGAATGGTGGCCCAACCTGTGAGACTCCTCCCTACTTTTCAGGTGTGAGCACCTCCTCTTGGGATGCAAAGGGTACACCACGAAACCTTTCCCGATGGAGCAGATAATGGGCCCTTCATCTGAAGCTCAGCAGGGGAAAACGGACCTCATCTTGAGACTTGGCGATATCCTTGGGGTTCCTCTTGAGTGGGGACGGGAGGGGTGGGGAACTTCTTGGGTCACAGTAAGGGTGTGAAGGAGCCTTTGGAGGTCCATGAGGGACTCGGTGAAAATCCCTGAGATGCAGTTATGGACAAGGGCCACATCTCGCCTGCAGGGGAGAAGCTTCCGGTTTTACTTGACTGCACCGGGGTCCACTCGAGGTATGATGGTGACCCCAGGGAACTGCCCCTGTATCCTCAGGAGAGGCCATTCTCAGTGCCAGTTGCGAGGCGCCTCTGGGGATTCCTCCCCAGTCTTCGCCGGATCCTCAGTCCTCGTCTGGTGCTGAGGTAGACCCTGAGATTTCCTCGCTGGTGCTTTCATAGGTATTGAGATTACTCTGGAGCCCATACAGGAGAGTCAGGCCTCTTCTCGCCTGGAGACTTGCAAGGCCTCTTTCTTCCACAACTGCAGTGGCAGTGTCCAGCTCCCCGACAAGCGGACACAGGGATCTGCGACTTGCCATCGAGGTACACCAGGGCTGTCTCACGTGCCAGCGTGTTGAGAGTCGAGCCTCGGGGTGACAGTCGAGACAGTGCAGGGCAGTCATGTTCATCTGGAGTGCACGAGGCATTTGGGGATCTTGGGGAGTGGTGGTCAGACACCTGAGGCTCCTCCCAACCCTCCTGATGCGAGGCCACATCTTGGGATGAGAGGGGAGTGCCAGAAAACCTTTCCCAATGGAGCAGGGAAAGGGCCCCTCATCTGGAGCTCAGCAGTTGAAAATGGGGCTCCTCTTGATTTGCGGTCGGACCCTCGGGTTTCCTCTAAAGTGGGGACGGTTGGGGCGGGGAACTTCCTAGGTCACAACAAAGGTATTAAGGAGACTTTCAAGGTCAAAGAGGGAAGGGGTGATTTCCCCCGAGATGCTGCAGCAGACAAGTGACTCACTCTCCATGCAGGGGAGAATCTGGTTTTTCTCAGGTTGGGGTGGGGTCTTCTCGAGTTATGTTGGTGACCCCAGGGACCTGCTGCTCTGGCCGCAGGAGAGGCCCGTCTCCATGCGAGTTACAAGGCACCTGTGTGGATTCCACCCGAGACATGGATGGGTCCTCAGTCCTCATCTGGTGCTCAACCCGGAGCCTGTACTTGTCTCGCCCATGCTGATATAGGTCTTGGGGTTCCCCTGGACCCCCCATATGGGAGTAAGTCTTCATCTCGCCTGGGGACATGCACAGATGCTTTCCTCCCCAACTGCAGCAACAGTTTCCGGGTCCCTGTTGAGCGGATACAGGGATCAGTGGCTTGACCTTGAGGTACCCCAAGGCTATCACTCAAACCAGTGTGCCAGTGTCGAGGCTCGAGGTGACAGTCGAGGCTCGAGGTGACAGTCGAGGCAGTGCAGGACGGTCAGATTCATCTGGAGTGGACTAGACATTTGGGGGTCTTGTGGAAATGTGACCCGACGCCTGAGGCTTCTCTGGACTCGCCTGGTGTGAGTGTCTGCACTTTGGATATGAGGGGAGAGCAGGGAACCCTTTCCTGACGGAGCAGGGTAATGGCCCCTCATCTAGAGCTCAGCATGGGAAAATGGAGCTCTTCTTGAGTCGTGGCAGGACTCTCCATGTTACTCTCGAGTTGGGACCTGTGGGCCGGTGTACTTCTTGGGTCTCAGCAAGGGTGTGAAAAAGCATTTCGAGATCCAAGAGGGAACAGGTGATTTCCCCCGCGAAGCCGCAGTAGACAAGGGCCTCACTCCGCCTGCAAGGGTGAAGCTTCTGGTTTTCATCGAGTTGCAGCGGGGTCCTCTCGAGTTACGAGAGGGATCACAGGGATCCACCCCTGTGGCCCCAGGATAGGCCAGTCTTTGTGTGAACTTCAAGGCACATCTGGGGATTCCTCCCCAGTGGCACCAATTCCTCAGTCTCCTTCTGGTGCTGAGGCTGCAGCCTGAGATTGCCTCGCCATTGCTGACATTTTTATTGAGCTGCCCCTGGATCTTGCAGAGGGGAGTCAGGCCTCGTCTCAACTGGAATCTTGCAAGGCCGCTTTCCTTCACAAATGCAGTAACAGTGTCTGGTTCCATGTCAAGCGGATACAGGGATCAATGGCTTGCGCTCGAGGTACCCTAGGGCTGTCACACTTGCCAGTGTGCCGGAGTCGAGCCTCGGGGTTACAGTCGAGGCAGTGCAGGGAAGTCAGGTTCATCTGAAATGGACAAGGTATTTGGGGGTCTTGGGGAGTGGTGGCCCAAGCTGTGAGACTTCTCCTGACTTTCGAGGTGTGAGCACCTCCTCTTTGGATCATGGGGAACACCGCGAAACCTTTCCCGACGAAGCAGGGAAAGGGCCTCTCATCTGGAGCTCAGCAGGGGAAAACGGGGCTCCTCTTGTGTCGCGAAGGGACCATCGAGGTTCCTCTCGAGGGGAGACAGTTGGGGCGGGGAACTTCCTAGGTCACAACAAGGGTATGAAGGAGCCTTTTGAGGTCCAAGAGGGAAGGTGTGATTTCCCCCGAAATGCTGCAGCAGACAAGGGACTCACCTTCCCTGCAGAGGAGAAGATTCTGATTTTTCTCGAGTTGCGATGGGGTCCACTCAAGTTACGACGGGGACCCCAGGTATCCGCCGCTGTGGCCTCAGGAGAGGCCAGTCTCCATGCGAGTTGCGAGGCACCTGTGGGGATTCCTCCCGAGACATCGTCAGGTCCTCAGTCCTCGTCTGGTGCTGAGGCCAGAGCCTGTGCTTGGGTCGCCCTTCTGACATAGGCCTTGGGGTTCCCCTGGTGCCCCCATAGGGGAGTCAGGCCTCGTCTCGCCTGGGGACGTGCACAGCCGCTTTCCTCCCGAACTGCATCAACAGTGTCCAGGTCCCTGTCAAATGGATACAGGGATCAGTGGCTTGACCTCGAGCTACCCCAGGGATATCACACGTGCCAGTGTGCCAGAGTCGAGCCTCGGGGTTACAGTCGAGGCAGTGCAGGGAAGTCAGGTTCATCTGAAGTGGACGAGGTATTTGGGGGTCTTGGGGAGTGGTGGCCCAAGCTGTGATACTTATCCCGACTTTCCTGATGCGAGCACCTCCTCTTGAGATGTGAGGTGAAGACAGTGAAACCTTTCCCAATGGAGCACGGAAAGGGCACTCATCTGGAGCTCAGCAGGGGAAAACGGGGCTCCTCTTGATTCTTGGCAGGACCCTTGGGTTTCCTCTCGAGTGGGGACAGGTGAGGCATGGAACTTCTTGGGTCACATCAAGGGTGTGAAGGAGCCTTTTGAGGTCCAACATGGAATGGGAGATTTCCCCCGAGATGCTTCATCGGACAAGGGACTCACTATCGCTTCAGGGGAGTAGCTTCTGATTTTTCTCGAGTTGCAGTGGGATCCTCTCGAGTTACGACGGGGACCCCTGGGACCCGCCCCTCTGGCCTTAGGAGAGGCCAGTCTCCATGCGAGTTGCGAGGCATCTGTGGGGATTCCTGTCTAGACGTCATCCGGTCCTCAGTCCTCTTCTGGTGGTGAGTTCAGAACCAGTGCTTGCATCACCCATGCTGCCATAGGTCTTGGGGTTTCCCTGGAGCCCCCATTGGGAGGTCAGGCCTCGTCTCTCCTGGGGACGTGCAGAGCTGATTTCCTCTCCAACTGCAGCAACAGTTTCCAGGTCCCTGTTGAGCGGATACAAGGATCAATGGCTGGACCTCGAGGTACCCCAGGGCTATCACACGTGCCAGTGTGCTGGAGTCGAGCCTCAGGGTGACAGTCGAGGCAGTGCAGGACAGTCAGATTCATGTAGAGTGGACTAGGCATTTGGGGGTCTTGTGGAAATGTGACCCGATGCCTGAGGCTTCTCTGGACTCGCCTGGTGTGAGTGCCTCCTCTTGGGATGTGAGGGGAGAGCGGGGAACCGTTTCCCGATTGAGCAGGGAATGGGCCCCTCATCTGGAGCAGAGCATTGGAAAATGGAGCTCCTCTTGAGTCATGGCGGGACCCTCGGTGGTCCTCTTGAGTGGGGACGAGTGGGGGGGAACTTCTTGGGTCACAGCAAGACTGTGAAGGAGCCTTTTGAGGTCCATGAGGGACGGGATGAATTCCCTTGAGATGCCGTTTCGGACAAGGGCCACACGATTCCTGCAGGGGAGAAGCTTCTGTTTTTTTGCGAGTTGCGGTGGGGTCATCTCGAGTTACGACGGGGACCCCAGGGACCTGCCCCTATATTCTCAGGAGAGGACATTCTCAGTGCAAGTTGCGAGCTGCCTCTGTGGATTCCTCTCCAGGCATCGTCGGGTCCTGAGTCCTCGTCTGGTACTGAGGTCGGAGCCTGAGATTTCCTCACTCGTGCTTTCATAGGTCTTGAGGTTACTCTGGAGCCCCCACAGGGGAGTCAGGCCTCGTCTCGCCTGGAGACTTGCACGGCCTGTTTCTTTCCCAACTGCAGTGGCAGTGTCTGGCTCCCCTACAAGTGGACACAGGGATCTGTGGCTTGCCATCAAGGTACTCTAAGGCTGTCTCATGTGCTAGTGTGTTGGGAGTCGAGCCTCGGGATGACAGTCGAGACAGTGCAGGGCAGTCATGTTCATCTGGAGTGGACGAGGCATTTGGGGGATGTTGGAGAGTGGTGTTCAGATACCTGAGGCTCCTCCCAACTCTCCTGATGTGAGGCCACCTCTAGGGATGCGAGGGAAGCTCCAGAAAACCTTTCCGGACTGATCAGGTAAAGGGCCCCTCATCTGGAGCTCAGCAGGGGAAAACGGTGCTCCTATTGAGTCACAGCAGGACCCTCAGAGTTCCTCTTGTGAGGGTAGTGGTGGGGCGGGGAACTTCCTAGATCACAACGAGGGTATGAACAAGCCTTTCGAGGGCAAAGAGGGAAGGGGTGATTTCCCCAAGATGCTGCTGTGGACAAGAGACTCACCCTCCCTGCAGGGGAGAAGCTTCGGTTTTTTCACGAGTTGCAGCGGGGTGCTCTCGAGTTACGACGGGGACCCCAGGGACACTCCCCTGTGGCCTCAGGAGAGGCCAGTCTCCATGCGAGTTGCGAGGCACCTGTGGGGATTCCTCCCGAGACATCACCGGGTCCTCATTCCTCGTCTGGTGCTGAGGCCAGAGCCTGTGCTTGCCTCGCCCATGCTGACATAGGACTTGGGGTTCCTCTGGAGCCCCCATAGGGGAGTCAGGCCTCGTCTTGCCTGGGGACGTGCACAGCCGCTTTCCTCCCAAACTGCACAACAGTGTCTGGGTCTCTGTCCATCGGATACAGGGATCAGTGGCTTTACCTCGAAGTACCCCAGGGTTATCACACATGAAAGTGTGCCGAAGTCGAGCCTCGGGGTGACAGTCGAGGCAGTGCAGGACAGTCAAATTCATCTAGATTGGAGTAGGCATTTGGTGGTCTTGCGGAAATGGGACCTGGCGCCTGAGACTTCTCTGAACTCGCCTGGTGTGAGTGCTTCTTCTTGGGATGCTAGGGAAGAGTCGGGAACCCTTTCCCAATGGAGCAGGGAAAGGGCCCCTCATCTGAGCATGGGAAACAGGAGATCCTCTTGAGTCGTGGTGGGACCCTGGCCTGTCCTCTCAGGTGGGGACGTCTGGGCGGGGAACATCTTGCGTCACAGGAAGGGTGTGAAAGAGCATTTCGAGGTCCAAGAGGGAACAGATGATTTCGCCTGGGACGGCACAGGGGAAAAGGGCCTCACTCCGCCTGCAAGAGTAAAGCAACTGCTTTTTCTTGAGTTGCGGCGGGGTCATCTCGAGTTAAGAAGGGGACCCCAAGGACCCGCCCCTGTGGCCTCTGGAGAGGCCAGTCTCCATGCAAGTTGCAAGGCACCTGTGGGGATTCCTCCCGAAACGTCACCGGGTCTTCAGTCCTGGTCTGGTGCTGTGGCCGGAGCCTGTGCTGCCTTGTCCATGCTGACATAGGTCTTGGGGTACTCCTGAAGCCCCCGTAGGGGATTCAGTCCTCGTCTCGCCTGGGGACATNCACGTGCCAGTGTGCTGGAGTCGAGCCTCAGGGTGACAGTCGAGGCAGTGCAGGACAGTCAGATTCATGTAGAGTGGACTAGGCATTTGGGGGTCTTGTGGAAATGTGACCCGATGCCTGAGGCTTCTCTGGACTCGCCTGGTGTGAGTGCCTCCTCTTGGGATGTGAGGGGAGAGCGGGGAACCGTTTCCCGATTGAGCAGGGAATGGGCCCCTCATCTGGAGCAGAGCATTGGAAAATGGAGCTCCTCTTGAGTCATGGCGGGACCCTCGGTGGTCCTCTTGAGTGGGGACGAGTGGGGGGGAACTTCTTGGGTCACAGCAAGACTGTGAAGGAGCCTTTTGAGGTCCATGAGGGACGGGATGAATTCCCTTGAGATGCCGTTTCGGACAAGGGCCACACGATTCCTGCAGGGGAGAAGCTTCTGTTTTTTTGCGAGTTGCGGTGGGGTCATCTCGAGTTACGACGGGGACCCCAGGGACCTGCCCCTATATTCTCAGGTGAGGACATTCTCAGTGCAAGTTGCGAGCTGCCTCTGTGGATTCCTCTCCAGGCATCGTCGGGTCCTGAGTCCTCGTCTGGTACTGAGGTCGGAGCCTGAGATTTCCTCACTCGTGCTTTCATAGGTCTTGAGGTTACTCTGGAGCCCCCACAGGGGAGTCAGGCCTCGTCTCGCCTGGAGACTTGCACGGCCTGTTTCTTTCCCAACTGCAGTGGCAGTGTCTGGCTCCCCTACAAGTGGACACAGGGATCTGTGGCTTGCCATCAAGGTACTCTAAGGCTGTCTCATGTGCTAGTGTGTTGGGAGTCGAGCCTCGGGATGACAGTCGAGACAGTGCAGGGCAGTCATGTTCATCTGGAGTGGACGAGGCATTTGGGGGATGTTGGAGAGTGGTGTTCAGATACCTGAGGCTCCTCCCAACTCTCCTGATGTGAGGCCACCTCTAGGGATGCGAGGGAAGCTCCAGAAAACCTTTCCGGACTGATCAGGTAAAGGGCCCCTCATCTGGAGCTCAGCAGGGGAAAACGGTGCTCCTATTGAGTCACAGCAGGACCCTCAGAGTTCCTCTTGTGAGGGTAGTGGTGGGGCGGGGAACTTCCTAGATCACAACGAGGGTATGAACAAGCCTTTCGAGGGCAAAGAGGGAAGGGGTGATTTCCCCAAGATGCTGCTGTGGACAAGAGACTCACCCTCCCTGCAGGGGAGAAGCTTCGGTTTTTTCACGAGTTGCAGCGGGGTGCTCTCGAGTTACGACGGGGACCCCAGGGACACTCCCCTGTGGCCTCAGGAGAGGCCAGTCTCCATGCGAGTTGCGAGGCACCTGTGGGGATTCCTCCCGAGACATCACCGGGTCCTCATTCCTCGTCTGGTGCTGAGGCCAGAGCCTGTGCTTGCCTCGCCCATGCTGACATAGGACTTGGGGTTCCTCTGGAGCCCCCATAGGGGAGTCAGGCCTCGTCTTGCCTGGGGACGTGCACAGCCGCTTTCCTCCCAAACTGCACAACAGTGTCTGGGTCTCTGTCCATCGGATACAGGGATCAGTGGCTTTACCTCGAAGTACCCCAGGGTTATCACACATGAAAGTGTGCCGAAGTCGAGCCTCGGGGTGACAGTCGAGGCAGTGCAGGACAGTCAAATTCATCTAGATTGGAGTAGGCATTTGGTGGTCTTGCGGAAATGGGACCTGGCGCCTGAGACTTCTCTGAACTCGCCTGGTGTGAGTGCTTCTTCTTGGGATGCTAGGGAAGAGTCGGGAACCCTTTCCCAATGGAGCAGGGAAAGGGCCCCTCATCTGAGCATGGGAAACAGGAGATCCTCTTGAGTCGTGGTGGGACCCTGGCCTGTCCTCTCAGGTGGGGACGTCTGGGCGGGGAACATCTTGCGTCACAGGAAGGGTGTGAAAGAGCATTTCGAGGTCCAAGAGGGAACAGATGATTTCGCCTGGGACGGCACAGGGGAAAAGGGCCTCACTCCGCCTGCAAGAGTAAAGCAACTGCTTTTTCTTGAGTTGCGGCGGGGTCATCTCGAGTTAAGAAGGGGACCCCAAGGACCCGCCCCTGTGGCCTCTGGAGAGGCCAGTCTCCATGCAAGTTGCAAGGCACCTGTGGGGATTCCTCCCGAAACGTCACCGGGTCTTCAGTCCTGGTCTGGTGCTGTGGCCGGAGCCTGTGCTGCCTTGTCCATGCTGACATAGGTCTTGGGGTACTCCTGAAGCCCCCGTAGGGGATTCAGTCCTCGTCTCGCCTGGGGACATGCACAGCAGCTTTCCTACCCAACTGCAGCAACAGTGTCCGGGTCCCGGTGGAGCGGATACATGGATCAGTGTCTTGACCTCGAGGTACCCCAGGGCTATCACACGTGCCAGTGTGCCCGAGTCGAGACTCGGGGTGACAGTCGAGGCAGTGCAGGACAGTCAGATTCATCTGGAGTGGACTAGGCATTTGGGGATCCTGGAAAATTGTGACCCAACACCTGAGGATTCTCTGGACTCGCCTGATGTGAGTGCCTACTCTTGGGATGCGAGGGGACAGCCTGGAAACTTTTCCCAATGGAGCAGGTAAAGGGCCCCTCACCTGGAGCTGAGCATGGGAAAATGGAGATCCTCTTGAGACGTAGCTGGACCCTTGGCAGTTCTCTTGAATAGGGTCGTGTGGGGCGGGAAACTTCTTGGGTCACAGCAAGGGTGTGAAGGAGCAATTTGAGGTCCAAGAGGGAATGGGTGATTTCACCCGGGACGCCGCAGCAGACAAGGGCCTCACTCCGCCTAAAAGGGTGAATCTTCTGGTTTTTCTCGAGTTGCAGTGGAGTTGTCTTGAGTTAGGGCTGGGACCATGGGGATCCGCCCCTGTGGCGCCAGGATAGGCCAATCTCCCTGCGAGGGGCGAAGCACATCTGGGGATTCCTCCCCAGTGGCGCCAAGTCCTCAGTCCCCTTCTGGTGCTGAGGCTGCAGCCTGAGACTGACTCGCCTGTGTTGACATTTGTATTGGGCTTCCCCTGGAGCCCGCAGAGGGGAGTCAGGCCTCCGTGCATGGCCACTTTCCATCCCAACTGCAGTAAAAGGGTCCGGGTCCCTGTCGAGCGGATACAGGGATCTGTGTCTTGGGTTCGAGGTACTCTAGGGCTGTCACATGTGCCAGTGTGCTGGAGTCGAGCCTTGGGGTTACAGTCTAGGCAGTGCAGGGCAGTCAGGTTCATCTGAAATCGACAAGGCATTTGGGGTCCTTGGGGAATGGTGGCCCAACCTGTGAGACTCCTCCCGACTTTCCATGTGTAAGCACCTCCTCTTGAGATGTGAGGAAACACCGCAAAACCTTTTGCGAAGGAGCAGGGAAAGGGCCCCTCATCTGGAGCTCAGCAGGGGAAAATAGGGCTCCTCTTGAGACTTGGCGGGACCCTTGGGGTTCCTCTCGAGTGGGGACGGTGGGCCGGGGAACTTCTTGGGTCACAGCAAGGGTGTGAAGCAGCCTTTTGAGGTCCACGAGGGATGGGGTGAATTCCCCTGAGATGCCGTTGTGTACAAGGGCCACACCACGCCTGCAGGGGAGAACCTTCCCGTTTTTCTCGAGTTGTGGTGGGGTCCTCTCGAGTAACTAGGGGACTCCAGGGACCCGACCCTGTATCCTCAGGAGAGGCCATTTTAAGTGCAAGTAGCGAGGGGCCCCTGCGGTTTCCTCCCCAGTCATCGCTGGGTCCTCAGTCATTGTCTGGTGCTGAGGTCAGAGCCTGAGAAATCCTCGCTCATACTTTCATAGGTCTTGAGGTTACTCTGGAGCCCCCACAGGGGACTCAGGCCTCTTCTCGCCTGGAGTGTAGCACAGCCTCATTCTTCCCAACTGCAGCAGCAGTGTCCAGCTCCCTGTCAAGTGGACACAGGGATCTATGGCTTGCCATCGAGGTACTCCATGTCTGTCTCACATGCCAATGTGTTGGAAGTCGAGCTTCAGGGTGACAGTCGAGACAGTGCAGGGCAGTCATGTTCATCTGGAGTGGATGAGGCATTTGGGGATTTTGGGGATCTTGCGGAGTGATGGTCGGACACCTGAGGCTCCTCCCGACTCTCCTGATGCGAGGCCAACACTTGGGATGAGCGGAGAGCACCAGTAAACCTTACCGATGGAGTAGAGAAAAGGCCCATCATATGGATCTCAGCAGGAGAAAACGCCTCTCCTCTTGAGTCGTGGCAGACCCTCGGGGTTCCTCTCGAGTGGGAACAGTTTGGGAGGGGAACTTTATAGGTCACAACAAGGGTATGAAGGAGCCTTTGGAGGTCTAAGAGTGAAGGGGTGATTTCCCCCTAGATGCTGCAGTGGACAAGTGACTCACCCGCCCTGCAGGGGAGAACCCTCCGGTTTTTCTCCAGTTGCGACCAGGTCCTCTTGAGTTACGAAGGGGATCCCAGGGACACGCACCTGTGGCGTCAGGAGAGGCCAGTCTCCAGGCAAGTTGCCAGGCACCTGTGGGAATTCCTCCCCTGACATCGGCGGGTCCTCAGTGTTTGTCTGGTGCTTAGGCAGGAGCCTGTGATTGCCTCGCTCAGTTTCATAGGACTTGAGGTTACTCTGGAGCCCCCACAGGGTAGTCAGGCCTCGTCTCGCCTGGAGACGTGCACAGCTGCTTTCCTCTGCAACTGCAGCAACAGTGTCCAGTTTCCTGTCGACAGGATTCAGGGGTCAGTGGCTTGCTCTCGAGGTACCCCAGGGCTATCACACGTGCCAGTGTGCCGGAATCGAGCCTCTGGGTGACAGTTGGGGCAGTGCAATGCAGTCAGGTTCATCTAGAGTGGACGAGGTACTTGGGTGTCTTGGGGAACGGTGGCCTAAACCATGAGACTCCTCCCGACTCTCCAGGTGGGGGCACCTCCTCTTGACATGTGAGGGGAACACTGTGAAACCTTTCCCAGCGGAGCAGGGAAAGCACCCCTCATCTGGAGCTCAGCAAGGGAAAACGGGGCTCTTCTTGAATCTTGGTGGGATGCTCGTGGTTCCTCTCGAGTGGGCACAGTTGGGGTGGGGAACTTCTTGGGTCACAGCAAGGGTGTGAAGGAGCCTTTCCAGGTGTAGGAGGAAAGGGTTGATTTCCCCGGAGATTCTCCTAGAACAAGGGCCTCACCCCACCTGCAGGGGAGAAGTTTCTGGTTTTTCTCGAGTGCCAGTGGGGTCCTCTCGAGTTACGGCAGGACCCCAGAAACCTGCCCTTGTGGCCACAGGAGAGGGCAGTCTCCGAGCAATTTGCGAGACACCTCTGGGGATTCATCTCCAGTCATCGCTGGGTCCTCAGTCCTGGGCTGGTGCTGAAGCTGGAGCCTGAGCTTGCTTCGCCCATGCTGACATAGGTCTTGGATTCTGCTGGAGCCCCCACACGGGAGTCAGGCCTTGTATCTCCTGGAGACGTGCACCCCCGCCTTCCTCCCCAACTGCAGCAACAGTGTCCGTGTCCCTGTTTAGCGGATACAGGGATCTGTGCCTTACCATCGAGGTACTCCAGGGCTGTCTCACGTGCTAGTGTGTTGGGAGTCGAGCCTTGGGTGACAGTCGAGACAGTGCAGGGCAGTCATGTCCATCTGTAGTGGACGAGGCATTTGGGGAACTTGGGTAGTGGTGTTTCGACACCTGAGCCTCCTCCCGACTCTCCTGATGCGAGGCCACCTCATGGGATGTGAGGGGAGCGCCTGAAAACCTTTCCCGATGGAGCAGAGAAAGGGCCCCTCATCTGGAGCTCAGCAGGGGAAAACGGGGCTCCTCTTGAGTTGTGGCGGGACCCTCAGGGTTCCTCTCGAGTGGGGATGATTGGTGCGGGGAACTTCCTAGGTCACACCAAAGGTATGAAGGAGATTTTCGAGGTCCAAATGGGAAGGAGTGATTTCCCCCGAGATGCTGCAGTGGACAAGGGATTCACCCTCCCTGTAGGGGAGAAACTTTCTGTTTTTCTGGAGTTGCGGCAGGTTCTTCTCGAGTTACGACGGGGACCCCAGGGACCCGCCCCTGTGGCCTCAGAAGAGACCATTCTCCGTATGACTTGGTGCTGAGCCCGGAGCCTGTGCTTGCCTCGCCCATGCTGACCTAGTTATTGGGGTTCCCCTGGAGCTCCCAAGGGGAGTCAGGCCTCGTCTCGTCTGGAGTCGTGCACAGCCGCTTTCCTCCCCATCTGCATCAGAAGTGTCCAGCACCCCTTCGAGTGGACAGTGATTTGTGGCCTGCCCTCGGGGTACCTCAGGGCTGTAAAAACGTGCCAGTGTGCTGGAGTCAAGCCTCGGGTTGACAGTCGAGGCAGTGCAGGGCAGTCAGGTTCATCTGGAGTGGACGAGGCATTTGGGGGTCTTGGGGAACGGTGGCCCAAACTGTGAAATTCTTCCCGACTCTTCAGGTGGGAGCACCCTCTTTGACATGTGAGGGGAACACCACCAATCCTTTCCCGAAGGAGCAGGGAAATGGCCCCTCATCTGGAGCTTAGCAGGGAAAAACGGGGTTGTTCTTGAATCTTGGCGAGACCCTCGGGGTTCCTCTCGAGTGGGGATGTGTAGGGCGTGGAACTTTTTGGGTCACAGCAAAGGTGTGAAGGTGCCTTTTGAAGTCCAAGACGGAAGGGGTGAATTCCCCTGAGATACCGCATTGGACAAGGGCCCCTCCCTGCCTGCAGGAAGTGTCTGCTTTTTTTCAAGTCGTGGAGGGGTCCTCTCAAGTTATGATGGGGCCCCAGGACCCAACCCTGTGGCCCCAGGTGAGGCCAGTGCCCGTGAGAGGGGTGAGGCGCATCTCGAATTCTTCCCAAGTGTCACAAAGTCCTCAGTCCTGCTCTTGTGCCGAGGTCGGAGCCTGAGCTTTCATGACTCATGCCTACGTAGGTTTTGGGCTCCCTCAGGAGCCCCCTCAGTGGAGTCAGGCCTAGTCTCGCCCATAGATTTGTAGGACCGCTTTACTCCAGGGTGTAGCAGCTGTGTCTGGCTCTCCGTCCAACAGACAAAGGGATCTGTGGCTTGCACTCGAGGTACCCCAGGGCTATCACACGTGGCAGTGTGTCAGCACTCAAGCCTTGGGGTGGCAGTCGAGGCAGTGCAGGGCAGTCAGGTTCATCTGGAGTGGACGAGGCATTTGAGGTTCTTGGGGAAATGTGACCAGACACCTGAGGCTCCTCTGGACTCGCCTGGTGTGAGGGCCTCCACTTGGGATGCGAGGGGAGAGCCGGGAACCCTTTCCCGATGGAGCAGGGAAACGGCCCCTCATGTGGAGCTGAGCATTGGAAAATGGAGCTCCTCTTGAGTCGCGGCGGGACCCTCAGCATTCCTCTCGAGTGGGGATGGGTAGGGCGGGAAACTTCTTGGGTCACAGCAAGGGTGTGAAGGAGCATTTCGAGGTCCAAGAGGAAACGTGTGATTTCCCCCAGGAGGCCATATTGGACAGGGGCCTCACTCCGCCTGCAAGGGAGAAGCCTCTGGTTTTTCTTGAGTTGCAGCGGGGTCCTCTCGAGTTACAACAGGGACCCCAGAGATCCGCCCCTGTGGCCTCAGGAGAGGCTAGTCTCCTTGAAAGTTGCCACTGGGTATTCCTCCCCAGTTGTCGCTGGGTCCCCAGGCCTCGTCTGATGCTGAGGCCGCAGCCTGAGCTTGTCTCGCCATGCTGACCTAGGTCTTGGGGTTCCTCTGGAGCTCCCACAGGGGGGTCAGGCCTCTTCTCACCTGGAGCCGTACACAGCCGCTTTCCTCCCCATCTGCAGCAGAAGTGTCCAGCACCCATTCGAGCAGACACAGTGATACGCTGCCTCGGATAAGGGCCACACCACGTCTGAAGGGGAGAAGCTTACGGTTTTTCTTGAGATGCGGCAGAGTCCTCTCGAGTTACAACGGGGACCCCAGGGACCCGCCACTGTATTCTCAGGAGAGTCCAGTCTCAGTGCGAGTTGCGAGGCGTCTCTTGGGATTCGTCCCCAGTCATCGCTGCGTCATCAGCCCTCGTCTGGTGCTGAGGTCGGAGCCTGAGATTTCCTCGCTCATGGTTTCATAGGTCTTGAAGTTACTCTGGAGCCCCCACAGGGGAATCAGGCCTCCTCTTGCCTGGAGACTTGCAGGGCCTCTTTCTTCCCCAACTGCAGTAAAAGTGTCAGGGTCCCTGTCGAGCGTATACAGTGATGTATTGCTTGCCCTCAAGGTACACCAGGGCTGAAACACATGCAAGTGTGCCAGAGTCGAGCCTTGGGGTTACAGTCGAGGCAGTGCAGGACAGTCAGGTTCATCTAGAGTGGATGAGGCATTTAGGGGTCTTGGAGAATGGTGGCCCAATCTGTGAGACTCCTCCTGACTCTCCAGGTGTGAGCACCTCCTCTTGGGATGGAAGGGGAACATCGCGAAACCTTTCCCGATGGAGCAGGGAAAGGGCCCCTCATCTGGAGCTCAGCAGGGGAAAACGGGGCTCCACTTAAATCTTGCTGGACCCTCGGGTTTCCTCTCGAGTGGGGACGGGTGGGGCGGGTAACTTCTTGGGTCACAGCATAGGTGTCAAGGAGCCTTTCAAGGTCCACATGGGTCGAGGTAAATTCTTCTGAGATGGCGCCGCGCCAAAGGGCCAAACCACGCCTGTAGTGGAGGAGCTTGCAGTTTTTCTTGAGTTGCAATGGGGTCCTCTGCAGTTATGACAGGGACCCTAGGGACCCGCCCCTGTATCCTCAGGGGAGGCCAATCTCAGTGCAAGTTGCAAGGCTCCTCTGGGGTTTCTTCTCCTGTCATCGCTGGGTCTTCAGCCCTTGTCTGGTGTTGAGGTCAGAGCCTGAGTTTTCCTCGCTCAGGCTTTCATAGGTCTTGATATTATTCTGGAGCCCCCACAGGGGAGTCAGGCCTCGCCTCGCCTGCAGAATTGCAGGGCCTCTTTCTTCCCCAACTGCAGCAACAGTGTCAGGGTCCCTGTCGAGTGTATACAGGGATCTATTGCTTGCCCTCGAGGTACACCATGGCTGTCACACATGCAAGTGTGCCGGAGTCGAGCCTTGGGGTTACAGTCGAGGCAGTGCAGGGCAGTCAGGTTCATCTAGAGTGGACGAGGCATTTGGGGGTCTTGGAGTATGGTGGCCCAATCTGTGAGACTCCTCCCGACTCTCCAGGTGTGAGCACCTCCTCTTGGGATGCGAGGGGAACACTTTGAATCCATTCCCGATGAAGCAGGGAAAAGGCCCCTCACTTGGAGATCAGCAGGGGAAAACAGGGTTGCTCTTGAGTCTTGGCGGGATCCTTGAGGTTCCTCTCGAGTGGGCACGAGAGGTGCGGGGAATTTCTTGAGTCACAGCTAGGGTGTAAAGGAGCCTTTCGAAGTCCATGAAGGACCGGGTGAATTCTTCTGAGATGCCGCTGCAGACAAGGGCCACACCATGTCAGCAGTGGAGATGCTTCCGGTTTTTTTCGAGGTTTGTTGGGGTCCTCTCGAGTGACGACGGGGACCCCAGGGACCCGCCCCTGTATCCTCAGGAGAGGCCATTCTCAGTGC
>SJYW01051242.1:0-10993 GCA_006410735.1 Raphicerus campestris | reverse complement strand
AAATTAAAAAATGTTAAAATAAAAAAAAAGAAAAAGAAAGATAGTAAAAATAGTAAAGGTATATCTGGGACTTTCTCTGGTGGTGGTGTGGGCAGTGTGGGGTCAGTTCATTTTCAGATAGTTCCTTGGCTGCTCAGGCTCAGGCACTCAGGTAGTCCTCAGAGGCGCAGACTCGGTTGGGCCTGTGTTTTGTGCCCTTCCCAGGTCTGAGTAGCTCAGGTGTTTGGTGAGCGTGGTCGCTGTGACTTATCGCCTTTCCCATCCCTGCTGCTCAGTTTTCTGGGTGTATAACTGGTGTCCCTTCTTAGGCAGATGGTGACTGTCCAGAATCCCAAGAAGTCTTAGCAAAGAAGCTTGCTTGCAGTTTCAAAGTCTCTCTGGGGCTGTGATTGCCCCCTTCCAGCCCTTCCAGCTCTGGCTGCCTGTCACCGGAGGGGGATGGTCTGCAGCTGGCTAATTCTGTTCCATCCTTTGTTCTGTGTGCAGTTCTGGCGGTGTCTTATGTTAGAGCTTTTCGCGTGGTAGCTATCCCACAGTCTGGTTTGCTAGCCCAAGTTAATTCGCTCTGGTTACGCTCGGGGCATTCTGGCCCCATTCTTAAAAAGCACTGCAGCCCGCACCTCCCTGCCCAGACCCCACTTGCAAGTGGTGGATGCAGGCGTCTGTGCTGCGTCTCCGCTGGGGGAGTTACCGTTGGGCTCATGATCTGTTGCTTTTAATTAATTATTTATTTTTCCTTCCTGTTATGTTGCCTTCTGTGCTTCCAAGGCTTGCCACAGACTCAGCTGTGAGAGTGTTTCCTGGTGTTTGAAAACTTCTCTCTTTTTAAGGCTCCCTTCCCAGGATGGAGCTCCCTCCGTACCTCTTTTGTCTCTTTTTTCTTTTATATNCTTGCCACAGACTCAGCTGTGAGAGTGTTTCCTGGTGTTTGAAAACTTCTCTCTTTTTAAGGCTCCCTTCCCAGGATGGAGCTCCCTCCGTACCTCTTTTGTCTCTTTTTTCTTTTATATTTTTTCCTACCTGTTTTTGAAGACAACGATCTGCTTTTCTGGGTGCCTGATGTCCTCTGCCAGCATTCAGAAGTTGTTTTGTGAGGTTTACTCAGCGTTGAAATGTTCTTTTGATGAATTTGTGAGGAAGAAAGTGGTCTCCCCATCCTATTCCTCCGCCATCTTAGGACCGCCCCTCATGTCTTTTAATATATGCCTTGATTCTGTAACATGAAGGCAGGCCAGAGAGTCTAAGAGGCAAATACCCTATTTGTCAACAAAAGTATTTCTAAGCATTTGTCAAGAGGGGTTCTGGCACCCAAGTGCTTGCAGTTCTTTTGTCTGTACCTTCAGATTCTAGACCTGCCCTTCTCAGCCGGAAAGCCACCACCACATGTGGCTTGAGCCCTGGAAATGTGGTGGTCCTGATATGTGCTGTCAATGTGAGACACACATTAGATTCTGAGAATGTAGTAAGAAAGTTCAGTTCAGTTCAGTCACTCAGTCATGTCCAACTCTTTGTGACCCCATGGAATGCAGCATGCCAGGCTTCCCTGTCCAACACCAACTCCTGGAGCTTACTTAAACTCATGTCAATCGGGTCAGTGATGCCATCCAACCATCTCATCCTCTGTCGTCCCCTTCTCCTCCCACCTTCAAATTTTCTCAGCATCAGGGTCTTTTCTAGTGAGTTTGCATCAGGTGGCCAAAGTGTTGGAGTTTCAGCTTCAACATCAGTCCTTCCAATGAATATTCAAAGGACTGATTTCCTTTTGGATGGATTGGTTGGATCTCCTTGCAGTCCAAGGGACTCTCAAGAGTCTTCTCCAACACCACAGTTCAAAAGCATCAATTCTTTGGCACTCAGCTTTCTTTATAGTCCAACTCTCACATCAGTACATGACTATTGGAAAAACCATAGCTTTGACTAGATGGACCTTAGTTGGCAAAGTAATGTCTCTGCTTTTTAATATGTTGCCTAGGTTTGATCTGTGGCTAGGTTACATACATTGTTTGCTGAGCTTCAGATTTTTCATCTGCATAGTGAGGATGTTGGACCAGATGTTTTCCATTTAAAAATTTAAATATTCTATAATTCTAATTTGGAATCGATTGTTGTTAACAACTTTTTTCTGGGTTCCTCTGAAAGGTCTCTATTGTCCCTTTACTAATGCAAAAAATGTTAGGATTATTTCTTTTTATTGCTGGTCCTTTAGTAATTCTTGGAGTGGAAAAACTTCAGAGTTCTGATAGATTAAGGAGACCTTACTCTCTCTTTGTCTTCTTGGTCTGCTGGCCCATCTAGGCTTGTTTGAATGTGTTCCTGAGCTGGGCGACTGAATTAACTGGTACAGATATCAGAGTGCTAGAATGAAGAGTTATGTTTCTTTGGTTCATGATTGTTAAGACCACTTTCAAATACACCATGCATAGTGATCCTACACTCTGTATTTAGACACTAGGTCCATAAAAACAATCTGCTCTGCTTTTGCCCTTTTGGCTCTACTAATATTAGCACAAATCAGTCGTACTTTTGTCCATATCTTTCTCCAGTAGTTTATCCTCCTATACATTGTCCATCTAGCTATTCAGTTCAGTTCAGTAGCTCAGTTGTGTCTGACTCTTTGTGACCCCATTAATCGCAGCACGCCAGGCCTCCCTGTCCATCACCATCACCCAGAGTTCACTCAGACTCGCGTCCATTGAGTCAGTAATGCCATCCAGCCATTTCATCCTCGGTCGTCCCATTCTCCTTCTGCCCCCAATCCTTCCCAGCCTTAAAGTCTTTTCCAATGAGTCGACTCTTCACAAGAGGTGGCCAAAGTACTGGAGTTTCAACTTTAGCATCATTCCTTCCAAAGAAATCCTAGGACTGATCTCCTTCAGAATGGACTGGTTGGATCTCCTTGCAGTCCAAGGGACTCACAAGAGTCTTCTCCAACACCACAGTTCAAAAACATCAATTCTTCGGCACTCAGCCTTCTTCACAGTCCAACTCTCACATCCATACATGACCACTGGAAAAACCATAGCCTTGACTAGATGGACCTTAGTCGGCAAAGTAATGTCTCTGCTTTTGAATATACTATCTAGGTTGGTAATAACTTTTCTTCCAAGCAGTAAGCATCTTTTAATTTCATGGCTGCAGTCACCATCTGCAGTGATTTTGGAGCCCCCCAAAATAAAGTCTGACACTGTTTCCACTGTTTCTCCATCTATTTCCCATGAAGTGATGGGACTGGATGCCATGATCTTCGTTTTCTGAATGTAGAGCTTTAAGCCAACTTTTTCACTCTCCTCTTGCACTTTCACCAAGAGGCTTTTTAGTTCCTCTTCACTTTCTGCCATAAGGGTGGTGTCATCTGTAAATCTGAGATTATTGATATTTCTCCTGGCAATCTTGATTAGAGCTTGTGCTTCTTCCAGCCCAGCATTTCTCATGATGTATTCTGCATATAAGTTAAATAAGCAGGGTGACAATATACAGCCTGGGTGTACTCCTTTTCCTATTTGGAACCAGTCTGTTGTTTCATGTCCGGTTCTAACTGTTTCCTCCTGACCTGCATACAGATTTCTCAAGAGGCAGGTCAGGTGGTCTGGTATGCTCATCTCTTTCAGAATTTTCCACAGTTTATTATGATCCACACAGTCAAAGACTTTGGCATAGTCAATAAAGCAGAAATAGATGTTTTTTCTGGAACTCTCTTGCTTTTTCCATGATCCAGCGGATGCTGGCAATTTGATCTCTGGTTCCTCTGCCTTTTCCAAAACCAATTTGAACATCTGGAAGTTCATGGTTCATGTATTGCTGAAGCCTGGCTTGGAGAATTTTGAGCATTACTTTACTAGCATGTGAGATGAGATCAATTGTGTAGTAGTTTGAGCAGTCTTTGGCATTGCCTTTCTTTGGGATTGGAATGAAAACTGACCTTTTCCAGTCCTGTGGCCAAATATATGAAATATCATTCGAGCTAGTTTCCATAACACACACGTGTAAGACTTGGTTTTTATCCCTGAGGAACTCCTGATAAAGACCAATAACGTGAAGGCACAGTACTTGGAGTCTTGAGAGGGATAGGAAGGTCACTCCATGAGCACACTCGGGTGATGAAACATTGAGTTTCTGAGAGTCGTTGATATTTCAAAGTGAAACAAGGTCTTAGTTAACTAAAGAAAGTGTAAGTGAAGTCTCTCTGTCATGTCTGACTCTTTGCCACCCCATGGAGTGTGGCCTACCACACTCCTCTGTCCACGGGATTTTCCATACAAGAGTACTAGAGTGGGTTGCCATTTCCTTCTCCAAAGGATCTTCTTGACCCAGGGATTGAACCCTGGTCTCCTGCATTGTAGGCAGACGCTTTATCGTCTGAGCCACCAGGGAAGTCCTAGTTAATTAGCAACATCTCAAATAAACAAAATCTTCCCTGTAAATATATATATAAAGTCCATTTAATGGAACATCAGTGCCTGGAGGCAAGTATATTGCTATACGGAAATCCTCTCTCATGATGCCAGTTATAATGTATTTTTTGCCATTAAATGTATTTTTCTGTAGTAATGAACCTTTACAACATGTTACAATTTGAAAAAGTAACAATATGGAAAGGAGGTTATATAAAAGCAAAGTTTTACTGGTTTAAAAAGCAAGAGCACTGGAGAGGGAAAATCTTTTAAGTCTGGAGTTAACTTAGATTCAGGCACTTGCAATAAAGTAACCCTTAATAAAAATCTTGATTTTTCTCTCCAAAGTGTGGGTGAATGAAATATATCTGCAGAGATATTTTTGGGTAGCCAACATTTCTTGGCTTTAGATTTGAGGTTTGTAGGAATCCCAAAATGATAGGGTACTAATTGGCTCAAATTGAAATTTCAGATAATTGGACTGATTCTGAGCCTAGCAATGCTAACAATATCTAACATATACTGTGGGAAATGTGTCTCATAGTAAACAAAATAGAGCACTCATTTCTGTGCCTCTACTTAAGAGATACTTGCAGATTCTTTACCATCTGAGCCATCAGGGAAGCCCTATTAAATGTATATAAAATATAAATATGCATCTTCATGTGTTAAATATCAGTAATGTACATTGTTAAAAGAGGAAACTTTCGGGACTTCCCAGAATCTGCCTGCCAATGCAGTAGACACAAATTTTGAACCCTGATTTTGGGAAGATTCCACATGCTGCAGAGCAGCTAAGCCCATGTGCCACAGCTACTGAGTCTGTAAGTTGCAACTGCTGATGCCTGCATGCCTAAAGCTTGTGCTCCGCAAGAAGAGTAGCCACAGCAATGAGACGCCCTCAAACTACAGTGAAGAATAGCCCTGCTCTCTGCAACTAGAAAAAGCCAGTACAAAGCAGCAAGGACCCAGTGCCACCAAATAAATTTATTAAAAAAGAGAAACTTTTGAATGTATTTATCCCTTTTGAATGTATATATCCCTGAAATTCAGATATTTATAATATCAGTTCAGTTCAGTCACTCAGTCCTGTCTGACTCTTTGTGACCCCATGGACTGGAGCGCGCCAGGCTTTCCTGTCCATCACTGGCTCCTGGAGCTTATTTAAACTCTTGTCCATTGAGTCGGTGATGCCATCCACCAAACCATTTCATTCTCTGTCATCCCCTTCTCCTCCTGCCTTCAATCTTTCCCAGCATCAGGGTCTCTTCTAATGAGTCAGTTCTTCACATCAGGTGGTCAAAGTATTGGAGTTTCAGCTTCAGCATCAGTCCTTCCAATGAATATTCAGGACTAATTTCCTGTAGGATGGACTGGTTTGATCTCCTTGCAGTTCAAGGGACTCTTGAGTCTTCTCCAACATCACAGTTCAAAAGCATCGATTCTTTGGCACTCAGCTTTCTTTATAGTCCATCTCTCACATCCATACACAACTACTGGAAAAGCTGTAGCTTTGACTATACATACTTTGTCAGCAAAGTAATGTTTCTGCTTTTTAATATGCTGTCTAGGTTGGTCATAGTTTTTCTTCCAGGAACTAGCATATTTTAGAACCAGTAGTACTTTTATAACAGAGGTGAAAAGTAAATGTTGGAAGTTTGTACCCTCTTAGGATCCAACCAGTCCATTCTGAAGGAGATCAGCCCTGGGATTTCTTTGGAGGGAATGATGCTGAAGCTGAAACTCCAGTACTTTGGCCACCTCATGCGAAGAGTTGACTCATTGTAAAAGACTCTGATGCTGGGAGGGATTGGGGGTAGGAAGAGAAAGGGGCGACAGAGGATGAGCTGGCTGGATGGCATCACTGACTCAATGGATGTGAGTCTGAGTGAACTCCAGGAGTTAGTGATGGACAGAGAGGCCTGGTGTGCTGTGATTCATGGGGTCGCAAAGAGTTGGACATGACTTAGCGACTGAACTGAAGTTACCTTTAGTAATATCTTGATTTTTTTTCCCTCAGAGTGTGGGTAAATAAAATATATCTGCAGAAGTATTTTTGAGTAACCAGCTCTTCTTGGCTTTTGATTTGAGGTTTGAGGGAATCCTAATCTGATAGACAAATCTACATGTGAAATGAAAATAAGGATATTTCTAGGGACACTTGCCCATGTGCAGTTCTAGCCATGTAAACAATACAGGTGTTGATCATTTTCCCTGAGGATTGAAGGTTGAATAGAGGCACACAGTAGCTATAGTGATGGCAGCAATGTTTATGTAGAGGGTTGAACTTATTAACAATAGGAGCAGCATGATAACTGTTGCCTGGAAACCAGCTTTTGGTTGGAGCAGTGATGAATTCTCTGTACGTCTGTTTCTTTTTTCTCTGATGTGATGCCCCAGAGTACTGTGTGTTTTAGTTTCTGTAATTAGAATTCAGTTCAGTCGTTCAGTTTTGTCTGACTCTTTGCCACCCCATGGACTGTAGCACTCCAGGCTTCCTTGTCCATCACTAATTCCTGGAGTTCATTAAACTCATGTCCATTGAGTCAGTGATGCCATCCAACCATCTCATCCTCTGTCGTCTCCCTCTCCTCCTACCCTCAGTCTTTCCCAGCATCAGGGTTTTTTCAAATGAGTCGACTCTTTGGATCACATGGCCAAATTATTGGAGTTTCAGCTTCAACATCATTCCTCCCAGTGAATATTCAGGACTGATTTCATTTAAGATGCACTGCAAGGAGTGCAAGGGACTCTCAAGAGTCTTCTCCAACACCACAGTTCAAAAGCATCAATTCTTCGGTGCTCAGCTTTCTTCACAGTCCAACTCTCACATCCATACATGACCATTGGAAAAACTATAGCCTGACTAGATGGGCCTTTGTTGGCAAAGTAATGTCTCTGTTTTTTAATATGCTGTCTAGGTTGGTCATAAATTTTCTTCCAAGAAGTAAGCATCTTTTGATTTCATGGCTACAGTCACCATCTGCAGTGATAAGGGAGCCCCCAAAATAGTCTGTCACTGTTTTCACTGTTTCCCCATCTATTTGCCATGAAGTGATGGGACCAGATGCCATGATTTTAGAATTGGTTTATTATAAAAAAGTTATTTAAAAAATTTGATGTCATTTCTGGACATACATTCTGGATGTCATTTCTGATCTCTAATATGGAGCTTTGTTGATGTGCTGGTGATAGAGATACCTAGCTGGTTTGTAAGGATTGTGTGTGGGTGTACAAATAATTGATATACTGCTTAGCTTTGACAGCTCAAATAGCTGCCCTTTATTCACCTGTAAGTAGAATAATATGGTTATTACCGTGCTTATGGTAATAGAATAACTCACTATAAACTATAAATGGAAATAATAATAAGTGGAAAAACTCACTATACACTATAAATTCAAGTTATTATCTATTAGTTATCAACCTGGATAATGAGGCATAACGTTTATTTAATAATTCATTCTTATGTTCAATATTTGTGTTTAAATTTTAAAAATTTATTATTTTTGCCTGTGCTGGGTCTTCGTTGCTGTGTGGGCTTTTCTCTAGTTGGGGAGAGCGAGGGCTACTCTCTGGTTGTGGCGCATGGCCTGCTCCTGGGCTCTAGAGCACAGGCCCAGTTGTTGTGGTGCATGGTCTTGGTTGCTCCACAGCATGTGGCATCTTCCCAGACCAGGGATTGAACCCATGTCTCCTGCATTGGCAGGTGATTCTTTACCACTGAGCCACCATGGAAGCTCCAGTATTTGCTTAATAAATGTTTTTTTTGAGTGCCTGCTATATGGCAGGCAGGATATGAGAGGTACTAGAGATGGAGCAGTGAACAAGAGAGAAAATGGTGCTGAGTTTGATAGGTAATAAAGTCATCAACGAAAGTGCAAGTTATAGATAATAGTGATGGGAAAGTCACACACGTGATGAGAGAAACTCTGTGAGTGATGGGAGGGGCTGGTGGGGTGTCTTTTAGGTTAAGATGATCAGCGAAGTCTAAGGAGGCAACAATTGAAATGAGACCTGAAAGAATAAAGGAACCAGACTTTCAATGCAAAAATGTTTTCACGTAGTCAGTGGTGTATACTCAAACTGAGGTGGTTCTGCTCTGTGTGATGCCACTTGTATGTGAGGGTGATATTCTCAATTGACCCAGGAACCAGTGAGGAAAGATAGTAACCTGGCCCCTGAGAATAGCCTTGGAGCCCCGTTAGGTCAGATGTTAAGCCCTTTTAATTGCTGGGTGGCTGGGAGGTGCAGTGGGGTCTTGGGAGGGACTGGGTTGGCACTCAGATTCCTTGGGGGCCACAACCATTTCCCTACAGTTTGGGAGTGTTTCAGTATTTAAATGAGAAGCATGACGCGTGTGAGGGCTGGTCATTAGCTATGCTTTGTAACTTTATGATCCAAGGAATTTTGACGATTAACCAATTGCAGTAACAGATCATTTGAAAAATTCTGGCCACTCCATGTAGTTGAGTAGAGAAAAAGAAGGGTTAAACTCCTGCTTTCAATGTTGGCTGCCATGATTCTGTACTCTGGGTCACATTTTGAGTAGGTAGCAGCCTTGAATGTATTCTTTGCAAGAAGGTAACCAACCTCATGTTCCATTTTTCTTTTTTAACTAGGCGGCATCATTGTCCACACCTCCCTACCAAGATTTATGATAAAACAGAGAAACCATGTCTTCTCTCCGAATATACCGAGAACTACCCTGTCTATCACTCTTACCTGCCCAGAGAGTCCTTCAAGCCCAAGATGGATTACCAGAGAGCGTGCACGCCAATGGAAGGCCTGACCACATCGAGGTAAGGGCATGGTGTGAATGTATGAGTGCACAGCACTGATGGAGTAACGTACATTAACGTAACGTTCAATATTACATTAATGTGCACTATCAATACATGCTATTAATGCCTTAATGTTAATTTACTCAGAATCTCTGAAAGAGAATCCTGCATTTATTAGCCAGTTTAGTTTTCCCCATCCTTCTTTTAATGAGCCAGGATTCTTGCCTGGGGCTGGGGCACGGGTGGGGCCATGGGGCAGGAATTGCAAACTGACCTACATGGAAAAGCTTAACGTAGTAAAAGGGAAATAATAACTTGAAAGGGGTGAGGGCTGCTGAAGAAACAGGAGTTTTGGGCTTTTGCACTTAAGCTCCAGTTCAGCTTGGGCAGTGGTAGTGGTGTTGGTAGTGGTGAAAGAGAACTTGAACGTTTTTGAAGTTATGCTATAGATTTTGAATTGAGGTCCCCTTTGAGTGAACTCCGGGAGTTGGTGGTGGACAGGGAGGCCTGGTGTGCTGCAATTCCTGGGGTTGCAAAGAGTCGGACACGACTGAGCAACTGAACTGAACATACATCAAGAATATAAACAAAGAATATTTCCTTTTAAATTACTCTTGACTTAGAAACTCTGATTCTTGAGGCCCAGCCCTGTACAGAGACTGAGCCCTGTGGCTCAACGTATCAGGGCCACAGAGTTATCTGTATTGAGGGGGTGGGGACACGTGGTCAATCTCAGGATTGTTCTACACATTGTGTTGCAAGTCTCTCACAGAATCAGGCTGTTGACAACTCATTGAGTGACATCTGACCTGTGACTGATGACCCAGAGGAGTACCAACACCTTGGAGTTACTTGGGCAGTGTTTCAGGTTATATAGCTTAGTCCCCAGATAAGACCTGAGAGCTGGATGCCTTCTCTGCCGCTGATGATCCTCATCCCTAAGGGGCAGCACTGCTGTGCAGTGGAGATGAAATAGTCCTAGTATGATGCCCACACATTATAGGTTTTCAAGATCTGGTAAATGTTCTTCCTATTGCATGCTGCCCCCACCTTTGCCTTGCAATTCTGTGCTTTTCTGATAAAGGTCCCAGATGGCCCAGACTAAGCAGAACACCATGCCTTCTGCCTCTGGGTTTCCTCCAGGATAGGCCTGGAAACATCCTCTGTTGAGAACATGGGTTGGAGGCATGCACTAAATGCTGCTTATCTTGTATATCCAAAGGAAGAAGTCCATGTCTGGGTGATGGGGTAGAAAAGACCCACCAGGCAAGGTCAAAGCCAAGTGAACCCTGGACTTAGTGGGAACTGGTGGACAGAGGCAGTCTGAGAATGGGAGGGAGTCAAGGGTCCTATCTGATTCTTGAGTCAGGCCACCTTTATGCTGAGTGCTGCTGCTGCTACTGCTGCTAAGTCGCATCAGTCGTGTCCCACTCTGTGCGACCCCATAGACGGAAGCCCACCAGGCTCCTCTGTCCCTGGGATTCTCCAGGCAAGAACACTGGAGTGGGTTACCATTTCCTTTTCCAATGTATGAAAGTGAAAAGTGAAAATGAAGTTGCTCAGTCGTGTCCGACTCTTAGCGACCCCATGGACTGTAGCCTATGAGGCTCCTCCATCCATGGAATTTCCCAGGCAAGAGTACTGGAGTGGGGTGCCATTGCCTTCTCCGTTATGCTGAGTTGTTATGTTGTATTAAATGATTTGATTTAAACACAGGGTTTCTGGGTCCTGATTCATGAAAAAAAAATGTAATCTATGCAACCTGCTTACTAAACAACATAAACCTTAAGGTTTGGGCTTCATTTTACCAAGAAAACA
>SJYW01051239.1:10333-24650 GCA_006410735.1 Raphicerus campestris | reverse complement strand
TTGGTGATGGACAGGGAGGCCTGGTGTGCTACGGTTCATGGGGTTGCAAAGAGTTGGACACGACTGAGTGACTGAACTGAACTAAGTGGTAGAGAATTAAGCTTACACTGCCAGATTCTGTAAGAATTGATAAACTATCATAAATTCTAGTTGCTGTGTGTATCTATTAGAAGTTTTAAATGGCATGATAACATAATATTCAATATTTTAAAAATCATGGGAAACTCACTGGTGATGAATTCTTAGGGAGCAAAATCAGAAGTTGATAATTGGGAAGACTGAAGATAATTTTGGAACATAGGAAACAAAATCTGATAGATGGATTGCATAGTGTGATGTGGAAAGCAGAACGCAGAAATGAAACTGGGTAGGAAGAGATTGTAGGAAAGTGGAAGCAGAAGCAATTTCAGTCTAAAATACCAGTGAGACATCTAACAAGAAATTTCATAGCTATGGAGAGTAAAAGTGTGGAGTTTAAAGTAGATGTCTCAAGTCAGGAAATGTAAGCTATCAGCATGGAACTGACAAAGCAAAAAAGGCGGATGGAAATCAGAACTATGTCTACCAATGAATACTGATGGTGTATTTAAAAAGCTAATATTATCTCTTTATTTTTGACAAATATACTTCTGTTTCCTTATGTTAAATCTCATGTTGCCTTTAAGGAGAACCGGAGGCTGCTGCTGCTGTTGCTAAGTTGCTTCAGTCATGTCTGACTCTGTGTGACCACATAGACGGAAAAAAGCTATATTTAGACAAATATGTTTGTACATTTTTCATATTTTCCCAGTTAACACACCTGATCATAGCTAAAATATTTATATGAATCAATTTAATTAAATAAAATGTTTCTTATTGATTTTAGCAATTTTTATTTGCTATATGTAAGAAAGTTGCTTCAGGAAAAAACAAAACTATTATAAGAAGAGCAATTTACAACTAAGTTTAGGTAATTATTCAATATCATTTCTATTGGTTTTATTATATGTCTTAGATAATGTTTTTTAGCAATTAGTCAATAAATGAAACCAAGACTCAAAATAAACACATATGTATTAAAGATTTTTTTTCCTTTAGGTTTAGAGTTAGCAATGGCTTTTTTTCCTTGGTTATTTTCTTCTATCAGTTCAGTTCAGTTCAGTCGTTCAGTCATGTCCTACTCTTTGCGACCCCATGAATTGCAGCACGCCAGGCCTCCCTGTAGATTACCATCTCTCGGAGTTCTCTCAGACTCACGCCCATCAAGTCAGTGATGCCATCCAGCTATCTCATCCTCTGTTGTCCCCTTCTCCTGCCCCCAATCCCTCCCAGCATCACAGTCTTTTCGAATGAGTCAACTCTTTGCATGAGGTGGCCAAAGTACTGGAGTTTCAGTTTTAACATCATTCCTTCCANTCTCCTGCCCCCAATCCCTCCCAGCATCACAGTCTTTTCGAATGAGTCAACTCTTTGCATGAGGTGGCCAAAGTACTGGAGTTTCAGTTTTAACATCATTCCTTCCAAAGAAATCCCAGGGCTGATCTTCAGAATGGACTGGTTGGATCTCCTTGCAGTCCAAGGGACTCTCAAGAGTCTTCAACACCATAGTTCAAAAGAATCAGTTGTTCAGCGCTCAGCCTTCTTTACAGTTCAACTCTCACATCCATACATGACTACTGGAAAAATCATAGCCTTGACTAGACGGACCTTTGTTGGCAAAGTAATGTCTCTGCTTTTGAATATGCTCTCCAGGTTGGTCATAACTTTTCTTCCAAGGAGTAAGCATCTTTTAATTTCATGGCTGCAGTCACCATCTGCAGTGATTTTGGAGCTCCAAAAAATAAAGTCTGACACTGTTTCCACTGTTTTCCCATCTATTTCCCATGAAGTGATGGGACCAGATGCTATGATCTTCATTTTCTGAAAGTTGAGATTTAAGCCAACTTTTTCACCCTCCTCTTTCACTTTCAGAGAAAAATTATTTTATGCTCCATGAGTACAGAATTTATTAAATTTCTGGTTGGCTTTAGGCTGAAAGGTATCTTTGAAGTCAAGAAGTAGGAAAATAATAAAATAAAATAAAAGGATGTAATTTAATCTGAGGGAAAAATATGTTTCCCAGAATTTCCAACATGAAACCATTTTTAAAGAGAGTGGTCTGTAAGTTGTTCAAAATACTTATTTATATGACAAAGATTGCCACTTGGTAGTAACTTGTTATATTAATTTGAATGTGTACATAAGTATATATCTATGAAAGCATATCTTATTTCAAAATTGTCATATGATGTGCCTTACCAGTCATTTAAATATAAACAAGATTTTATATTTTTAATTATAAAAGTACACATGAAAGATGATAAAATTTTCTTTGATAATTGACTGAAAGATTTGCTGAGTAGAGATACTCTGGTTAGCATACAATTTTAAATTCAAATTTGTAAGTGTTAATAAAATATATTAAAATTTCAAGTAACTGATATGGCATATGTAAAATGTTTGGAATAGTATAGCCAATACATAGAACTCTTAGGACTCAATAGCAAGAAAATACACAAATCAATTAAAATATGGGGGCAAAAATCTCAACATAAACTTCATCAAGGAAGATACATAGATGGAAAATTAACATAGGAAAATGTGTTCAATGTCACATGTCATTAGAAGAAGAGAGATGCATGCTCAACCATGTCCAACTGTGTGACCCCATGGGCTGTAGTCCACCAGACTTCTCTGTTCATGGAATTTTCCAGGCAAGAATACTGGAGTGGGTTGCCTTTTCCTACTACAGGACATCTTCTCACCCCAAGAGACTGAACCCATGTCTCCTGTGTCTTCTGCATTGGCAGGAGGGTTCTTAACCATTGTGCCACCTGGAAAGCCATCATATATTATTAGAGGATTCAAAATCAAAACACAGTGAGATACTAGTAGACTCTATTAGAAAGGCCAAAATCTCAAATACTGAAAACATCAAATCATGGCAAGGATATGGAGCAACAGGAACTCTCATTCATTGCTGACTGGAATGAAAAGTGCTACAGATACTTTTGAAAGACAGTCTGGCATTTTCTTTAAAAGTTTTCATGTTCTTACCATAATTCCCAGTAATCATGTTTCTTGTTATTTACCCAAAAGAACAGAAAACTCGTATCCACACCAAACCTACACAGTTTATAGCAGCTTTATTCATAACTGTCAAAACTTGGAAGCAACCAAGATGGCCTTCAACGAATGGATAAACAAAGTGTGGTACATTTGTATACCAGAATATGATTCAGCACTAGAAAGAAATGAGCCATTAAGGTGCACACGGACTTGGAGGAGGCTTAAATGCCTATTGCTTACTGAAACTAAACAATTTGAAAATGCTAAATACTGTATGATCCCCATTGCATGACATTCTGAGAAAATGAAAACCTATGGAGACGGTAAAAAAATAAATGGTTGCTAGGCGTTCAAGGAGAAAGTATAGATGGATAGATAGGTGGAACACAGGGGTTTGTATTCATGCAGTAAAACTATTTATTCTGTATGATACTGTAATGGTAGATGTAGATATATATCACTATGTGTTTTTTTTAAAAAAACCATAACATTTTCAGCATGAAAAGTAAACCCTAGTGCAAACTATGCGCTTATTTAATAATATTGATTCAATACTGGTTCATCAATGGAAAGAAATGTACAATACAAGTGCAAGATATTAATAGGGGAGACTGAAGAAGGGGGAGAGGAGCTTATGGGAATTTTCTGTACTTTCAATTTTCCTCTGAACCTAAAACTGCGCTGGCTGATTTACCTTGTTGTTTGGCAGAAACCAGCACAATATTGTAAAGGAATTATCCTCCAATTAAAAAGAAAAAAGAAAAAAAATGCAGGAAAAAACCACCAAAAAACTGCACTAAAATCAGTACTAATTTAAAAAAAAAAAGAAAAAAAAAACAAATTTAAGAAAAGAAATGAAAAAAATCTTACCTCTGCATCTTATTATTGCACATCTCTGGGAAAGTTCCATAATAGATTGAAGTAGTTAAAATATACTAAATATTATAAAAGATAAAACACTTAAAATGATATACATACCTGGAGTCTAGGAACTGTAAATTCTAATAAATGCTATTTTTGTTTATTATACTCCTGTGAGGGTTGCTATCTGAAAATCCACAATCAGAATTCAAATTCTATGAGATCATAATTGAAATAGCTTGAGAAAAATTAGAGATATTAAAATATTAATTGGACATTTCTTAGCAGGTCATGGAAGCAATGATGAGTTGATAAGGCAAAAATAAATAAAAATGGAATACATTTTAGAGTAAGCAAATAGACATTATTGAACAAATAAATAATGAAGTACAAGTTGATGAGCAAGGGCATGCTCCTGCTTCTCTCTAATTTATCTCCAGAAAAAAAGAATGTAATTAAATTGTTAACAATGCAAAAGTATATTTAAAAGCTTATTATAAATATGGATGCAGAGATGGGGAAAAATATGTAAAAATAATGTAATGTTTACAAGAGAGTCTGTGTCTGCAATTCGGAAGTACAGAAGACTCTTGCGTGTGTACTTGTAGAACAATAGTCAATGAGAGCAAAGGGAAGATGTGCCAAAAGAATGAGGACAAACATTATTGCTATTTTCCACAGTGGGAAGTAAGGGGATTCTAAAACTACTTATCACTTAGCTGAAATGCTAGACATGTATTTTTTGCAAAATTCTAAAACATATTATATATCAAACAGTTTATGAACATTTCACAACTATATTGTTGATCACTAGGCTCCAACACGAATTCACATGATGAAAGTCATATGAAAGTAATTGCCTTTCCATTTTCATCATGGCATGCATCAGGCCCATGGACTAGGGGGACACAAATTTCATAACATCCTGAATTCAGGTAAGAATTTGGCAAAGATTGATATCAAAATGCTTTGTGTGATTATCTAAAATGTTGCCAGGATTAAAATGCTATTACATGAAAATTTTTGCTGAATAAATAATTCTTGGTATAAGTTTGTGGATATATTAGTGAAATAGCGTCATATACCAGAAACAATCATGGAGTAGTTTCTAAAAATATGTGCTTAGATCCGGAGTCTATTGCAGATATACTAATTCAGGATGTCTGATTATGCCTAGATTATTTTAAATAATAACTTACAAAGGAATATAATGCAATTGGTTTTTCCATTTTATCTGAGAAAATTAGTACTATTTATAATTATTCTTTTAGTTCTGTGGCTGCAGCATTAATGTTTCATAAGTGACTTTATTGTATTTTTATACTATAGCTATTCCATCTTAAATTAAAGCTATGATATTATTTTCAGTTTTTAGTTTAAACCTGATTTCCAAGTGTTTATTTTGAAATGATATGCAGAGTAATCCTTTAAAATATAAATATTACAGTATTATGAGTCCTCTCAAAACCCTTCAAGGACTTTGTCTCTCATATGGAATAAAAAAACCTTACCCATAAGCTTTAATATAACTGAACACCTTTTCAGCTCTCAGATCTTAGCTACTAATGACTTTCTCATTCACTCCACTCTAGCCAGACTGCCTGTTTTATTATTCTTCAGATGAGACTGTCATCATATTAGTACTGTGGCATTTGCATTTCTTTCTGCCCTAGACATTCTCATGGATTGTTCTGTCCCTTAGTTATTTGATTTACTGACTATCTCCCACACAAGGATTTTTGTCTATTCTGTTCAATGCTGTATCCACAGACACTTTGTGGTATCTAACATATTAGGTGGAACATATATCAATAAGTGACTAGAAAAATAAAATGTCTTTGCTCTTACTTGCCCTAAAATATAATACGTGTTTTTACCTGAACTGAATCAGAATGTCGATTACATACATTTTTGATTCTAAGATTATACGAGACCACCATTCTATTTAATGTTTCCATCTTTGTAAAAATGTATTTCCAAGAAATTTAACACTAAAGATATAAATACTTCCAAAGACTATATGTCTTAGTCATGAGCTTGCTTTATTTAAAACCCTGTCACTTCCTTTTCTAATTTACCTGTGTCTTTCCTGTTGATATACTTGAGAGCATATTAACACAAATTTAATTGATAGTTTCTGAAAAAAGCTGTAAAAAATATGTTTTATGCCATAATGTTATCATTCATATTAATATCTTAAAGGTTTCTAAAACTCCAATCTATACTTTCAAATTGGCATTAGGATAAATAGGTTTTAAAATCAAAGAAATAATTTTAATACAAATTGGATCACACAGGTAAGTATAAGGGTTAAAACTGTAAGAAATCATGAAAGAAAGCATAGAGAAGGCCTTAGTGACTTGTGTTAGTTAATTAAAAGCACAAGTGACAAAACATTAATTGGATTACTTTGAAACTTAAAAAAAATTAAATATGAAAAGATAACTCACAGAATGGGAGAAAATATTTTCAAATCTTATAAAAAAACTTTTTTCCAGTGTACATTAAAGGCACACACATAGACACATGTAACTCAAAAAGAAAAAAAGAACACAATTTAAAAATTAGAAAAGGATATTAGATATTTACTAAGGGAAGATATATGAATGGTCAGTGAGCACATGAAATGATACTTAAAATCATTAGTCGTTAGGGAAATGAAAATCAAAACAACAATGATACCACACATGCACTAAAATTAATAAAAAAGAAAAGTATAACAAATGTTTTGGCAAGGAAATAGAGAAAATGGAATTCTTATTCTTTGCTGATGGAAATGTAAAATAATACAGCTGCTTCGCAAAACATTTTAACCATTCTTCAAAATGTTAAACTGTAAGACCAAGCAATTCCATTTCTGGACATATACCCCAATTTGATGAAAACATTCTTTAAAAACAAATTGAGCACAAATATTTATAGCAGCATTATTAATGTTAATAAAGATGAAAATAATTCAAATATTTATTAACTGATGAGTGGATAAAAATAAGATATATCCATATGATTAAACATGAGCTTCCTAGGAGGTGTTAGCAGTAAGGAATCCACCTCCTAGTACAGAAGACATGAGAGATGTGGATATGAAAGATCCCCTGGAGAAGGAAATGGCAACCCACTCTTGCATTTTTGCCTAGAAAATCTTGTGGGCAGAGGAGCCTAGTGAGTCACAAAGAGTCAGACACAATTGAGCACAGGACATATAATTAAATGTAATTAGCATCAATGGCACTCCACTCCAGTACTCTTGCCTGGAAAATCCCATGGATGGAGGAGCCTGGTAGGCTGCAGTCCATGGGTTCACANGAGTAAGCAAATAGACATTATTGAACAAATAAATAATGAAGTACAAGTTGATGAGCAAGGGCATGCTCCTGCTTCTCTCTAATTTATCTCCAGAAAAAAAGAATGTAATTAAATTGTTAACAATGCAAAAGTATATTTAAAAGCTTATTATAAATATGGATGCAGAGATGGGGAAAAATATGTAAAAATAATGTAATGTTTACAAGAGAGTCTGTGTCTGCAATTCGGAAGTACAGAAGACTCTTGCGTGTGTACTTGTAGAACAATAGTCAATGAGAGCAAAGGGAAGATGTGCCAAAAGAATGAGGACAAACATTATTGCTATTTTCCACAATGGGAAGTAAGGGGATTCTAAAACTACTTATCACTTAGCTGAAATGCTAGACATGTATTTTTTGCAAAATTCTAAAACATATTATATATCAAACAGTTTATGAACATTTCACAACTATATTGTTGATCACTAGGCTCCAACACGAAAGTCATATGAAAGTAATTGCCTTTCCATTTTCATCATGGCATGCATCAGGCCCATGGACTAGGGGGACACAAATTTCATAACATCCTGAATTCAGGTAAGAATTTGGCAAAGATTGATATCAAAATGCTTTGTGTGATTATCTAAAATGTTGCCAGGATTAAAATGCTATTACATGAAAATTTTTGCTGAATAAATAATTCTTGGTATAAGTTTGTGGATATATTAGTGAAATAGTGTCATATACCAGAAACAATCATGGAGTAGTTTCTAAAAATATGTGCTTAGATCCGGAGTCTATTGCAGATATACTAATTCAGGATGTCTGATTATGCCTAGATTATTTTAAATAATAACTTACAAAGGAATATAATGCAATTGGTTTTTCCATTTTATCTGAGAAAATTAGTACTATTTATAATTATTCTTTTAGTTCTGTGGCTGCAGCATTAATGTTTCATAAGTGACTTTATTGTATTTTTATACTATAGCTATTCCATCTTAAATTAAAGCTATGATATTATTTTCAGTTTTTAGTTTAAACCTGATTTCCAAGTGTTTATTTTGAAATGATATGCAGAGTAATCCTTTAAAATATAAATATTACAGTATTATGAGTCCTCTCAAAACCCTTCAAGGACTTTGTCTCTCATATGGAATAAAAAAACCTTACCCATAAGCTTTAATATAACTGAACACCTTTTCAGCTCTCAGATCTTAGCTACTAATGACTTTCTCATTCACTCCACTCTAGCCAGACTGCCTGTTTTATTATTCTTCAGATGAGACTGTCATCATATTAGTACTGTGGCATTTGCATTTCTTTCTGCCCTAGACATTCTCATGGATTGTTCTGTCCCTTAGTTATTTGATTTACTGACTATCTCCCACACAAGGATTTTTGTCTATTCTGTTCAATGCTGTATCCACAGACACTTTGTGGTATCTAACATATTAGGTGGAACATATATCAATAAGTGACTAGAAAAATAAAATGTCTTTGCTCTTACTTGCCCTAAAATATAATACGTGTTTTTACCTGAACTGAATCAGAATGTCGATTACATACATTTTTGATTCTAAGATTATACGAGACCACCATTCTATTTAATGTTTCCATCTTTGTAAAAATGTATTTCCAAGAAATTTAACACTAAAGATATAAATACTTCCAAAGACTATATGTCTTAGTCATGAGCTTGCTTTATTTAAAACCCTGTCACTTCCTTTTCTAATTTACCTGTGTCTTTCCTGTTGATATACTTGAGAGCATATTAACACAAATTTAATTGATAGTTTCTGAAAAAAGCTGTAAAAAATATGTTTTATGCCATAATGTTATCATTCATATTAATATCTTAAAGGTTTCTAAAACTCCAATCTATACTTTCAAATTGGCATTAGGATAAATAGGTTTTAAAATCAAAGAAATAATTTTAATACAAATTGGATCACACAGGTAAGTATAAGGGTTAAAACTGTAAGAAATCATGAAAGAAAGCATAGAGAAGGCCTTAGTGACTTGTGTTAGTTAATTAAAAGCACAAGTGACAAAACATTAATTGGATTACTTTGAAACTTAAAAAAAATTAAATATGAAAACATAACTCACAGAATGGGAGAAAATATTTTCAAATCTTATAAAAAAACTTTTTTCCAGTGTACATTAAAGGCACACACATAGACACATGTAACTCAAAAAGAAAAAAAGAACACAATTTAAAAATTAGAAAAGGATATTAGATATTTACTAAGGGAAGATATATGAATGGTCAGTGAGCACATGAAATGATACTTAAAATCATTAGTCATTAGGGAAATGAAAATCAAAACAACAATGATACCACACATGCACTAAAATTAATAAAAAAGAAAAGTATAACAAATGTTTTGGCAAGGAAATAGAGAAAATGGAATTCTTATTCTTTGCTGATGGAAATGTAAAATAATACAGCTGCTTCGCAAAACATTTTAACCATTCTTCAAAATGTTAAACTGTAAGACCAAGCAATTCCATTTCTGGACATATACCCCAATTTGATGAAAACATTCTTTAAAAACAAATTGAGCACAAATATTTATAGCAGCATTATTAATGTTAATAAAGATGAAAATAATTCAAATATTTATTAACTGATGAGTGGATAAAAATAAGATATATCCATATGATTAAACATGAGCTTCCTAGGAGGTGTTAGCAGTAAGGAATCCACCTCCTAGTACAGAAGACATGAGAGATGTGGATATGAAAGATCCCCTGGAGAAGGAAATGGCAACCCACTCTTGCATTTTTGCCTAGAAAATCTTGTGGGCAGAGGAGCCTAGTGAGTCACAAAGAGTCAGACACAATTGAGCACAGGACATATAATTAAATGTAATTAGCATCAATGGCACTCCACTCCAGTACTCTTGCCTGGAAAATCCCATGGATGGAGGAGCCTGGTAGGCTGCAGTCCATGGGTTCACAAACAGTCAGACATGACTGAGCAACTTCACTTTTACTTTTCACTTTCATGCATTGGAGAAGGAAATGGCAACCCACTCCAGTGTTCTTGCCTGGAGAATCCCAGGGATGAGAGAGCTTGGTGGGCTGCTGTCTATGGGGTTGCACAGAGTCAGACACAACTGAAGTGACTTAGCAGCAGCATTAAAAATAGCATGATAATATATGCTAAAACCCCTGGCATGCTGCAGTCCATGGGGTTGCGAAGAGTCGGACACAACTGGGTGACTGAACAACAATAACATATACTACAACATGGATAAACCTTGAAAATATTATAGTAAATGAAGAAAATCAGTAAACATTCTATTTCCTGTTTCAATACTGATAAACACATATTTAATGATAAGAAATTTCTGAGTCACAAAATTCCACAACATGTGTTTCCACTTATATTTCCAAAATAGGCAAATTCAAAAAGATGAAAATTGAATTAGTAGTTTTAGGGGAGGAAGGGAAAGGGAAGAGTGGAAAGTGGTTTGTAATGGGTAGCCTGTAACATGAAAATGAAGGGGAAAAAAAAAAAGTATTGCACAATGCTGTGAAATATACCAAATAACACAGAAAAAGCTGAATTATACACTGTAGAAGATGGATTTTATGATATGTGAATTGTATCTCAATAAAGCTGTTTAAAAATCCAATGAGTGATATAGTGACTGTTGTCGTTCAGCGGCTAAGTTGTGTTCTATTCTTTGTGACCCTATGGACTGCAGCATACCAAGCTCCTCTGTACTCCACTATCTCCCAAAGTTTGCTCAAATGCATATCCACTGAGTCAATGATGCTATCTAACATGTCACTCCCTTCTCCTCATGCCCTCAATATTTCCCAGCATAAGTGTCTTTTCTAATGAGTAGGCTCTTCGCATCANTACCAAGCTCCTCTGTACTCCACTATCTCCCAAAGTTTGCTCAAATGCATATCCACTGAGTCAATGATGCTATCTAACATGTCACTCCCTTCTCCTCATGCCCTCAATATTTCCCAGCATAAGTGTCTTTTCTAATGAGTAGGCTCTTTGCATCAAGTGGCTAAAGTATTGGAGTTAACAGCTTCAGCATCAGTCCTTCCAATGATAGACTGACTGGTGTGATCTCCTGTAGTGACTGATTACCTAATATTCTTGTGCAAGGTGAAAATACTTAAAACCTTTGGAGAAGCTTCCATTTTTAAAAATTAATTAATTTTTTTTTTTGCTTCCATTTATTTTTGAGTAGGATTTTTTTTGCAAGGATGATAATAGATCATCTTTTTTCAGTGGAGTAATAGATGGAATTAAAGGCTTCTACTTTCATTGCCTTCCTCTGAGAAATGTGAGTCTTACTACATGATTCTGCTGCTGCTGCTGCTAAGTCGCTTCAGTTGTGTCCGACTCTGTGCGACCCCATAGACGGCAGCCCAACAGGCTCCCCCGTCCCTTGGATTCTCCGGGCAAGAACACTGGAGTGGGTTGCCATTTTCTTCTCCAATGCATGAAAGTGAAAAGTGAAAGTGAAGAAGCTCAGTCGTGTCTGATTCTTAGCGACCCCATGGACTGCAGCCCACCAGGCTCCTCCATCCATGGGATTTTCCAGGCAAGAATACTGGAGAGGGGAGCCATCGCCTTCTCCGACTACATGATTCTAGTGAATTCTATATCCATAAACCATACTCCACCTATGTGAAACTGTACACTAAATACACCTTAATCAATCTTTGGTTGTTGTCTTTGTCAAGTCTCTAAAGTTTGTGGTGTGGCTGGAGAGTGCTTGAGTCACTTCAAAAAACCCATCATATATTTTTCTGAGCAATCCAACCTAATAGTTTTGGTGGAAGATAGAACATAGACTAAAATAAGCACAATATATGAAGCATTAGAAGTGTAAAAAGTCAAAGGCTGTGATGTGCAGAAGATTGTGCCATCATTAATGCTGCTGCTACTGTCGCTTCAGTCGTGTCCAACTCTTAGAGACCCCATAGACTGCCGCAACCAGGCTCCTCCTCCACAGCATTTTCCAGGCAAGAGTGCTGGAGTGGGGTGCCACTGCCATGGTTAATAGTGTATTGATATTTTAAAGACTCTAGAGACAGAGAGGCATAGATGGGAAATCTGAGTCACTGGCATAATAAATTCTAGAATTGTGAATATGCTGCTAAGATACTAGCCACGAGAGCTATTCAGTTCAGTTCAATTCAATCGCTCAGTCGTGTCCTACTCTGCGATCCCTTGCACGCCAGGCCTCCCTGTCCATCACCAACTCCAGGAGTTCACTCAGACTCACGTCCATCGAATCAGTGATGCCATCCAGCCACCTCATCCTCTGTCATCCCCTTCTCCTCCTGCCCCCAGTCCCTCCCAGCATCAGAGTTTTTTCCAATGAGTCAACTCTGCATGAGGTGGCCAAAATACTGGAGTTTCAGTTTCAACATCATTCCTTCCAAAGAAATCCCAGGGCTGATCTCCTTCAGAATGGACTGGTTGGATATCCTTGCAATCCAAGGGCCTCTCAAGAGTTTTCTCCAACATCACAGTTCAAATGCATCAATTCTTTGGCACTCAGCCTTCTTCACAGTCCAACTCTCACATCCGTACATGACCACAGGAAAAACCATAGCCTTGATTAGATAGACCTTAGTCGGCAAAGTAATATCTCTGCTTTTGAATATACTATCTAGGTTGGTCATAACTTTTCTTCCCAGGAGGATGTGTCTTTTAATTTCATGGCTGCAGTCACCATCTGCAGTGATTTTGGAGCCCATAAAAATAAAGTCTGACACTGTTTCCACTGTTTCCCCATCTATTTCCCAAGAAGTGATGGAACCAGATGCCATGATCTTCATTTTCTGAATGTTGAGCTTTAAGCCAACTTTTTCACTCTCCACTTTTACTGTCATCAAGAGGCTTTTTAGTTCCTCTTCACTTTCTGCCATAAGGGTAGTGTCATCTGCATATCTGTGGTTATTGATATTTCTCCCAGAAATTTTGATTCCAGCTTGTGTTTCTTCCAGTCCAGCATTTCTCATGAGAGTTATATTGCATACTAAAAGGCAACAAACAGTGTTCTTTTCACTTGAGGTTTCTAGTTTCCCTTATATCCAAATAATCTTTCAAATTAAACTCTGTACTCTGAGATAACGTAGCATATAGTTCTGCAAGCAAAAGGTGTATAGATATTAAGTCATCTTTTTTTTGTTCCCTTTTTTCTTTTGCCTATACATGAATATCAAAATTCTTATATATATATATATGTATATATATATATATAAAATCTACTCTCTTAAAGAAACTTTGAAAATATATTCTTTATTACTCCCACCCAAAGCCAAATACACTATTTTAAAAGTTTCTTATCCTTTGAATTTTTATTAAGCTTAATCAAATCTTGAGACAGCATTTTAAGTTTAATTATACCAAAATCTCGAGCTTCTTTTAAAAATTTCACCTAAGACCATTTTTTTTTTCATGTTAGATCTCTATTTTTTGGTCAAATGTAATTTCTGTTTTAATGATAGTATTCATATAATTGACATTATCATTTAAATTTATCCTTAAAGCAGAAAAGTTAACATTTGTTCTTTCATTCTGGTTTTCCCCCACAAATTGACATAACATTTGAAATTCAGGGAAACTGCTGCTGCTGCTAAGTCACTTCAGTCGTGTCCCACTCTGTGACCCCATAGAGAGCAGCCCACCAGGCTCTGCTGTCCCTGGGATTCTCCAGGCAAGAACACTGGAGTGGGTTGTCATTTCCTTCTCCAATGCATGGAAGTGAAAAGTGAAAGTGAAGTCACTCAGTCGTGTCTGACTCTTCGCGACTCCATGGGCTGCAGCCTACTGGGCTCCTCTGTCCTGGGATTTTCCAGGCAAGAGTACTACAGTGGATTGCCATACAGGGAAATTAAAAAGATTTAATTATTGCTTTCACTAGATTAGGTAAATACCAGAAATTTAGTTTGTGTTTGTGCTTTCCTCCTTAAATTTCGTTTCTCCCCTCCCCGCCCCCCCAACCTCCTCCATGGACACAAAATAAACTAATTGACTTATGAATGATTTTTGGCCTTATATAATTTCTCAGAGTTTTTTTTTTTTTTTTTTTTTA
>SJYW01051236.1:210823-244997 GCA_006410735.1 Raphicerus campestris | reverse complement strand
TGCTAAAGCTGAAACTCCAGTACTTTGGCCACCTCATGAGAAGAGTTGACTCATTGGAAAAGACTCTGATCCTGGGAGGCACTGAGGATGGAGGAGAGGGGTACAATAGAGGATGAGATGTCTGGATGGCATCTCTCACTCGATGGATGTGAGTCTGAGTGAACTCCGGAGTTGGCGATGGACAGGGAGGTCTGGCATGCTGCGATTCATGGGGTCACAAAGATTCAGACACGACTGAGTGCCTGAACTGAACCTGCTGATCTCTGGAAAAATAAGTTTCAGGGCTTAGAAAAGTTAGTGAGAAGTAAAGAAACAGCTTCAGACACTGAATTGCTAGGGCAAGAAGAGAGAGTCAGTTTCATCTGACAATCCCGGCCTTTCTCTCCAGTTCATCAACCTTAATCATAAAGGCATTGAGTAGAGGGCCCCCCAGCCCCTCACGGCGGGCTCAGTAAACCCTCACCATGGATCGTCCTCTGGTTCTCTCCCTCCTTCCCCACAAAAACAAGCCACTGACCATCAGTTGGCCCACTTCCAATAGAGTGGAAAACACAGGATGGTACAAGCACGAAACACAGCCACCCACAGACACGCACGCCGGCCCAACGGTGGATGTCTGCAGCTCACCGATTCCACACGTACCAGTTGGTCCCTCTGCCTAAGGACACAGCCAGGTGGGGCGCAGCAGATGCCAAGGAGGTTCTGCAAAGTCCACCAGAGGGACACGTGGGCGAGTCCCTAGGTGCACCTAGCCTGACATCCTCTTTGAATTCCGTCTTAGTGCCCACAGATACACAGGCCCACGGGTGCCAAGGGAGACGGGGGACAAAGAAAAGGGGCCAATGGCGGGCGGGGGTGGGGGGCTCATGGCCTGGGGCCAATCATCAGCCAGACATTCACCTGGCTGCCTTCCCTACTCCACCTGCCACCCAGAAGAGCAGAAGCAGGAGCGCCAGAGCCCAGTGCTGCAGCATATTCCCGGGGTCCTCCTTCTGTGCCTCCTGCTGCACCCCCTTGGGAGGGCGTGGATCCCTGGGCACCCAGGGGCCACCGCCTCTGCTGCCCTTGGCTGCTCCAGGCCTCAGCTCCCCCCGGGGCTCGGTCCTCACAGGCGGGAAGGGGATGCCAGGCAACTGCCCCAGGGGCGCTCGCAGCCCAGGAGAGGCTAGGGGCACCCCTGTGATGGGCACTGTGGCTCCTATTCTGGTGCGCAAGGGAGGCTGGGGCAGGCCGTGCCCAAGTGGCCGGGAACCTCCTCCAGCACCACCTGCCGTCCTTCCCTTTCTCATTAAGACACTTCTGCCTTATTTTCTGCACTTTCATACTCTGCGAGGTTATCTTCCCAGATGGCTAATCACTGGTGGCTAGACCTGGAAGGTCACCAGGTCCTGGGTGACCCCTTCAGCTGACAAGTGATATCTCCTGCTCATTTGTAACAGCTTTCCTGACATGGGGNCTAAGGACACAGCCAGGTGGGGCGCAGCAGATGCCAAGGAGGTTCTGCAAAGTCCACCAGAGGGACACGTGGGCGAGTCCCTAGGTGCACCTAGCCTGACATCCTCTTTGAATTCCGTCTTAGTGCCCACAGATACACAGGCCCACGGGTGCCAAGGGAGACGGGGGACAAAGAAAAGGGGCCAATGGCGGGCGGGGGTGGGGGGCTCATGGCCTGGGGCCAATCATCAGCCAGACATTCACCTGGCTGCCTTCCCTACTCCACCTGCCACCCAGAAGAGCAGAAGCAGGAGCGCCAGAGCCCAGTGCTGCAGCATATTCCCGGGGTCCTCCTTCTGTGCCTCCTGCTGCACCCCCTTGGGAGGGCGTGGATCCCTGGGCACCCAGGGGCCACCGCCTCTGCTGCCCTTGGCTGCTCCAGGCCTCAGCTCCCCCCGGGGCTCGGTCCTCACAGGCGGGAAGGGGATGCCAGGCAACTGCCCCAGGGGCGCTCGCAGCCCAGGAGAGGCTAGGGGCACCCCTGTGATGGGCACTGTGGCTCCTATTCTGGTGCGCAAGGGAGGCTGGGGCAGGCCGTGCCCAAGTGGCCGGGAACCTCCTCCAGCACCACCTGCCGTCCTTCCCTTTCTCATTAAGACACTTCTGCCTTATTTTCTGCACTTTCATACTCTGCGAGGTTATCTTCCCAGATGGCTAATCACTGGTGGCTAGACCTGGAAGGTCACCAGGTCCTGGGTGACCCCTTCAGCTGACAAGTGATATCTCCTGCTCATTTGTAACAGCTTTCCTGACATGGGGGCCATCAGAGGATATTGTAAAATAATAACCAGTGCAGAAACCATGGTAGAAACACCAGTGCTATGTGAGCTCAGAGAATCCACGTTGAGTATTTAGAGGTTCTCTGTTTTGACAACTTTTATAACAGGATGAATGACTGGCCCGTCCTGCACCCCCTCCCTGTACCCACACCCTGTAGCTTCACGGTAGGCAGAGCCCCTGGGTCCCACACTTTGGCTTTGGACATGGCTGTGTGACTTGCTTTGACTAATGGCATAAGGACCAGTTCCAAGCCTATTATGGTGGTGAGAAAACCATGCCCCAGCCAGCCTCTTGTTTCAAGGAGTGTGAGGATCAGGGGGAACAGAGCTACTTGGTCAACTGCAGACCTGTAGCAAGCCTAGTGTATACTATCCAACCCACAGATACATGAATAAACTCAGCCACAGTCAGTAGTGCCAGCCAAGCTACTGAGGCTTATTGGGATAATCTGTTACACAGCAGTAACAAACAGTCTGATACACCTGTGACCTGCTATCAGAAATAGAATGAAGAATATAGAGAAAGAGATTTGTCTTGACTGTTAGCTTGACTCCTGGTTACATAATGGGTATATGCTTTAATACTAGGCAGTGAAATATGCAAAATGGGGATATGGCAAATGCCTGCTACAGACCATGGATATCCATACTGGTGTAGGCCATGCTCCACTGGATCTTCTGTTTTATGGATGAAGACATCTTAATGGACTCAGTATCCTTGGTTTTTACCATTTAAGCCTTGAACTGTTCCTAGATAATAGTGATAAGCATTATCCTAAATGCTTTACACACATCTTACTGAACACTCACAACTGTATAGGTTAGGGTAAATAGCTCCCTCATCTTTGAAGCGTCCAATTGAGAGGCAGAGAGGTGAAATGAATTGCCCCAGACACAAAGCTAACAAGTATAGCACCAGGATCGGAAACCAGCACCCATCTCCCCCTAGAATGTGCCACTACTATACTGACCCCTTTTTTTCATCTTCTTACTCCTTGGTGACTTCAGATGTCAGTGAGTCTCATGAACAAGGTAATCGGATGATCTCTTCAAGGCCATTACAACCCTTTGAAATCTTCATATCATAATGAGCTCTATCAACCAAAAATATCAAAACTGAATGGAAAGAATATAAAGGTATGAATGGTATACCTAGCTATGAATGAATGGTATCTTAAAGCAAATGCAAGATTAAATTTGTCTAAGTGTGGTTCTTCCCACAAGCAGATGCTAAGGCAAGGATTTGACCAGAAATAGACTGCAGTGTTCTTGCCTTGAAAATCCCAGGGATGGGGGAGCCTGGTGGGCTGCTGTCTATGGGTTGCACAGGGTAGACACGACTGAAGCGACTTAGCAGCAGCAGCAGCAGCAGATTGCTCTACAGGCACACAAAACAGTAGTAGGGGAGTGAGGGAGTGAATCGGGAAGGGAGGAAAACAATAGCGGGAATGTATCAAGTTATCACGGGGCCACTCGGGGCCACTGAAGCATCAGGCTGCCAGCATCACCCAGAGCCCGCCTAGATTGTGCATTGCAACGTGATCTCACTCAACAGGCGAGGGAGCTAGGGTATTTAGACACCATCTGAATTCAGAGATTGCCTAAAGGGCACTGCCTTCTAGCAGGGCACTGATCCCAGGATTTCTGCTTGCTGAGCTGAGGGCAGAGAGCTGAGCCAAAGAAAGCCCTTAGTCCTGTAGATGCCAACTGGTAAAGTCCCATCAAAATGTTAAGGCCGGAGGCATGTGGGCAAGGCCCCACAGTGACTGTGACCTAAAGTCTAGATGTTGAACTGAACTGAGACTTAAGTTTTTACCTATGCCACTTCTCCCCACACTTTCAGACCCAAATCACTCCCTCCTCCAAAATCACCATTCTTCAAAAAGTCCTACTAGAACATAACGAGCCTCCCACCTGCTTAGACTTGAGTTATCAAGGGTCAGAATTACATCTCGCATAATGTTTATCTGTCACTTTCTAGCTTTAGTTTCAGCATTTTGATGCGGTTTCTGCTTTGTTTTTTCAGAGGTGACTTTTGTTTAATTAAAGGAGGTGATGAACATGACAAGGGGAACATGAAAGGGGAAACTTTCAGAAGAAGTCAAACACTCCTTCGCCAATGCACCCATTATTTCCTGGGGAGAGCTATGGACAAGGGTGTGTCAGGAAATGTGAGGAACAGAGAAGGAAACCTGGAAATGATGTGCAGCCAGGCGAGAAGATGCTGGACACAAACCGCCACTTAGAGGCAGGTGTTTGTAATAACCACACCAGCAGGGCTGACTTTGAAGAGAACTGCTCTTTAGACGGCCCTACTGCACTCTACAAAGTAAAAGCAATCTTTGATAAGAATAATAAAACCACCTGTCCTTTTTACAGGAATACTTATTTTTTCCCAATCTATTTCCACTTACCCCCTTGCATGGCACAGGAGTGATGGGGTATTTTTGTGCTTGCTGAATATATACACATAACACACATATAAAGCTTTCAACCCTTATGATCTGCCTGGGGTTGAGATCCAGAAGATATACTGAAATATCAACACCAGGAGTAAAGCACTGTTGCATGGAAAGGCAGGGTGGGAGGGTGTCCAAGCCAGAGTTTTCAAACTTTATTGTCAATACAAATTACCTGGGGGTCTCTTGTTAAAATGTTCCCAGGTGGTGCTAGTGGCAGAGATCCTATCTGCCATGGAGAAGATGCAAGAGAACTAGGTTCAGTCCCTGGTCCGGGAAGATCCCCTGGAGGAGGCCATGGCAACCCACTCCCATATTCTTGCCTGGAGAATCCCATGGACAGAGGAGCCTGGCAGGGGTCACAAGGAGTCGGACATGATTGAAGCGACTTAGCATGCACTTGTGAAAACTCAGGTTCTGTCTGTGTGGCTCTGGAATGAGGGGTGAGTCTTGATTACAAAAAGGAACCCAAGTGGTGCCCAGGAAGTTTGCTGAGAACAACTTCGGGCAGTGAGGGTCTAGAGACCACCTGGCCCAGTAGTTCTCAAGTTCAGCTGCATATTGGGATCATCTGGGAAACCGAAACTACTGATGCCAGTGTCCCACCTAAGGTGAGTCTACTGTCTGGACTATGGCTTGGGCATGGGGACAGTTGGAAACTCCTTGGGTGGTTCTATTGGAGAACCAAGATTGAGATCCATTGATCTGGACCAGCTCTGACATTTATAAGGTGGAAAAATCCATGTGTGAAGTACCTTGCCTGAGGCCACGCCCAGGATATGTTCGTGTCCCTGAGTTTCCATCACATCAGCCCTCCCCTTCAAACTTTACAGCATTTTCTCCATCACCAGTCCTACCGAAGAAGAAACTGGCATGGCTTCTTCACCTTCTCCATCAATTGTACCCCAGCAACATGGTCTAGAAATGGATGTCTTTTCCTAGTCTCTTCCTTTTCATTTCTGCTTGTTCCATGAAAGGAGGAAGTGAAGAAGTAAGTGTTAGACTCAATGCAGACACTGGTAAATTCTGCAGGGCAAAATATGTCGTTAGGGACACATTGCTTCCCTTCATCCCGTGCCTGTCAAGGACTCTGTTCTCAGGGATTTATGGTAGGAAAAAAAAATTCCAAACAACTTCAGTCTTCCTTCCTTTTCTCCCTTCCCACCTCACAGCCTCCATCCTTCCCTTTCGATTCCTACCCTCTGTCCTTACTCAAACATTTACCTGAGTGCTACATTGCTCACTCGTGTCTGACTCTCTGCAACCCCATGGCTGTAGACCACCAGACTCTTCCGTCTGTGGGATGTTCCAGGCAAGAATACTGGAGTGAGTTGCCATTCCCTTCTCCAGGGGATCTCCCCGACCCAGAGATTGAACCAGGGTCTCCTGCATTGTAGGCAGACGCTTTACCATCTGAGCCACCAGGGAGGTCCATAGAACATTTACCTGGAAGCTACAAAATGCCAGGCCCTGGTATTCATTGTCCACTGAGTGAGGACACTTGGTGGAGATGGGTACACAGACGGTCCCTGGTTCCTTTTACTCCCTGGTGACATGGCCTGGACAACCAGCAATATAAGAACATATGATCTTTAACAGTAGGACTCTCACTTCTTAGGAAGCAGGAAAAAATGAAGGTAAGATTAAAAGAGGAAAAAAACTCATCATGATCTATTTTCTCCTCAAATTTGCCAACTTCCCAATTAAGATTTGAGGAAGAGAAGGTAATTGATATTTGTGGAGTGATTCTGACATGCTAAACATTTTAGGCTTCCCTGATAGCTCAGTTGATAAAGAATCTGCCTTTAATGTAGGAGACCTGGCTTCGACCCCTGGGTTGGGAAGATCCCCTGGAGAAGGGAAAGTCTACCCACTCCAGTATTCTGGCCTGGAGAATTCCATGGACTGCATAGTCCATGGGGTTGCGGAGTCAGACACAACTGAGTAACTCTCACTTTCAAACATTTTAGAGAGAGTAACTGTTTACTCCTAACAGTATCGATATAAAGTAGATATCACTCCACAATTTTACATCAAGGGCAGATTTAGAGCAGACAAAATCTTATGTTAAAATCACTTATCAACATAACAGAAAGAACATGGTTTTGAAGTTAGATCTCACTGAAGATTAATTTTGCCACCAGATTTCATTCTTCATGACATGAAGTGGTGGTGGGGAGGGGGGCAGGGATCAGTTCACCACCAGCAACACTGAATCATGTTGTATGTGGAGGGGATGGGAGTATGTTCTAGTGAGGAGTGATAGGAGTTTCTTCAGATTTTTAAGTGAATCTGCTGCTGCTGCTGCTAAGTCACTTCATTCGTGTCCGACTCTGCAACCCCATAGACAGCAGCCCACCAGGCCCTCTTGTCCCTGGGATTCTCCAGGCAAGAACACTGGAGTGGGTTGCCATTTTCTTCTCCAATGTGTGAAAGTGAAAAGTGAAAGGGAAGTCCTCACTCATGTCTGACTCTTAGCGACCCCATGGACTGTAGCCTACCAGGATCCTCCATCCATGGGATTTTCCAGGCAAGAGTACTGGAGTAGGGTGCCATTGCCTTCTCCATTAAGTGAGTCTATGACCCTTTAAATGTGGTTACCACATAGAAAAATCCCCTTGTCCATGAATAAAATCTTGTCTGCATGTGAGCTCCCTTGACTTTTACCAAATTCATGTTTCCAACTTAAGGCACTCAATCATCAGGGGCTTTTCTGTCTTTATTGGGGGAAGGTATGGCTTGAGTTCATCTTGAGCACTTCCTTCCTGTCCTGTATGTAAACTTCTTTTGCTATTTTCTTGTTCACAATTGAATGTAACAATAACTTGGCATAAACCTACCAGGCTTGTCTATTTACTTTTTCCTATGTAAACCCTATAGAATGATTTCCTAAATTAGAGATTTCCTTCTTTTGTCAAATGCATGGTACTGCTTGCATGCCAGGGACATGAATTTATGTAATGAGAAGCATATGGCATAAACACAATATAACAACTATTATATATTTCTTTGATAAACAGAAAAAGAATATGTAATTTTTTGATGCTAACTACTCTTCAGATTGTGAAAATAAGCTATCCCATGTTTGCTACTAGGCTCCATTAATATGACTTAATTACTAAAACATTTCAGATATCTGCATATTCTAAGAGTTAACAATACAATATAGATCTGATGGAAATATGTGACTGTGCCTAGAGTTTACTGTTGAAAAGTCTATGTTGTTTGCTTTCAGTCAATAAAGGTTTACATGGCACAGAACCATGGGACAAGCAGGGTACAGGAGAAAATTCCTGCTCTGGGAGCTTCCTTATAATGAGGGAAAGCAGGCAATTAACAATAGATAAAAGCAAACCAAACCCAACGATACCTAAAAAAAATCATACACCATGATCAAGCTGGATTTATTCCAAGGTCACAAGGATAGTTCAACGTAGGCAAATCAATCAGTGTGATACACAACATCAATAAAAGACAAAAACCACAAGATCATCTCAACAGGAGTAGGAAAAGCATTTGACAAAACTCAGTATTCATTCATGATTAAAAACTCTCCACATGGGTATAGCGGGACCATTTTTAAACATATAAAAGTCATTTACTACAAACTCACAGCCAATGTAATATTCAATAGTAAAAAGCTGTAAGCCTTCTCACTAAATTCAGAAATAAGACAAGGATGCCCACTCTCATCACTTCTATTCAACATAGCATTAGAAGTCCTAGCCACAGTAGTCAGACAAATCTCTAGGAATAAATTTAACCAAGGCAGTACAATACCTACATTCTTAAGAGTTAAAAACATGGATGAAGAAAACTGATGGTTTCAAGAAATAGGATAGCCCATGCTCTTTGAATGGAGGAATTAAAATTATTAAAATGGCCATACTACCCAAAGCAATCTATAGATTTAATGTAATTCCTATCAAAATACCCATGACTAAAACAAATAATCCTAAAATTTATATGGAACCAAAAAGACCCAAATTGCCAAAGCAATCTTGATAGAAAAGGACTATGCTGAAGATATGACCTTCCCAGACTTCAGACAACACTACAAAGCTACAGTAATCAAAACAGCATGCATGGTACTGCCACTGAAGGAGACACATATATTAATGAAACAGAATGGAACAGAGTGGAGAGCCTAGAAATAAACTGACACACCTACAGTCAATCTACAACAAAAGATGCAAGAATATGTGATGGAGAAAAGAAAGTCTATTCAACAAGCGGTGCTGGGAAAACTGAGCTACATGTAAAGTAATGAAATTAGAACCTTTTCTCATACCATATACAAAAATAAACTCAAAACGATTTAAAGACCTAACTGACCTGCAACCATAAAACTCTGAGAACAGAATATCAGTGAAAAACACACTCTGACACAAATCGTAGTAATATTATCTTGTGTAAGTCTACTGAGGCAAAAGAAATAAAAATAAATGGGGCCTCATTAAACTTTTACACAGCAAAAGTAACCATCAATGAAATGAAAAGACAACCTACAGATTGGGAGAAAATATTTGCAAATGATGAGGCTGACAAGGGGTTAATATAGGAAATATACAAACAGTTCATATAACTCAATATCAAAAAACCCAAACAACTCAGTCAAATATGGGAAGAAGACCTAAATAGACATTTCAGCAAAGAAGGCATACAGATGGCCAACAGGGACATGAAAAATTCTCAATGTTGTTCATTTAGAGAAACAAATCAAAACCATAATGAGGTACCAGCTCACACCCATCAGAATGGCTATCAAAAAGTCCACAAATCAAAAATGTTGGAGAAGATGTGGGAAAAGGGAACCCTCCTATACTACACTATTGGTAGGAATGTAAATTTGGCACAGCCACTATTCCAGTCACTGTCTGGAAAGCAGTATGAAAGTTCTTAAAAAGCCAAAAATAGAGCACCATATGATTCAGCAATACAACTCCTGGGTATATATCCAGAAAAGATAAAAACACTAATTTGAAAACACACATACCCCCCCCAATATACATAACAGCATTATTTAAAATAGCCAAGACATGGAAGCAACCCAAGTGTCCATCAACAGACAATGAGGTTTAGAAGTTGTAGTGTGTGTGTGTGTGTGTGTGTGTGTGTGTGTGTGTGTGTGTGTGTATGTATATATAGGCTTCCCAGGTGACCCCAGTGGTAAAAATTCCACTTGCCAATGTAGGAGACTTAAGAGACCCAAGTTCAGTCCTTAGGTCAGGAAGATCCCCTAGGAGCAGAGCATGGCAATTCACTCCAGTATTCTTGCCTGAAGAACTGCATGGATAGAAGACCCTGAGGGCTACAGTCCATAGGGTTGCATAGAGCTGGACATCACTGAAGAAACTTAGCACACGTGCAGGGTATATATACCCAGGGTACATATATATATGTATATGTGTGTATATATATGTGTGTGTGTGTGTGTGTGTGTGTGTATACACACAATGGAATACTACTCAGNGCCTCTTACCCTTATCTGTCAGATGGCAGACAGAATGAAAACTAGTGTCAAAGAAAACTCAAACTGATCACATGGACCACAGCCTTGTCTAACTCAATAAAACTATGAGCTATGCCCTTGTCAGTTCAGTTCAGTTCAGTCCCTGAGTCATGTCTGACTCTTTGCGCCCCCATGGACTGTAGCACGCCAGGGTCCCTGTTCGTCACCAACTCCTGGAACTTGCTCAAACTCATGCACATCAAGGCGGTGATGCCATCCAACCATCTCATTCTCTGTTGTTCCCTTCTCCTCACCCCTTTCATCTTTCTCAGCATCAGGATCTTTTCTGATGATTCAGTTCTCCTATTTTGGCAGTCACTTTTTTTTTTTAATAGTGATTAGAGTCACCCTAGGACTTCCCAGGTGGTTCAGATAGTAAAGCNTCTTTCTCAGCATCAGGATCTTTTCTGATGATTCAGTTCTCCTATTTTGGCAGTCACTTTTTTTTTTTAATAGTGATTAGAGTCACCCTAGGACTTCCCAGGTGGTTCAGATAGTAAAGCGTCTGTCTACAATGCTGGAGACCCAGGTTCGATCCCTGGGTCGGGAAGATCCCCTGGAGAAGGAAATGGCAATCCACTCCAGTACTATTGCCTAGAAAATCCCATGGACAGAGGAGCCTGGTAGGCTACAGTCCATGGGGTCGCAAAGAGTCAGACACGACTAAATGACTTCAGTTTCAGTTTCAGAGTCACCCTGATGGCTTATACAGTAAAGAGTCTGCTTACAAAGCGGGAGACCCAGATTCGATCCTGGGGAAGCTTACCCTGGAAAAGGGAATGGCTACCCACTACAGTATTCTTGCCTGGAGAATTCCATGGACAGAGGAGCCTGGAGGGCTATATTCCATGGGGTCGCAAATAGTCTGGGCACAACTGAGGAGGTTCAGCACTCTTTTTCATTCAACATTATAGTGAACCTTCTCTGTGTCAAATACAGAACCCATATATCATTATCTTAAGCTATCAACTGCCGACAAAGGTCCGTCCAGTCAAGGCTATGGTTTTCCCAGTAGTCATGTATGGATGTGAGAGTTGGACTGTGAAGAAGGCTGAGCACCAAAGAATTGATGCTTTTCAACTGTGGTGTTGGAAAAGATTCTTGAGAGTCCCTTGGACTGCAAGGAGATCCAACCAGTCCATTCTGAAGGAGATCAGCCTGGGATTCTTTGGAAGGAATGATGCTAAAGCTGAAACTTCAGTACTTTGGCCACCTCATGCGAAGAGTTGACTCATTGGAAAAGACTCTGATGCTGGGAGGGATTGGGAGCAGGAGGAGAAGGGGAGGACGGAGGATGAAATGACTGGATGGCATCACTGACTCGATGGACATGCATTTGAGTGAACTCCAGGAGTTGGTGATGGTCAGGGAAGCCTGGCATGCTGTGCTTCATGGGGTCGCAAAGAGTCGGACACAACTGAGCAACTGAACCGAACTGAACTGAAGCCACTGCATATCTGAATATAGACACACTTTATTCAGAGTGTTGGGGAGGAGAAAACGTGGAGAGGGGTGCCTGGGAATAAGGGACAGGAAATTGGCTTCCCCGGAGCTGGGGCGGGGAAAGGCGTGAATCTCGGGGGCGGAGACTCAGCATTTATTTGCATAACCAGCATGCACTGCGCGCAATATAGATTGGATTTACTCTCAATTCATTGTAGATTTCTTTTAAACGTAATGTTTCGATGAATGAATCTTCGCGCCCTTAAGTGAAAAGTTCTGCCGCAAACTGTTGACCCAGACTTACCGTTGACACTCATCCTAAGTAATAAGGAGTGCTCGTTCTCAAGGTGGGTCTTTTGCGTTACACTTCGATTAAATATCGGTAATAGATTGTGCTCCTCATAATTTTTGGAGGCTTTGTGAGATGTACAAAGCCAATAAGATTGTATCCAAAAATAGGCCTTACAGAGAAAGTTTTGAAACAGATTTTCTCTTCTGGGGGGTGTCATACCTAATAGCTTTCTGTGTTTGCCTACTGTGTTAGGCTTTGTTTCACTCAGTTGACTCTCAGTTTTGTTGTCTTAGTTTGTAACACTGTGGACTGTGGCTTTTGGGGTTTCTCTGTCACCTATTCTTGGAATTTATTCTTACTCATGCCCTGCGAATCCATGATGCTGTCTAACCATCTCCTTTTCTGTCGTTTTTTTTTTTTTTTTCTTCTTTTTAGCATTAGGATCTTTTCCAGTAAGTCAGTTCTTTGTATCAGGTGGTCCAAGTATTGGAATTTCAGTGTCCGAGTCAGTTCTTCCAATGACTATTAAGGACTGATTTCCTTTAGGATGGACTGGTTGGATCTCCTTGCAGTCTGGTTCAGCTCAGTCATTCAATCGTGTCAGACTCTTTGTGAACCCATGAATCATAGCTCACCAGGCCTCCCTGTCCATCACCATCACCCAGAGTTCACTGAAACTCATGTCCATTGAGTCGGTGATGCCATCCAGCCATCTCATCCTCTCTTGTCCACTTTTTCTCCTGCCCCCAATCCCTCCCAGCATCAGAGTCTTTTCCAATGAGTCAACTCTTTGCATGAGGTGGCCAAAGTACTGGAGTTTCAGCTTTATCATCATTCTTTCCAAAGAATATCCAGGGCTGATCTCCTTTAGGATGGACTGATTGGATCTCCTTGCAGTCCAAGGGACTCTCAAGTGTCTTCTCCAACACCACAGTTCAAAAGCATCAATTCTTTGGCGCTCAGCTTTCTTTACCGTGCAACTCTCACATCCATACATGAGTACTGGAAAAACCATAGCTTTGACTGGACGGACCTTTTTCAGCCAAGTAATATCTCTGCTTTTTAATATGCTGTCTTTGTTGGTCATAGCTTTTCTTCCAAGGAGCAAGTGTCTTTTAATTTCATGGCTGAAGTCACCGTTCTCAGTCATTTTAGAGCCCAAGAAAGTAAGGTCAGTCACTGTTTCCATCGTTTCCCCATCTATTTGCCATGAAGTGATGGGACTGGATGCCATGATCTTCCTTTTCGGAATTTTCAGTTTTAAGCCAACTTTTTCACTCTCCTCTTTCACTTTCATCCGGAGGCTCTTTAGTTCTTCTTCGCTTTGCCATAAGGGTGGTATCATCTGCATATCTGAGGTTATTGATGCTAGTCCCCTCATGTTGATTCCAGCTTGTGCTTCATCCAGTATGGCATTTCACATGATGTACTCTGCATTCAACTTAGATAAGCAGGGTGACAATATGCAGCCTTGAGGTACTCCTTTCCTGATTTGGCACCAGTCTGGGTTTCAATGTCTGTTTCTAACTGTTGCTTCTTGACCTGCATACAGGTTTCTCAGGGGGCAGGTAAGGTTGTTAGGTCAGTAAAATTGCTTGGTATTTGACCAGTATGGTTCTCATAATCGTGACTGTGCTTTCCAGATTTTTCTGGTGCCAGGAAAGATTGGAGATGGGAGGAAAAAGGGACAACATTGGGGAAAACCATTAGATAGTATCACTGACTTGGTGGCATTTGTTTGAGCATGCCCCGGGAGTTAGTGATGGATAGGAAAGCCAGTTGGACAGAACTGAGCAAATGAACTGGACAATTTTCTTGACCGAGGGATGGAACCAGGCCCTCCTATTTTGGTACTTTTTTTTTTTTCTTAAATAGTGACTAGAGTCACCCTGATGGCTTAGACAGTAAAGAGTCCGCTTACAAAACGAGAGACCCAGATTCGATCCTAGGGAAGCTTCTCCTGGAGAAGGGAATGGCTACCCACTGCAGTATGCTTGCCGGGAGAATTCCATGGACAGAGGAGNGGATAGGAAAGCCAGTTGGACAGAACTGAGCAAATGAGCTGGACAATTTTCTTGACCGAGGGATGGAACCAGGCTCTCCTATTTTGGTACTTTTTTTTTTCTTAAATAGTGACTAGAGTCACCCTGATGGCTTAGACAGTAAAGAGTCCGCTTACAAAACGGGAGACCCAGATTCGATCCTAGGGAAGCTTCTCCTGGAGAAGTGAATGTCTACCCACTGCAGTATGCTTGCCGGGAGAATTCCATGGACAGAGGCACCTGGATGGCTACAGTCCGTGGGATTGCAAATTGTCTGGGCAGGACTGAGCACATGGGGTACTCTATTTCATTTGACATTATAGTGAACCTTCTCTGTATCACATGAAGCGCGCCTACATTATTTTCTTATGCTGTCAACAATATCCTTTATTCGACACAAATCAGACTCAGAATGTCGAGGAGAAGACATGGAGTCAGGGGCGTGGGAAGAAGGGGCTGGAAGCAGGCTTCGCAGGAGCTGTGGCAGGAAAGGTGCAAATCTTAGCGGTGGGGATCAGTGTTCATTTGCATAACCAGAATGCAATGCACAAAATATAGTGTCTATTTATATTTCAATTTATCATAAGTTTTTAAAAATGTAGTACTTTGAAGAATGAGCCTTCATCCTCTTAGGCGCAAAGGTCTGCTGCAAACTCTTGACCCGGACTTACCCTTGATGCTTCTCAGCCTCACTGTGTTAGGAGTGAGTGTCGCCTCATCAGTATGTTCCCAGGCTCTTTATGGTATGTTTACTCTTGTCCTTGCTTCTACTGAACTGAGTCTTTTGTCTCACTGAGGATTCGATGAGGTAGGCCCAAGTAAGGATAAGGCGAGCTTCCAATAATTTTTGGAGGCCTTGTGAGATAAACAAGGCCAATATTGTTGTGTGGAAGAATAGAATTTGAAACGTGAGGGGCTTTGGGCAGGTTTTCTACGCCTGCAGCAGTGAAGAGTTTGATGTATATTTATCACGTGAAATCGTGTTCTTGATTTTTAGTAAGATTTTCATAATCCTGAATGAGATTTCTTTGGTTTTTTGATTCTGGGAGAGATTGAAGACAGGAGGAGAAAGGGACAATGTCCACTCATTATATAGCACCCACCGTCTTGGTGGACATGCATTTGAACAAGCGCTGGGAGAACTGTTTAGAGATGACTGAGCAAAGGAACTGGACAATTTTTATGACCCAGGGATGGAACCGGCTCTTCCTACATCAGTAGACAGCTTTTTAAAAAATTAGTGATAAGAGTCACTGTGGTGGCTTAGACAGTGAAGACTCTACTTACAATGTGGAAGACGGAGGTTTGTTCCTGGGAAAGAATCTCCTGGAGAAGGGAATGGCTGCCCACTGCAGTATGCTTGCCTGGAGAATTCCATGGACAGAGGAGCCTGGAGCGCTATAGTCCAAGGGGTCACAAATAGTTTGGCAGGCCTGTGCACTCAGGGCACTCTGTTTCATTTGACCTTATAGTGATCCTTCTTCATGTCAAATGCAGCGCTCCTATATCAGTTTCTTAAGCCATCAACAAAATTCTTTAGTCAAAAGAAATCAGACACAGAGTGTCAAAGAAAAGACATGGAGTCACGGGCCTGGGAACAACAGACTGGAAGTGGGCTTTGCTGAAGCTGGGGCAGGAAAAGGGTGAATCTCAGGGGTGGGGACTCAGCATTTATTTGCATAACCAGAATGTACTGTGTGCAATACGTTCAATTTATTATTTCAGTTTATCGTAGATTTCTTTTAAATGTAGTATTTCAAAGAATGAGCCTTCGTCCCTTTACGTTGAAAGATCTGCTACAACCTCTTCATGGGGACATATCCTTTTTTTGCTTCTCATCCTCAGTGTATTAGGAGTGAGCTCCCTCTTATTGGTATGGCCCAGGTGCACTGTGGTATTTATACTCCATTTCTTGCTCCTGCTTAAACTTTCTTGGGTTGTGGTGGAGACTAGGTCAAGTAGACCCAAGAAAGAAATAATGCTTCCATTACCAAACAATTTTTGGAGGTCTTGTAAGACTAAACAAGATCAATATTCTTGTGTAAAAAAGTAGAAGCTGAAAAATAAATGATTTCAGGTGGTTTTTTTAGATTCTTGAAGCTTTCTTTGTTTATCATTTCAGTTTGCAGGTTTGATTTTCAGTGAGTTTGAAGCGAAAGACACTTAGTCGTGTCTGACTTTTTGTGACTGCATGCACTATGTAGTGCATGGAATGCTCCAGGCCATGATACTGGAGTGGGTAGCTTTCTCCTTTTTGCAGGGATCTTCCTAACCCAGGGATCGAACCCAGGTCTCCCACACTGTAGGCAAATTCTTTTCCAGCTGGGATACAAGGGAAAAACCCAATATCCATAAAACCACAATGGGCTTTTTCAAGCGAAGACAGGATGGCCAATCAGCCACAACTGAACAAAGAAACCAGACAGATTTTTTGCTGCCCACGAATGGAACCCGGGCCTTGTAATATTGGCAGACAGCTTTTTGTTTTCTTTCCCTTTTGCTGATTAGAGTTTCCCTGATGGCTTAGAGAGCCTGCTTTCAATGCGGTAGACCCAGGCTCAGTTCCTGGGGAAGATTCTCCTGAGAAGGGAATGGTTACCCACTGCAGTATTCTTGCCTGGTGAATCTCATGGAAAGAGGAGCCAGACAGTTTCTGGTCGGACACGACTGAGCAACTTTCAGAGAGAGAGCCCCCTGGGAAAGGGAGAACTCTTTCTGCATGACCCCGCGTTTCTGTCGCAGGTGTAATTGTCTTTGGGGCTGTGCTTTGTTTTCTGTAGTGTCACTCACTCAGTCCTGTGGGTCTCTTAGCCACCCTGTGGACTGTAACCTGCCAGGCTCCTCTGTCCGTGGAATTCTCCAGGCCAGAATACTGCAGTGAGTTCCCATTCCCTTCTCCAGAGATTCTTCCTGACCCAGAGATCAAACCCGAGTCTCCTGCATTGTAGGCCAATGTTTACCATGTGAGTCACCATTTTTTCTTCCTAATCCGCCGTTATTATTACTGGATTTAGTGGTAGTCAACTTTCATAGCTGCATTACTCATATAGGATCGTTTTGTTTGTTCATAAGTTTATGTAGGTAGGTTGTAAACTTATGTGGGAGGTGTGTCCATTCTCTTCTCCCCCCTCCCACTCCAGGATGTAATATTTGTAAAAATCCATAGTAGGTCTCAGGCTTCCCTGATAGCTCAGCTGGTAAAGAATCCCCCTTCCGTGCAAGAGACCTAGGTTCGATTTCTGGGTTGGGAAGATTCCCCTGGAGAAGAGAACAGCTACCCACTTCAGTATTCTGGGCTGGAGAATTCCATGCATTCTATAGTTCATGGGAGTCATTTTAGACTCCCTATGAGAATTGCTGATCAAAGTGTATATCTAAATTTTCATTTATGTAATGCCAATTTTTGTTTTTCCTCCAAAGACAGTGTACCAGTGGACACTCAATAGCACTATATTAACATTTCACTGTTTCACATGCCCAGCAACTTTTGTTTTCAGGCTTTTAGGATTTTTGACCATCTGGGAGGTGTGCAATCCATCATTTAAAGCATTTACATATAATTTCACTGTATGGAGGAGCCATCACTTGTTCAAATCAAATTTCTGGTGTAGGGTGTGTAAGATAGTTTCCAATTTTTTATTTTATGCTCAAAGCAGTGGTTGTCCAATTACTTCTTCAGGACAAATTTTAAGAGTGAAATTGCTGGACTAAATGTTCCACACATTGAAATTTTTGATCCATATTGCCCAGCTGTCACCTGGAAAGATTTTACAATTTTACGTTCATATCTACAGTATTTACATACCTTTACTCCCAAACGCGATTCAAAAGCAGCTTTAAAAAAAAAAAATCTAAGTTTCGTATATGCTTAATATTTTTGTTTTTCTATTTTTTAATTTATTTTTAACTGAAGGATAATTGTTTTCAAATTTAATTTTAAAGGCCAAATGACACAGGGCTCTCAGAAGAGCAAAACCTATAAATGCTTTTTTGCATCCCAGTTCCCACTTCCCAGAAACAACCATGTTCAATCCTTAGCAGTTTCATCTGTTTGCTTCTATAACTCATAGTATGCTTATACAGCTCTTTCTTCCCTTTGTTTTAAACTGTAGCAGACAGACTAGATGCCCACTCTGATATCAATTTTTCGTCAACGTTAGAGATAGCTTAGAATTCCTGAGCTTTCCAGGGTTCTGAAGCATTACAATGGCCTTGTCCCCACTTGGCTGCTGTTACCTGCTCTCCTGTTTTGTCAATAAGAACATATCTTTTCTTTTTATTCCTTTACTCTCATTTAGTGGGGTTTTGTGGACACAGTAGAGATAAATGGATATATTTAATCTGCCATATTCAACCTGAAATCAGAAGATACTGCACATTTTATTATCATTATAATTACTATTATTTGGTTGCACTAGAATCCCAGGAACGGGGAAGCCTGGTGGGCTGCCGTCTGTGGGGTCACACAGAGTCGGACACAACTGAAGCGATTTAGCAGCAGCAGCAGCATAGGGTTTGGGAGACCTTAGTTCCCCATTCAGGGATTGAGCCTCTGCCCCTGGAGTGGAGTCCCAACCACTGGACTGTCAGGGAATTCCCGTTACTTTTAGAAAACTTAAAAAAAAATTGAAAATAATTAGAGTAGCATCTATGTTGGAAAGGCCTCTCCTAAAATAGGTTAACAAGTGGGACATGGACGATGTTAAGAAACGTGGAATCAGCTGAGCGCCCCCTACTGGAATATCTAGCCCAAAGCAGTCTGTGGCCCCTTATTTCCCCCGGGGCCCCTTTGTTCAGGGCCCAGCGCTTCACAATCTTGGCAGTCCATCAGAGGGGTCAGGGAGTTTCTAAAAATTCTATGTCCAGGACTCCGTTCTGGGCCAATTAAAATTTTCTCTGTGTGTGTGGGGATTGGTCCTCAGCATTTTCAGTGCTCTTAAGTGGTTCTGGAGTGCAGAGTCACTGTTCTCGGCTAAGCAGCTCACTGGTTTAGCCCGTTTATAACAGCATGGTAATATTTGGGCCGTAATCCGTCCCGTGTTCTTGTTATGCAGTTACTTTTGTGTGTTGTCTAGATTCTGAATAGTGTCTATTTTCATGGTTTAATTTCATAAGCATGTCTTCTGTTAACCTGAGTAACGAAGCACACAGCGGCGTTGACATAGTATTTTCATGCCACACTGATTTGGCAGAGGCACAGGGTTTAGCTCAGTCCTCACATCACATTATACTCTGCAGGAAGTTGCCATGACAGAGTGAAAACTGTCCAGTGATATGGCCATTTTGCTGTATCTGGATTTTTGCATTGCTGCAGTGCAGTAATGCTGGAGAATAGTATGGTCTTAATGATTATTATTGTGATTATTACGTGGATACTTGAGTCATAGTCACCAATACCCTCCATTATTATGAACTGATCCAGTGTCTATATGGGGTCGCAAAGAATGGACATGACTGAGCACAGCCAGAAGTACTATGTTAGCCTCCCGCCCTGCCCCGCTCTGCCTTGCCCTGCAAAGCGTTATTGAGAAAAGGCTTAATTCTTAGAGGGGCTGGTTAGTCTTGGCTGAGTTTTAGCTTTAGCCTGCAAAAATATAGTCATTGCTCATCATGGTTATCAGAAATGAACAAGATGGGTCAATATATATCATCGCGACTGGAGGAGGGGAAAATCCTACAACAGATTTAGAGTAAAGGACTGTGTGGAGTGAATTCTCGGGTGGTTAGGGTTCCATTGCCTGGGTCCAGCCCCCGCAGGATCCAGGGAAACCCGAAGGAGAAACGGCGTCAGCGATTGATTTANTAGTCCAAGGGGTCACAAATAGTTTGGCAGGCCTGTGCACTCAGGGCACTCTGTTTCATTTGACCTTATAGTGATCCTTCTTCATGTCAAATGCAGCGCTCCTATATCAGTTTCTTAAGCCATCAACAAAATCCTTTAGTCAAAAGAAATCAGACACAGAGCGTCAAAGAAAAGACATGGAGTCACAGGCCTGGGAACGACAGAGTGGAAGTGGGCTTTGCTGAAGCTGGGGCAGGAAAAGGGTGAATCTCAGGGGCGGGGACTCAGCATTTATTTGCATAACCAGAATGCACTGTGTGCAATACGTTCAATTTATTATTTCAGTTTATCGTAGATTTCTTTTAAATGTAGTATTTCAAAGAATAAGCCTTCGTCCCTTTATGTTGAAAGATCTGTTACAACCTCTTCACGGGGACATATCCTTTTTTTGCTTCTCACCCTCAGTGTATTAGGAGTGAGCTCCCTCTTATTGGTATGGCCCAGGCACACTGTGGTATTTATACTCCATTTCTTGCTCCTGCTTAAATTTTCTTGGGTTGTGGTGGAGACTAGGTCAAGTAGACCCAAGAAAGAAATAATGCTTCCATTACCAAACAATTTTTGGAGGTCTTGTGAGACTAAACAAAATCAGTATTCTTGTGTAGAAAAGTAGATGCTGAAAAATAAATGATTTCAGGTGGTTTTTTTAGATTCTTGAAGCTTTCTTTGCTTATCATTTCAGTTTGCAGGTTTCATTTTCAGTGAGTTTGAAGTGAAAGACACTTAGTTGTGTCTGACTTTTTGTGACTGCATGCACTATGTAGTGCATGGAATGCTCCAGGCCATGATACTGGAGTGGGTAGCTTTCTCCTTTTTGCAGGGATCTTCCTAACCCAGGGATCGAACCCAGGTCTCCCGCACTGTAGGCAAATTCTTTTCCAGCTGAGATAAAAGGGAAAAACCCAATATCCATAAAACCACAATGGGCTTTTTCAAGCGAAGACAGGATGGCCAATCAGACACAACTGAACAAAGAAACCAGACAGATTTTTTGCTGCCCACGAATGGAACCCGGGCCTTGTAATATTGGCAGACAGCTTTTTGTTTTCTTTCCCTTTTGCTGATTTGAGTTTCCCTGATGGCTTAGAGAGCCTGCTTTCAATGCGGTAGACCCAGGCTCAGTTCCTGGGGAAGATTCTCCTGAGAAGAGAATGGTTACCCACTGCAGTATTCTTGCCTGGTGAATCTCATGGAAAGAGGAGCCAGTTTCTGGTCGGACACGACTGAGCGACTTTCAGAGAGAGAGCCCCCTGGGAAAGGGAGAACTCTTTCTGCGTGAGCCCGCGTTTCTGTCGCAGGTGTAATTGTCTTTGGGGCTGTGCTTTGTTTTCTGTAGTGTCAGTCACTCACTTAGTCCTGTGGGACTCTTAGCCACCCTGTGGACTATAACTTGCCAGGCTCCTCTGTCCGTGGAATTCTCCAGGCCAGAGTAACTGGAGTGAGTTTCCATTCCCTTCTCCAGAGACTCTTCCCGACCCAGAGATCAAACCCGAGTCTCCTGCATTGTAGGCCAATGTTTACCATGTGAGTCACCATTTTTTCTTCCTAATCCGCCGTTATTATAACTGGATTTAGTGGTAGTCAACTTTCATAGCTGCATTACTCATATAGGATCGTTTTGTTTGTGCATAAGTTTATGTAGGTAGGTTGTAACCTTATGTGGTAGGTGTGTCCATTCTCTTCTCCCCCCTCCCACTCCAGGATGTAATATTTGTAAAAATCCATAGTAGGTCTCAGGCTTCCCTGATAGCTCAGCTGGTAAAGAATCCCCCTTCCGTGCAAGAGACCTAGGTTCAATTCTTGGGTTGGGAAGATTCCCCTGGAGAAGAGAACATCTACCCACTCTAGTATTCTGGGCTGGAGAATTCCATGCATTCTATAGTTCATGGGAGTCATTTTAGACTCCCTATGAGAATTGCTGACCAAAGTGTATATCTAACTTTTCATTTATGTAATGCCAATTTTTGTTTTCCCTCCAAAGACAGTGTACCAGTGGACACTCAACAGCACTATATTAACATTTCACTGTTTCACATGCCCAGCAACTTTTGTTTTCAGACTTTTAGGATTTTTGACCATCTGGGAGGTGTGCAATCCATCATTTAAAGTATTTACATATAATTTCACTGTATGGAGGAGCCATCACTTGTTCAAATCAAATTTCTGGTGTAGGGCGTGTAAGATAGCTTCTAATTTTTTATTTTATGCTCAAAACAGTGGTTGTCCAATTACTTCTTCAGGACAAATTTTAAGAGTGAAATTGCTGGACTAAATNACAGACTTGTGACCCTGCACTGCCCTTCTGTGGAGTGTTCTTAATAAAGGCCCTTCGAGGCTGAGGCTTTTGTCTTTGAGTCCTCCTTGGAACTGTCCCCAAGCTCTCAAGTCCACCGGTGCCCTGCAACAGCCATATTCCTTGGTACGGACACACATTGAGAAATATCAAGGGCATGCACAGTTCAGAAATCTATCAAAATCTGTACCCTGTTGGGTGCCACTGCCTTTGGTTTATGAAGATACACCTCAGTGCATAGAAAAATGGCATCAGGTGAGCAAAATCACTTCAAATAGAAACACTGAACCACAGAGGGATGCAAAACCCATTCAGCTTAGTGGAGGTGAATGTGAACTTGTAAGCAGTTGGCCAGCTGTGCCCCACTGCCTACCAATAGGAGGTAGCAGAGTTTTCACCAAGACTGACTGCATCTCACAAATGATATGTTTACATCATACAGAAGCTTCAAACAGAAACAATTGTTATTGTAGAATGCATACTGTATTCCAGGGTCTGTGCTAAGTGTTAACAGTTATTATTTCAGTCCTAGCTATGAGGTTAATGTCGCTGTTATCCTTACTTTACAGATGTGGAAATTGAGAAACAGAGTTACTGCATATTCTGCCCAAGGTTACAAAAGGCACTTTGGAGTCCAAAGCTGGACTCTCCATCGTGGCCACCCGTGGCGGGCTACAGAACAACAACTTGGTGTGGTGGAGAAAGAGGCAACCTGTTGTGCACAATAGGGATCTGTTTTTAAACAAGAGAAATTTTTTAAGCATTGGAACTCTGTTTGCCATTTACTTATTTATTTATAAAATATATTTAGAGGCACAAGGGTAGGAGACAAAAATTTCACCAAGAACCTTTTTCATAAAATAAATGAAAGTAAAGCTCTTCTGAGGGACTCTGGACCCCGGCCCACACTCACAGCCCCTCAGGTACCACACCCGACTCCCACCCTGCATTCATTCATGGGGGCAGCTCCACCTCTGTGGCCTCTGGCCTCAGTAGTTCCCAATGCAGGTTCACTCCCTGCCCTCTTTCCACCTGGGGTAAGTTGGTCACGAATGACAGGGTGTGTCCTGGAGGAGAAAGGCTCTGGAGATGCATGGTCTTTGAAAGGTGGGTGGGAAATGGCAAGTACGATGAGTTTTACTTAGCACCTAAAATGATTAGCAGTTGAAATGGTGGGGGAGTTGTGTGGAAAGTGTGGTCACAGAGAATCCAGGAAGAATGTTGAGTCTGAATGGCTAGTATCTACTCATGTAAAGGTCCAGTCCAGCTTGGAATTGTGTGCAGGTGTGACTAAGTGCATTAAGCACTGATAGATTGGTATTAGTCTAATCTAAGATAGTAATGGATTGTGTATGTTTTGGGGGAGTGAGCACAGCGCAGTAATGGAGTTTCCATCCTACCTTTATGCCGGAAGACTTCAGCACCCAGGGCTTTGGTAGTTTCATACCATCCACAGCACGCTCACAGAGGGACCTCAGGTGGATCTGCCCAAGGATCAAAGTGGCAAGTCATGGAGTCTCTCCATGCCATCCAGAGGGCCTGTGGCTTCCATTCTGGGTCACCGAGCTGGCTGGGTTGATCAGGTCCAGCCCCGAGGAGAGAACGGCACAGCCACACTCTTCTACCCAGACATTGGACTTATGGAGTGGCAGGAACTCAAGAGGCCATGTTGGTCCCTTTTATGAGGTCCATTCAATCAATAACTCTTTGACCCATTTGGCGGTGGTGAAGTGGGGGGTGGTTCTCACCTTTAAAAAAAAAAAGCACTTTTAAATCACCTTTAACATTCTGGCAAATATTCTTCCAGTCTTTTTTCCCTTTGCCGTTTTCTAAACATAGCTGAGTTCACAACATGTATTTGATTTTGTGCCTTGTTTTTCTTTCACCTATCTACATCATAGGTAGACAGGTACATCATAAGCATTTTTTCCATATGTTAATTACATTTTGCAAGCATCAAGTGAGGTAAATAAATTTACCTGCCCCTTAGCTTCCTCATGTGTAGAATAGGCAACAGTTCTCTAATTTTATCACAGAGGTCACCTGGAAGGCTTTTTAAAACACAGATTGCTGAGCACCACCTCCAGAATTTCCAGTTCAGTGGGTCTGGAGTGGGGCCTGGGAATCTGCACTCCCAACAAGTTCTGAGGAGAGGTTGGTGCTGTTGGTCAGGAGACCACACTGGGAGAATCAGTGAAATAAAGGAGACTGAGTTGTGGGATTTCCAGGGTCACTGCTGGTTTCAAAAATCCAAGTGTTTGCATATTTTTCAAATTCTTTAAGACCTAACTCTTAAAACACACGCATTTTCCAACTTTAACAAAACCCTATGATTTTTTTTTAAATGCCAAAGAACATCATCTCCCATTTAAACGTAATTGTTTCCACTTGTAACTCATATGCGTTCCATACTTCTCTTTAAAGTTACCTGGATTTTTAAAAGCCTATCTTTAAAAGACAGTCAGACTTAAACCTAATGCTTTTTTCTTTTCCTTTGCATAGTTCCATATGTATTGAAGAGTTGTGCAGAATTTATAGAGACTCACGGCATCGTGGATGGAATTTATCGGCTTTCAGGAGTCACCTCAAACATACAACGGCTAAGGTAAGCCCAAGAATCGCCCCCAAAGAATTCTCCCAAGATCCTTCCTCTGCCCATATGTTTGTTTATCTGCAAGTGTTGGGAGTGCTAAAAACTGAAGAGATTGAGAGAAGGATGTCAGGGCATTAGATCAAGCGCTAATGTTTTCAGATGCCTAACTGTTCTTAATCTAATCAGGAAGCTCTCCAATTTGATGTAATTCCTTCCAGCAGAATCTCCTGAGGGCTTTTAATCTGTTCCTATGTCTTGCACCAGATTTATTCTTCTTAGGTGGATTCAGCTGAACTCAGATGATTTAAATTACAAGTTGGGAAAAAATGATTTATTATTACTCACTTGCCTATCCAAAGCTCAGATCCCATACCATTACATGGTATTCAGAACTTAGAGGTCAATGTGAGCTTTTCTGTTGACACACACTCAACATTTGATAGTTCCATCTGGTCAAAAAATCAGAAGTCTGCATGATTGTGCATTTCTCTAACTAATGCCTGTATTTTTGAACTTACTGATAGGGGAACTATTTCCAATTCTGTGGATTTATCCTAAACAATTCTAAAATCTATCCCAGAATTTTTTGACTTAAAAGGACGGTAATCTTCAAATGTATATTGATATTATAGCTGTAAAATAAAAGTAGTATATGTAGTGTATATATAGAATTTATACATTACGTACAATGTAGGCACTAATGATAAAGAAGTTGCCTGCCAATGCAGGAGACATAAGAGATGTGGCTTCGATCCCTGAATCTGGAAGATCCCCTGGAGGAGGGCATGGCAACCCACTCTAGTATTCTTGCCTGGAGAAGCCTGTGGACAGAGGAGCCTGGTGGCTACAGTCCAGCATCACAAAGAGCTAGACACAACTGAAGCGACTTAGCACACACACATAGGTATATATATAGAATATATACTTTATATGTAATATATATAGTGTACTGGGACTANTCTTGCCTGGAGAAGCCTGTGGACAGAGGAGCCTGGTGGCTACAGTCCAGCATCACAAAGAGCTAGACACAACTGAAGCGACTTAGCACACACACATAGGTATATATATAGAATATATACTTTATATGTAATATATATAGTGTACTAGGACTAAAATAATAGGTTTATGTATTTTAAAGATTGTTCTTTAATACAAAAGAATACATTTTAATATATTTATTATATATTCTTTAGTTACAAATGTAGACTTTTAAAATAAAACATTGTTACAGGATTAATGTGTAAATTTTACATTGTGCAGGTAATTCATTTTTATCTTCTTCCTCCTTTTCAGTTTTCTGCCCCTCCTCCTCAAATCTCAGTTGTCATAAAACTATACCACAGGAGAAGTGATAACTATTGTATCACTCCCGGAGAAGTGATAACTATTGTAAAAATAGCTGGTTTTTTGCAGCCATAGATTTTAACACATCTGTGTGCTTACATCAGTTCACTGATTTACTCACGTGATATTTTTCAGAGTTTCAACAGCAAGTATTGGTTTACTCTCAGCTCTGAAGCATACTGCACAGAAGGTGGTATTATGGAAGGACACTTGGACAATGGCCAATTCTTTTTCACTTAAGGGCTGACCTTAGCCTTGACAAGGGAGATTTTTGGCTAACTAGATGAATAAGCTCTAAGTTGTTTGTGTTCTGCCCTTGTAAAAAAAAACACATGCCTGTGAATTTATGAGGCCACTGCATGGTTTTCTTTTCAAGGCCTCACTCAGTCCTTTTCAGGTTCTGGCAGCATCAGGGATTTCCCTTCTCTTTGTTAAAGGGCAGAACCACAGGAGAAGGGGCAGCAAGCTATTTCCAGATGCTAGTTTTGAGAGTCCAGTTGCCGTTGTCACCTCTTGCCTAACTAAATGAATACACTCAAAAAACCTAACTTCTCTTCTGTATTAATGCTCAGATTTATCATCTTTAAAATAAAATTTTTAACTTGCAAGTATATACCATTTGAGGCAGTATTTTCATTAATCATGCTCAGAAATGTTTTTTCAGTTAGAAATGAGGCCTGGAATCTAATGATGTTCTCAAACACCCCACTATAGAGTGTTTAAGAAGATATTTATAAGCTTATTTGCCCTGTGGGAGTCACTGTTAGGCAGCCTAGAAGTTTCCACTCAGTATCAAAGAGAGAGTTGATTGAAGTTCTCAGACCTTGAGTTTGAGTCTCCAGATAAAACAAGTTGGCTGACATGAATATGTGGACATGAATGATAACAATCTGACTCACCCTGGGTTTGGTTTCTCCTCCGAGAGAGAAGTTCATTTAGAACAATATTTTGGAAAAACTGAAATCTCAACAGGGTTTTTGGAAAATTGTTTTCCTATTTCTTCACTGTTCACAATTGAAACTACAGACACAATACCATTAGGAGTCTGTTCATAAATGGGATTATGTCTTTCTCATTACAGCAGCTTCTGCGGGGAAGACCCAGACCTCATGTGGAAATCTTTCTTAGCTTTCTTGGGCCTGGAATAGAAGGCCTTTTTGAATCAAGGTCAAAAATATGGTCAGATCAGCAGTTTAGGGTCTTTTCACCCTCTACGCAGCCCAAGTAGCTGCTGACATGGAACACATGTTCCTGGGATTGTTATGTCTCTGTCTGTGTTGTTTCAGGCAGGAGTTTGGCTCAGATCAATGTCCAGATCTGACAAGGGAAGTGTACCTCCAGGACATCCACTGTGTGGGCTCCCTCTGCAAGCTTTACTTTCGGGAGCTGCCCAACCCCCTCCTGACTTATGAGCTCTATGAGAAATTCACGGTAAGTGTTTGGATTTCCATAATGGTTACTGAGTGGGAGGCATGGATGGGCCAAAGAAAGTTTCAGCACTAAAATTACAATAATAATACTTACCAGCTGGTTGCCATTATCTTGGTGATGGAATTAGGATGGTATTGTGAGGAAAGCGGGGTGATGGGACTATTTGCTATATCTTTCCTATCTTAAATTTTCAGAATGTTTGTTTGCTTGCGTGAGCTAGTTTAAACCATCTCCATATTTACTTAACCAAATGTGTGTCCGTAGATAGGAAGGAAACAAAGAAGCAGAGAATGAAGTGACTGGCCCAAGGTCACACTCTATCCCCAAAAGCAGAATAGGAGCCTGAGACTTCAGATGCTGCCCCCATAGTTAATTCATTTCAGGCTGTTCCTTCGGTGTTTCTGTTGGGAGCTGTATAAAGAGGTGGGTGGGTAGAGAGGGGGGAGAGAATTAAACAGAAATCAAGAGAGGGGTGAGAAAGCTGAGGAGAGAGGAGATTCTGGAAAAAGCAGCTAAGAGGGAGTGTAGATTGGGCTAGTGAGTTGGGTGGTGGAGGACGAATGGGCAAGAGCAGAGCAGAACGCCTACCTAGCAGTTGCAGCATCACCAAATCCCACCCCCACAGGAAAAGGAGAATAAATGCTTAGAGCATGTCTGCAGTGTCAACCTTAAAAATAGGGCTTGAACATTTGGCTGTGATGGGGGTGGGGGAGGTGCCGAGTACGTGAAGAGTTGGGTTTAACCAAGGTTGAGGCTCAACTAGAAAAAGGGGGAGGGAGATCAGAGTGTGTGCAAGCGAGTGATTGAAATAATTGACCATAGAATTTTGTCTGGATAAGAAGAGAAAGGAGGGCCTAAGGCGGGTAACAATGAAAAAAATAGATCAATGGATCATTCATCCCAGTGAAATCAGTAAACTGTTGAAGTAGGGCGGTCAGAGGGGATGTTTGAAATTAAGTTTATGGAATTATCGGTAAGGACCAGACCAAGGCTCTAACCATGGGAAAGAATCTTTCTTGTGTCTCTTGTAATAAACCTATTTTGGACATATAAATGTTCTTTAATTTGAAATTATATAGGAGTTAATGGGTGCTATTCACATTTCAGAAGATACTCTTACAGATCTGTCTATCTGTCTGTCTTTCTCTCTGTATCTCTCTTTCTCTCTCCCTACTTTTGTTCCTCAGTACTATTCAATACATTCTGACGTTATGGAACAGTGCTAATTCAACAATTTGACCATCCTTCCATGGTAGAAAATAGAGAGACACTATTTTTACAGGGTATTATCTCATATACACAGTGATTTCTTAAACCAGATTCCTACTGATGGATATTTAGACATTTTGCTTCTTAACATTTTACTTTTATCAGCAACGTTATAGTAAACATTTTTGTACATATATCTTTATACTTTTTTCTGTTTATATCCTTATGGAAAAAAATCACAGAAGTAGATTTACTAAGTAAAAGGATCTTATTTAAAATTTTGTCACGTGTTGCCAAGTTCTGCAGAGACATAAGAATATTCTTTTTCCCGCAGCCTTGCCAATACTGAGTATTTTTAATTTACTAAATCATTTCCCAATCTCAATCAACCAAAAATATATCTTATTGTTTTAATTTGTGCATAAGACTTTCTTGCTTTCTACATAGTTTTAATCTTAGTACAGTATAACAGTTTCATCCTTAAATAAGACATCACATGTTAAATAGCTGAATGAGTCCAACTTATTTTAATTGTTTAATTCTATGATAGTTAGGGATAGATAGGAATTCTTGTCTAGAAATTTCAGAAATACAAGTTTCTTCTTAGATCTTGTTTATAGGGTCAAAACAAAATCCATGTTTATCTTTCCCTGCTTCTGTTCCCTGACACTGCTAATCATTCTGTCTTCCACACCAACAGAAAATATCAAAGCAATGTTACTGTCCACTTGTCATCAAATCTCAAGAGAACTTAACATTGTATTTAGATATACTTTAAGGACACTAAGAAATAAAAGATGTTTTGTTGCGACAGGTGAGCTCTACATAGGCAGGATCTCATGACTATTTATCATTGAATTTATAGTTGAGTAGATTTCTCTAAATCACAGTGATGAATTATGAAAATATAAGCAAGCCTTTTCCAGGGACATGGGAACAGCTCTATTACATTGTCACACATTCTTACAATGATTTATTTAAACTTACTTGCACAGATTAAGTAGAATAACATTTCAGGGGAATATAATAGGATTAGAAAGCTATTAATGAAGTGATGATGCTGATGATATCTGCTACTTAGTGCGTACTATATGATAAGCTTCTTACAAATACTATTTCATTCAATCCTCAAAAAAACTCCGGGAAATAGGTTTTATTGTCTCTTACAGATGAATAAATTGAGGCTCAAGTGACTTTTGCCTGGGTTTGTACAGATAGTTAATGGAAGTAAAGATTTAACATTCTGTCTCAGACCTGCCACACTGTTTTTAAACTAGATTTAACAGCTCTTAAATAGGCTCAGGTATTAATTTAATATGAAATACAGAAAACATCCCAAACTAATGAAGGAACAATTCAATAAAATTGAATTGTTAGGAAAAGTGGCTAAGTGCTGGGAGAGGGGAGAAGTCAAGTCACATTCTTACCACTTAACAGATTTCAGGGTGAAGGATTTTCTAAGAACAAAAGCAAAGGAAAAAATCACCAAAGACAAATTTAACAAACTAAACTACATAAATATTAGATTTTTATACATTAAAAATACATTAACAAAATTAAAAGGTGAATGACCAACTATGGAAAACATTTACAATAAAGATGACAGGAAATGAATATTTTTTAATTATATAAAACTCCTACATATCAATAAAGAAGAAAAAACACACAACACCCTGCTAAACAAATGAGCAAAGAACCTCAACAGACAATTTGTAAAGAAACATAGTTATTTAAAAAGTATAAATGTATTAGAAAAAATGTATTTTCATATTTAAAAAAAATTTGTTTAATGTTAGTATTTCATGTTGCCAAGCCTGTGGTGACACTGGCTCTGTCACAGTTTTCTATTGCAAGTGTAAATTGGCTGGACATCGAGCAAGTCATTTGAAATTACTATCGGGTCCTAAAATGCTCATATTTTTTAATACAGTAATTCTATTCCCAGACTCCATTCTAAGATAATCAGATGTGCACGTGAATAAGTGATTTGCAAATATTTCACTGCTGTAGTAACAGTAACAAAATTAAGGAGTATCTACATGTCCAACAATAAGGGAAGGGTTAAATAAATGATAATAAATCTATTGTTTTAAATCCTGTGTAGCCATGAAAAGTCATATTTCTGAAGACTACTGCTGACCACAGTACAAAGTTAAATGGAAAAAAGCAGTATATGCAGTATATAGGAAATGATGGCAGTGTTCATCTTTGGTGCTGGGAAGCCCCGGGCAGATTGCTTCTTTCAGGGTTCAATGTAAGTAGGTTAACAGTAGCTATGTCTGGGTGGTGAGATAGCACGTGGTTTTTGTTTCCTTTAAGTACATGTATTAGTTTTATGTGGCTGCAGTAACAAACTACCACAAGCTTGGTGGCTTAAACAATAGAAGGTTATTCTCTCACAGTTCCAGAGTCCAGAAATCTGAAATCAGTTTCACTAGGCTTATGTCAAGGTGTCAGCAGGGCCATGGATCATTACAGAGACTCTAGGGGGAAACCTGTTTCTTGCCTCTTCCAGCTTCTGGCGGCTGCTGGCATGCCTTGGCTTGCGGCCACATCTCTGCCTCCATGGTCTCTCTGCCTTCTCTAGTCTGTCCTTCTGCCTCCCTCTTTTAAGGGCCCACCAGGTAGTGCTAGTGGTAAAGAATCTGCCTGCCAATGCCAGAGACCCAAGAGATGAGGGTTAGATCCCTGGGTCAGGAAGATCCCCTGGAGAAGGAAATGGCAACCCACTCCTGTATTCTTGCCTGGAGAAGGCAGTGGACAGAGGAGCCTGGTAGGCTATGCAGCTCATGGGGTCGCAAAGAGTCGGACACAACTGAATTGCACACACACATATTGGATAATCCACGAGACTCTCCTTATTTCAAAAGCCTTAATCACACTTGCAAAGACTCTTTTTCCAAATAAGGTAACATTTACAAGTTCTTGAGATTAGGACCTGATATCTTTGGAAGCAACTGTTAAACCAACTACATTTTATTTTTATCAGAAAAAAAGTTCATTTTAGGAAAAATTCAATTTAGATCAGATTGATTCAGCTAAAATAATTAAACCCAAGATAGAGAAAAGTTGCTTGCTGATTTAGTATTTTTGGAGAAGGCAGTTTAAAGAGGCATTACATTATGTATTGAAATAACATCTTTGCGTATCCATCTCCTTCATTAAACTGTAAGCCTCCTAAGCACAGAAAGCATGTTTATTACTGATTTTTGTGCTTCCTTTCCCTGCTCTCCAGCTACTGGAGAATGTTGTGACTCTTGACTAGTAAACATTTGCTGGCAGTTGGTTGACCCACACACTTCATCTGAAGTGTCAATGGGGGTGCACCACTGGTGTGTGGCATCAGGTAGAGGGTGTGAGCTCAAGATGTCTGCCAACGTGGCAGCAGCCAACTGTCCTGGCTTGCCAGGGACTTGCCCACTTTTAACTCAGAAAAGTCCTGAGTTCCAGGACACTCCTTCTCAGTCTCAGGCAAACCAGGCTGACTGGCCACCTCTTCAGGAGCCGAAAGGTGAGGGGAGTTGTCTCAGTAAAGCTGATGCTCCCTACTGAGGAGGTTTGGTCCTCGGATGGTATTGCCCTGGAAGTGTGGCCCAAAGTGGGGCTTTCTGGCATTTTTAAATGCAAAGCAAAATACAGATTCGTTCACTTACTCACTTAATGCAACTAACATCTCTTGAGCACCTGCTATCTATACTAGGCAGGTACAGTTCCAGGTGCTCAGTAAGCAAGTCAGATAAAATCCTTGTTCCCGTGAAAAGTGAAAGTTGCTCAGTTGTGTCCTACTCTTTGCCACCCCATGGAAGTCCATGGAATTCTCCAAGTCAGAATACTGGAGTGGATAGCTTTTCCCTGCTCCAGGGGATCTTCCCAACTCAAGGATCAAACCCAGGTCTTCCATATTGCAGATAGATTCTTTACCAGCTGAGCCACAAGGTTCTCATGAAACTTACATTTTAATTAAAGAGATAGAGGATGGATAAATCTAACGCATAACTCAATAGTGAGAACTGTTGATAAGCACTATGAAGACAGTTAATGCAGGATACAGGTCAGAGAGGGCTTCCCTGGGAGCTTCGTGATGAAGAATCCACCTGCCAATGCAGGAGACGCTAGAGACACAGGTTTGATCCCTGAGTTAGGAAGATCCTCAGATTCCTGAGTTAGGAAATGGTAATTCCCCCCAGTGTTCTTGGCTGGGAAATTTCCAAGGAGAGAGGAACCTGGCGGGCTGCAGTCCGTGGGGCCACAAAGAGTCAGAGACAGCTGAGCACGCACATATGCACAAGTCAGAGAATGCTGAGGACTGATGATCAAAGGTCTCCTATGAGGTGATATTTGAACAGAGACAAAGATGAAGCATGGGAACAAATTGTGCAAGTATCTGGTGGAAGAGGATGCTGAGAAGAAATAGCAGGTACCAAGGCCCTTGTCGAGGACATGCCAAGCTTGTTTAAGGGAATATATGGAGGCCAGCACAGCCCATAGGGAGCAAGCAAGGAGGAAATGATGGGAGACAAGGAATTTGAAGATGGGCCAGGTGCCTGCTGCCACAGGTGTGACAAAGACAGGAAGGTATAACAACTGTCTGCAGGATAACGGTAGTGGTTGTCTCCGGAGACTGAGGGTCTGATGTTGAAAAGAAGACACTTTCTTCTGTGTATTCTGTTGAATGTTTTGCATTTTAAAAATCTTCCACGTGAATAACTTTTTAACCCAATCACTTAAAATAATTAAAAATAACAAAAATGGCTTTATAATAATTTTAAATAATTAATACAAAATAAAAGGTAAAAACTGAGTTGCCGCTGGGGTGCAGTTAGAAGGGACAGACCCGGGTTGCTTATCGATCCTGGGGATGGGGCTGCCCGAGCACAGGGGCTAAGGTGGTATTCAGGTAAACAGAGGAAACTAGAGCCTGGGCCCGGCCAGAGGGCATGGGAGACCAGCCCTCGCCAGAGTCCTCAAAGTTCAGGAAACTGGTCTTCTTGATACTGACCTGAAGAGAACAAATGGCCATAGATTCAACTTGGATTTTTTAAAGTTTAACCGTCAGCAAGATTGTCTTTGGTAATGTTGAGTGAAATTCTCTTTCAGGCAAAAGATTGGGATGGGCAAAGTGTCAGCTCCCTTCCTTCAGTTCCTCAGTGATGGACTCTGCTGTCCATCTCTTTGGACAGCAAAGAGATGGAAACACAAAGAGATGGAAAAATAGCTTTGCAGTAAGCAGACCCTCTGGGAGAACAATGAAGATCTAGAGAGCTTCCAAATAGGATTGGGATGTGAAGGGGAGAAGCTGTGAATAATAAAATGATCCCATATGGGACCTGCAGGCATCAGGGGTGAGCCCGCCCAGTCTCTCGGAACAGAGGTGACTAATAGCTTCCTAAAATGTTAAAGGAACTTTCCATGAACGCTGTTAAATTGACCTACACCTTTTT
>SJYW01051236.1:175320-207084 GCA_006410735.1 Raphicerus campestris | reverse complement strand
TTTAAAAAAAAAGAATTGAATTCCAAGACATTTTTTCCTTCCACCTTCTACTAAGTGATAATAGTTGCAGTAAATTAATCTCTTCACTTCTTTAACATTTCTGCTTATTTATTGTACTTAGGATAAGTTGTCTTCTGAAGTCAGTAGCTGAGAATTCATTTGTGTATTCTTTCTAGAGAAGTCCATGTATGTTTACAAGAAGGTTATCAATTGCTTTCCAAAGAGCTTTATGACACATTTTTTAGTATCAGCTTGCTTCTTTGAATTCCACTAGATGTGTATAAGAGACAGCTTTTAGAAAGTGGGGGTGGGGTAGGGGCTTGGGAAGGGGGTGGGTGTAAAGCTTTGCAAAGCTCGTCCTCTGTTTGCCAAGAGAGGAAGAGAGGCCTCCCGGCCCCCCGCCTTGCCCTTCACAGGATAGAATGTGGGAGGGTCCACGCCTCATTCCTTTACCCCTGCTTCCTCTGAGGCTCTCTCCCTTCACTCACTTTTTTGAGATTCTCCCTGTCTTGAGAGTCAGGGTCTCCCCCACAAATCTGTTTCCTAAATGACAGAGCCCAGGAAGAGGGCAAAGGTATCAGGTGCTTTCTCTAGGCTCTATTCTGGTCCTCACCCTCTATATCGGCACATCTCAAAAAGCAAGAATTGCGACAGAAATCATATTTATGCCAGCTCCGTTTTGAGGCTTGCAAACCCAGCAGAAGACTGAGACAACTGTGATCCTCTGAGCCCCGAGTTTCTCCCCACTTCTGAGTAGGAAATGAAGTAGAGTTTTCCCACATAGAGATTTTTTGATTGCCTTTGAAAATGGTTAGCTTCTGTGAATGCTTTACTTCAATTAAATAAAAAAGTCAAACAAAAACAAGTTGGTGGCCAAAGCTCTGGTATGATGTCCCACTTAGGAAAATGGAGCCAATAGTTGAGCCCTTTTAAAGTGTCTCATCTGAGTGGGGTGACATGGTTATTATGCATATGAAAGGACTTGGGAAGGTGTATCAGAAGATTTGTATGTTTTTAGTGTAGTAAACTATAATGTAGTGAAAAAAAAGATGTGACTACTGACCTTGAACTCGGGTACGGCTCCCATGTGGGCAGTCTTGAGTACTCAGCCATTGGGAGGGGCCCTTGAGCCTGAGCACAGGCAGGACAGATGAGCAGGACGGGGTATAGGGGACTCGTTGGGGACACCTGTGTTGTGCAGGAGCCCCAGGCAGGCTTGGAATCACACTGCGTGTACTGAAGCCCTTGCCTCTCTTGAGGGCCTGGGCTGAGCTGGGAACCACATACCCTCACAGGAAACAACCAGAGAGCAAGTCCGGACACGGCCACCAGGTCTCAGGGACAAAGCTCTTATCCTGCTGAGAAGGCACGTCTTCACGTGGTCCCCACTTCCTGGAATCAGCGACAGGCGGCCTGGTCACAGGAAAGTCTCAGGCTAGATGGAAGTGGCTGTTTGCACCCAAAGACGGCTGGCTGAATAAACAGGCAGCCGCCCTGTCATCTCCACCTCTCCCCATCTCTGCTTCTCTCTCCCAGTGTGAGGACTCTGTCAGCCATGCAGAACACACCTGAGATTCCATACCATCTTCACCAGACACCTACCTACCATCTGAGGACACAGAGCTGTGTGCCCACCTTGTTAGACACTTTGCATCATGAACCCTCGGAGATTTTAGTGGTTTGTTTTTTCTAGAAAAGTGTGCCTCCTGGAAGGATGGCCTCTAGGCATGTTTGGGAGGCTGGAGTACCAGAAGCCTGAATAAAACCCGCAGATCCAGGGGGGTGTCCCCCTTCTTGAGCGCTCACTGGATTGCTTCATTTCCTGTCCACAGGAGGCTGTGTCTCACTGCCCAGAAGAAGGCCAACTGGCCCGAATCCAAAATGTTATCCAGGAGCTCCCTCCATCCCATTACAGGTAAGAATTCTTGGTAAAAGAAATTCACATTCTCTCAATGTGATATAATACCACAGATGCAGGCTGGCATCATAAAAGGGGACAAATTCAGTGGACAGTGGCTTTCTGGGGTAGATTGAGGTAGGCGAACAGGTCAGTTGTGTCAGAGCGTGTTGGTGCCTGACCAGAGAGCCTGGCGGAAAGGGACAGCCCATGTCTACATTACTTTCAGAGTACACCTCGGAGTCCCGTAAGAATCATTTCTGATTCCCAGGCCAGTCTCACAGAGACAGTCTAGATTCTTACCCAGGTTCATAGCTTAACGAAATCAGTGGAAACCAAGATGGTTTCTAAACAGGGTTTGACTATCACTCTTGAGCGTTTGGCTGACTGATGTCTCTGTATGCTCATCAATACCAGCCCTTACATCATTTCATCCTTTCTCCTTCTCACAGTTTAGTCCCTAACAGTGCCACCTTTCCCTGTGAAAGTCATTCAGTCATGTTCAACTCTTTGTGACCCTATGGACTATCCCCACCAGGCTCCTCTGTCCATGGAATTCTCCAGACGTGAATACTAGAGTAGAATCTCATTCTCTTCTCCAGAGGATCNGTGGCTGTTTGCACCCAAAGACGGCTGGCTGAATAAACAGGCAGCCGCCCTGTCATCTCCACCTCTCCCCATCTCTGCTTCTCTCTCCCAGTGTGAGGACTCTGTCAGCCATGCAGAACACACCCGAGATTCCATACCATCTTCACCAGACACCTACCTACCATCTGAGGACACAGAGCTGTGTGCCCACGTTGTTAGACACTTTGCATCATGAACCCTCGGAGATTTTAGTGGTTTGTTTTTTCTAGAAAAGTGTGCCTCCTGGAAGGATGGCCTCTAGGCATGTTTGGGAGGCTGGAGTACCAGAAGCCTGAATAAAACCCGCAGATCCAGGGGGGTGTCCCCCTTCTTGAGCGCTCACTGGATTGCTTCATTTCCTGTCCACAGGAGGCTGTGTCTCACTGCCCAGAAGAAGGCCAACTGGCCCGAATCCAAAATGTTATCCAGGAGCTCCCTCCATCCCATTACAGGTAAGAATTCTTGGTAAAAGAAATTCACATTCTCTCAATGTGATATAATACCACAGATGCAGGCTGGCATCATAAAAGGGGACAAATTCAAGGGACAGTGGCTTTCTGGGGTAGATTGAGGTAGGCGAACAGGTCAGTTGTGTCAGAGCGTGTTGGTGCCTGACCAGAGAGCCTGGCGGAAAGGGACAGCCCATGTCTACATTACTTTCAGAGTACACCTCGGAGTCCCGTAAGAATCATTTCTGATTCCCAGGCCAGTCTCACAGAGACAGTCTAGATTCTTACCCAGGTTCATAGCTTAACGAAATCAGTGGAAACCAAGATGGTTTCTAAACAGGGTTTGACTATCACTCTTGAGCGTTTGGCTGACTGATGTCTCTGTATGCTCATCAATACCAGCCCTTACATCATTTCATCCTTTCTCCTTCTCACAGTTTAGTCCCTAACAGTGCCACCTTTCCCTGTGAAAGTCATTCAGTCATGTTCAACTCTTTGTGACCCTATGGACTATCCCCACCAGGCTCCTCTGTCCATGGAATTCTCCAGACGTGAATACTAGAGTAGAATCTCATTCTCTTCTCCAGAGGATCTTCCCTACCCAGGGATCAAACTCCAGTCTCCTAGCATTGCAGGCAGATTCTTTACCGTCCGAGCCACCAGGGAATCCCAATAGTTCTTAAACCTACGCAGGTCTTTATAAGAGGGCAGATTTTGATGTGGTGTAAGAACATCCCAGCAATAACAGATGTTATTCATCCATCAGATGAGTTCCTTAACCAGTACCAGGGTGCCCATAGCTGGAAGAATTACAAAAAAGCTGAGATGAGGGCAAGTTTCAAGACTGTGTGGAGGCCATGCTGCCTTCGGAGACAGGCAGCACAGGCTCCGAGCACTGTGAGTCCTGGGATCCATCTCTGGCTGCACTAGCATCCTCAGCTGACTTCTGCTGAGACTGTCTCCTCCTCACCCCTGGCCAGTGCTCCTAGGGCCAAGAAAATTACTTCCATCTATCTTGATATCTTCCTGATAACCTTCTAAAATTCATGAAATAGACATATTTAGAATCTTTTAACTCAACCTTAGAAATTATCTCCAGATGTCAAGTTACACACAGAAAGTGAAGTTTCCCACTTTTTTTTCTTTTTCAATGAACTGTTACAGGACCTTGGAATACCTGATTCGACACCTGGCCCACATCGCATCCTTCAGCAGCAAGACCAACATGCATGCCAGGAACCTGGCCCTGGTGTGGGCACCCAACCTCCTCCGGTAACCGCCTCCCCTCACCTCACTGCCCCAGTGGGCTCCAAGCAGCCCCCAATTCACACGAAACCCGGATTCTTCAAAACTGAGCCCCCTGGGAGACAAACCTTTGGCTACATGGTTATTTGTCACACAGGGGAATTAAAGGGGATTTTAACAGCCCTTGCCTGCTAACCTTGGAAACTCTGGAACCCAGAAGTATATTCTGGCTACAGCCATGATGCGGCCAGTGTGATGGATCTGTATGTTATAATTTCCTGGAAAGGTCTTTCTGGGTCTTTGAGGTTCCTTTGCTTTTGTTGGTTTTGGTGGGGTCCTAGCTAGCTAGAACCTGAATCAGCTGCTTCACATGACTTTGTAAGTGACAACCTGCCCTTAGAACAATTCTTTGGAACTTGAAGGAGATCCTATTAAAAAAACAAAATTAATTCCTATATATTGAGTAATACAGTGTTTACAGCTTTGCAGTTTATAGTACCTGGTGACTCTCTCCAAGTTGTCCCGTGTGTTGGGCTTCACAACCTTTGAAGCGTCTCTTCAATTGATCTTAAATGGTTATATTAATACAAATTAACAAGCTGTATACATTTAGGAATTAGGGCCTATGCAAAAGGCCCACTGACTCCCCACTTATGCTTCAGTAGGTGAGGCAGACTCATTCACTGAATGTGTTTCTTCTGTGGTTCAGATCTAAAGAAATTGAAGCCACTGGTTGCAGTGGAGATGCAGCCTTCCTCGCAGTCCGGGTCCAGCAGGTGGTGATTGAATTCATACTGAATCATGTGGATCAAATCTTTAACAACGGTACCCCCGGGTCACTGGAGAACGATGGTAATGGCTCCTCTTGGCATACACTTCTTCTTTGTCTGAGGCACGGGATCCAAGAATAAGTTAGAGTGGGCTGGGATCTAGCTCTCAGTGTCAGCTATGTATGTGCGCTGACAGCACTGTCTGAGGATCATGCATATGCACGTGTGTGCCANTGAATTCATACTGAATCATGTGGATCAAATCTTTAACAACGGTACCCCCGGGTCACTGGAGAACGATGGTAATGGCTCCTCCTGGCATACACTTCTTCTTTGTCTGAGGCACGGGATCCAAGAATAAGTTAGAGCAGGCTGGGATCTAGCTCTCAGTGTCAGCTATGTATGTGCGCTGACAGCACTGTGTCTGAGGATCATGCATATGCACGTGTGTGCCTGTGCAGCAAAGGTGTGGTGTGTGCAGATGTGGCTCTAGTATGTTTATGATCAGTTGCATACACGGCCTGTCCCATGAACATGGTGTGGTGACTTTGAATACTGTTCTTTTTAGTGAGTTCTTAAACTCTTCCAGTTATTATCTAGAGGTACTGGCAATATCCCCCCAACTATTAGCTTTTATTTTTACTTCCAGTATGATATTGCAGAAGGCTTAAGTGAGTGAGTTAAGAAGCATCCTGTTCAGGCTTGCATATATATTCAGAATACCTTCTCTTTGCAAGCATTTCTTTTTTAAATTGAAATATAATTGATTTACAATATTGTGTTTGTTCCATTTATACACATACACACACCTATATTCTGTTTTGGTTCTTTTCCATTATAGTTGACTATAAGATATTGAATATAGTTCTCTGTGCTACACCCTAAATCCTTATTGTCTGTTTTACATATGGTAGTGTGTATCTGTGTAATACCATATTCCCAGTTTATCCCTCCTCCACTTCCCCTTAGGTAACCATAAGTTTGTTTTCTATCTCTATGAGTCTGTTTCTGTTTTATAAATAACTTCATTTGTACTATTTTTTAGATCCCACATGTAAGTGGTATCATATAATATTTGTGTTTCTTGCAAGCATTTCTTGAGTGCTTGCTTTCTTCTGCCCTGCACTGGACGGTAGGCATACTGCAATGAGTGTGTGTTTGTGGGTGCATGTATATAGAGACTAGCTAGCTTTGAAACCCACTATATGTGAGAAACATTTAGCTATTTCAGGTTGGATGTAATGAGATGCAATTCATGGTGTTCCAATCCTCATAATAACATAATGAACCCCAGGAATACATTGGTATTGGTTTATGCTGCTTGAACTTATATGAGCCTAATTTGTAAAAATACAAAATCCAGCTGATCAGTAAACCTGATAACTACCATTTGTGTGAGGGTATAATTTCCAGCATCAGCATACATCACGTAACTGGGAAGGCTTGTTGAAACACAGTTTCAGTTCAGTTCAGTTCAGTCGCTCAGTCGTGTCCAACTCTTTGCGACCCCATAAATCACAGCACGCCAGGCCTCCCTGTCCATCACCAACTCCCGGAGTTCACTCAGACTCCCGTCCATCGAGTCAGTGATGCCATCCAGCCGTCTCATCCTCTGTCGTCCCCTTCTCCTCCTGTCCCCAAATCCCTCCCAGCATCAGTCTTTTCCAATGAGTCAACTCTTCACATGAGGTGGCCAAAGTACTGGAGATTCAGCTTTAGCATTATTCCTTCCAAAGAAATCCCAGGGCTGATCTCCTTCAGAATGGACTGGTTGGATCTCCTTGCAGTTCAAGGGACTCTCAAGAGTCTTCTTTAACACCACAGTTCAAAAGCATTAATTCTTTGGTGCTAGGCTTTCTTCACAGTCCAACTCTCAAATCCATACATGACCACTGGAAAAACCATAGCCTTGACTAGACGGACCTTTGTGGGCAAAGTAATGTTTCTGCTTTTGAATATACTATCTAGATTGGTCATAACTTTTCTTCCAAGGAGTAAACATCTTTTAATTTCATGGCTGTAGTCACCATCTGGACCTCATACCCAGAATTTCTGATTCAGCTTGCCTAGAGTGCTGCTGAAAATCTATATTTCTAACTAGTTTCCAGGTGATGCTGCTGCTACTGGCTAGGGTCCATATCTCAAGAACCAGTGTGTGTTAGAACTATATCTGCAAAATATTTGTATGAGCTGATCAAAGCATTCTTTTCTAGTTTGGCTAATAAGCTTGGGAAAATCAATTATAACCATCAAAGTAATCAATTGCAATTAATATCAAATTTTGATTCCTGGTATAATAATTCTTACCCCCATCCTGTCCTCTATGTGGTTTATGATCTTTCTTTTAAAATTCACATACCATAAAATTCACTGCTTTAATCATTTTATAGTGTACATTTCAGTGGTTTTTAGTGTATTCACAAAATTGTTCAACCATCACCACTGTCTGATTCCAGGATGTTTTCATCACTCCAGAAAGAAACCCCACACCCAGTAAAGGAGTCACTCCACATTTTGTCCTCCCTTCCCACTAGAGTCTGGCAACCAGTCATCTACTTCCTGTTTCTATGGATTTTGCTTCTTTTGCACATTTCATATAATTGGAATCATAACAATATATGGCTTTTAATGACCTACTGCTTTCACTTAGCACATGTTCTCATAGATCAGCATTTCATTCCATTGTATGGATATACCATATTTTATGTATCCACTTATCAGTTGATGGACATTTGGGTTGTTTCTGCTTTTTGGTTATTATGATGCTGCTGTGAACAGTCATGTACAAGTTTTTGTGTGAACATGTGTTTTTTAATTGTCTTGACCTAGGAATGGCTGACGTTTCTTTTATCTTTATGTTAACTTGCACTTTGTGCTAAGTTTCTTCAGTCTTGTCTGACTCTCTGTGACCCCATGGACTGTAGCTTGCCAGGCTCCTCTGTCCATGGGATTCTTCAGGCAAGAATACTGGAGTGGGCTGCCATTGCCTTCTCCAGGGGATCTTCCTAATCCAGGGATTGAACCCAAACTCTTTTGTCTCCAGTGGGTTCTTTACCGCTAGCACCACCTGGGAATGAGAAATAGTATGCTTTGATTCACTCATCCTTTTGAATCAACCAGTAATTCACTGGGGACTTATTGTATGCCAGGAACTATGGCGGACCCTCCACACATATCATCTCATTGTCTTATCACAACAACCATCCTAAAGTTATCAACCTTATTTTATATATGAAGAACCAGAGAACCAGAAAAGCTTAGTAACTGATAGGACTGAACATGGACCCTAAATCTTTCAGCCTGTGCTTTTTCCTTACCCAGTGATGCTTCTGGGAGGAAAAAAAAAATAGGAAAACAAATAAATAAACCATTGTAGAGAATTAATGACTTTGGGAAATGTTCTTCTTGACAGCAAATTCCACCCATGACTGTTAGTGTTAAGGGTGTTCCTAATTCCAACGTGGAAATGCCTGTCCTTTTTATGACCGTTGCCTTAATCAGCTTTTGTACCGCATATTGAAATTTAGTTTCCTCTGAGCCTTTAACTCTTGACTGCCTCCAATACATGTTATTCAGTGCATTCCACTTAAATGTTCTTCTTATGAATTCTTATTGACTTTGGTAACATACTTAACATTTACACAAAATGGAATAAGTCATTTGTTGTCGTTGTTCAGTCACTAAGCCATTCGTATCCAGCTCTTTGCAACCCCATGGACTGCATGCCAGACTGCCCTGTCCTTCATTATCTCCTGGAGTTTGCTTATATTCATGTCCATTGAGTCAGCAATACTGTTTAACTATCTCACCCTCTGCTGCCCCCTTCTCTTCCTGCCCTCAATCTTTCCCAGCCTCAGGTTCTTTTCCAGTGAGTCGGCTCTTCGCATCAGGTGGCCAGAGTATTGGAGCTTCAGTTTCAGCATCAGTCATTCCAAAGAATATTCAGGGCTGATTTCCTTTAGGATTGGCTAGTTTGATCTCCTTGCAGTCCAAGAGTCTTCTCTAGCACCACAGTTCCAAAGCATTCCTTAGCCCTTAGCCTTATTTATGATCCAGCTCTCACATCTGTATATGACTACTGGAAAAACCCATAGCTTTGACTGTATGGATCTCCAACCTTAAATTGCCTTGGAGGCCATGTTTTCCAGCTGCAGCTGCTGCTGCTAAGTCGCTTCAGTCCTGTCTGACTCTGTGAAACCCCATAGACGGCAGCCCACCAGGCTCCCCCTTCCCTGGGATTATCTCCAGGCAAGAACACAGGAGTGGGTTGCCATTTCCTTCTCCAGTGCGTGAAAGTGAAAAGTGAAAGTGAAGTCCCTCAGTCGTGTTCGACTCTTTGCAACCCCATGGACTGCAGCCCACCAGGCTCCTCCATCCATGGGGTTTTCTAGGCAAGAGTACTGGAGTGGGTTGCCAAGAGAGAAGGGGTAATCTCCCCATCCTAGCTGAGTGAAACCACCTCTGTGGCTGAACACACATTCTCACCTGACCGAAGGACTAGGCAGTACCCAGGGGCAAATACCCTCAGCTGTTACTCTGGCCCACAGTAAGTGCTCAGTATGTTGTTGTGTGAATGAATGAATCGTCCGTCTCTGAAAAGTACAGGAATGCAGGTTACCTTCTGAAGCCTCTGTGTGCCCTCTGGCTGGGCTGGCCAGGATTGCTATCACATTCCTATATGTAGTCTTTGCCACAGACCCCACCATGCCCAAGAGAAGCCCCTGCCAGGAGGTCAGGAATGGGGGAGCTGTGGCTGCGGGCATCTGGCTGGAACTGGTGAACAGATCCACTTCCCGGAGGTCTATGAGCTCTTCTCTTCTCTTTACAGAAAACCGGCCAATCATGAAGAGCCTGACCCTGCCCGCCCTCTCCCTACCCATGAAGTTGGTGAGTCTGGAGGAAGCTCAGGCCCGGAGCCTGGCTACTAATCATCCCGCCAGGAAGGAAAGAAGAGAGAACAGCCTGCCCGAGATTGTCCCTCCCATGGGCACCCTCTTCCACACTGTCCTTGAGTTACCAGACAACAAGTAAGTGGCCTTCTTTCAAATTCTGGGAGATGTTTGGGTGGCGGGGGACAGAGGAGGAAGCGGTTAGAGTCTCGGGGCTATAATGGCAGCATGGTCTAGGGTTGTGATCTGGTTTGGGGGGTAAGGCGGCCTTCTAGAAGAGATAGGAGCTGATGCCACAACATCCACCAATGTGCATTCCCTCACTGCCCCAAAGTCTTTGAGATCTTGATCTCCCACCAGAGATCCCTAGTACTGTGGTGGGGATAGGGCTCATAGGTGTCAAGAATCATAACTAAAATCCCTTATTTCCTAACTTAGACAAAATAGCCTTGATGTTTTCAAAAGGAAGGTTGCTAAACAGAAAAATTTGGCTGCCTCCTCCCACCCTTCACCTTCACAGCACCTTATAAAAGGCGTGGAGATGGACGGATGACAAGTTGACAAAGCATCACTCTGGACTGAAAACTCTTGAGGACCTGGCACATGAGGACATGGGTCCTGGCTTCTGTTCCTCCTCTCCTACCTGTCAGAGCCCTCCCTGCCCTCCAAAAACAAAACAAACACCATTTTTTGTCTTTCCTCACGTCTCCTTTTCATTTCTTCTGTTGTAACCCTGGTTTCCACACATTCCTCGGTTATGGAAGCAAGAGTCCTAAATTCTAGGCAGACAGTAGGTGGAGGAGCCGGAAGGCAGTCTTTTCATTGAACCGTATCATCCTTGCTGTTTGGTCAGTGAAAGGAGGTGTGAAAGCGGACCTCTCAGGCCTCTTGTCAGTGCCCTCCACAGGAAGGCATGGCTGCTTCCCTCTGGGGAGGGAGAGCGTGCTGGGTGCCTAGGAAGGGTGACTGGATCTCACCTGGCAGGAAACGCTGCATTTCCTGGAGAGCACAGATGTCACTGCCCCTCCCTCCAAATCCCTGGAGGATGAGACTTTCATCCAGGAATCAGGAAGAAGGATACCTCTAAAGGACAATCAAGTGTACCTTCCCTGTGCTGTCAACCACACCTGGGGTGCACCATGCCTCAAGGTATAGGTGATACTGTAAAATCTACCCCAAGGCCAAGTGCTTGACGACATTAGGCTAGATCTGACAGAAACCACGAAGCACTGCAGGTCTAACCCTGATGGTAGAAGCATGTGTTCTGTGAGAACCCTGTGGAGAAGAGGTCCTCTGTGGAGCCCACAGGTGCCAGGGTTTCATCCCAGAACTTTATGAAATATAATGGCGAGGCCAGCCAGAGCCTGGCAAGGCCTCTGTGGTGACCTCTGGTGGCAGCAGGTCCTCTGGGCCCTGTCTAAGTTCAGTTCAGTTCAGTTGCTCAGTTGTGTCTGACTCTTTGTGACCCCATGGACTGCAGCACGCCAGGCCTCCCTGTCCATCACCAACTCCCGGAGTTCACTCATACCCATGTCCATTGAGTCAGTGATGCCATCCAGCCATCTCATCCTCTGTCATCCCCTTCTCCTTCCACCTTCAATCTTTCCCAGCATTAGAGTCTTTTCAAATGAGTCAGCTCTTCACATCAGGTGGCCAAAGTATTGGAGTTTCAGCTTCAGCATCAGTCCTTCCAATGAATATTCAGGACTGATTTTCATTAGGATGGACGGGTTCCTTTTCCTTGCTGTCCAAGGGACTCTCAAGAGTCTTCTCCAACACAACACTTCAAAAACATCGATTCTTTGATGTTTAGCTTTCTTTATAGTCCAACTCTCACATCCATGCATGCCCACTGGAAAAACCATAGCTTTGACTAGATAGACCTTTGTTGGCAAAGTAATGTCTCTGCTTTTGAATATGCTATCGAGGTTGGTCATAACTTTCCTTCCAAGGAGTAAGCGTCTTTTAATTCCATGGCTGCAGTCAACATCTGCAGTGATTTTGGAACCCAAAAAAATAAAGTCAGCCACTGTTTCCACTGTTTCCCCATCTATTTGCCATGAAGTGATGGGACTGGATGATGATCTTAGTTTTCTGAATGCTGAGTTTTAAGCCAACTTTTTCACTCTCCTCTTTCACTTTCATCTAGAGGCTCTTTAGTTCTTTGCTTTGTTCCATAAGGGTGGTGTCAACTGCATATCTGAGGTTATTGATATTTCTCCTAGCAATCTTGATTTCAGATTGTGCTTCATTCTGCTCAGCGTTTCTCATGATGTACTCAGCACATAAGTTAAATAAGCAGGGTGACAATACACAGCCTTGATGTACTTCTTTCCCAATTTGGAACCAGTCTGTTGTCCCATGTCCAATTCTAACTGTTGCTTCCTGACCTGCATACAGATTTCTCAGGAGGCAGGTCAGGTGGTCTGTTATTCCCATCTCTTGAAGAATTTTCCACAGTTTGTTGTGATCCACATAGTCAAAGGCTTTGGCATAGTCAATAAAGCAGATGTTTTTCTGGAACTCTCTTGTATTTCCGATGATCCAACGGATGATGGCAATTTGATCTCTGGTTCCTCTGCCTTTTCTAAATTCAGCTTGAACATCTGGAAGTTCATGGTTCATGTACTGTTGAAGCCTGGCTTGGAGAATTTTAAGTATTACTTTGCTAGTGTGTGAAATGAGTGCAATTGTGTGGTAGTTTGAACATTCTTTGGCATTGCCTTTCTTTGGGATTGGAATGACACCTGACTTCTTCCAGTCCTGTGGCCACTGCTGAGTTTTCCAAATTTGCTGGCATATTGAGTGCAGCACTTTCACAGCATCATCTTTTAGGATTTGAAATAGCTCAACTGGAATTCCATCACCTCCACTAGCTTTGTTTGTAGTGGGCCTAAGACCCACTTGACCTCACATTCCAGGATGTCTGGCTCTAGGTGAAGCATCACACTGTTGTGATTATCTGGGTTATGAAGATCTTTTTTGTATAGTTCTTCTGTGTAGTCTTGCCATCTCTTCTTAATATCTTCTGCTTCTGTTAGGTCCATACCATACCATTTCTGTCCTTTATTGTGCACATCTTTGCACGAAATGTTCCCTTGGTATCTCAAATTTTCTTGAAGAGATCTCTAGTCTTTCCCATTCTATTGTTTTCCTCTGTTTCTTTGCATTGATCATTGAGGAAGGCTTTCTTATCTCTCCATGCTATTCTTTGGAACTCTGCATTCAAATGGGTATATCTTTNCACGTCCATCAGGTCAGTGATGCCCTTCAGCCATCTCATCCTCTGTTGTCCCCTTCTCCTCCTGCCCCCAATCCCTCCCAGCATCAGAGTCTTTTCCAATGAGTCAACTCTTCACATGAGGTGGCCAAAGTACTGGAGTTTCAGCTTTAGCATCAGTCCTTCCGAAGAACACCCAGGACTGATCTCCTTTAGAATGGACTGGTTGGATCTCCTTGCAGTCCAAGGGACTCTCAAGAGTCTTCTCCAACACCACAGTTCAAAAGCATCAATTCTTCAGTGCTCAGCTTTCTTCATAGTCCAACTCTCACATCCATACATGACCACTGGAAAAACCATAGCCTTGACTAGACGGACCTTTGTTGGCAAAGTAATGTCTCTGCTTTAGAATATGCTATCTAGGTTGGTCATAGCTTTCCTTCCAAGGAGTAAGTGTCTTTTAATTTCATGACTGCAATCACCATCTGCAGTGATTTTGGAGCCCCAAGAAATAAGTCTAACACTGTTTCCACTGTTTTCCCATCTATTTCCCATGAAGTGATGGGACCAGATGCCATGGTCTTAGTTTTCTGAATATTGAGGTTTAAGCCAACTTTTCCACTCTCCTCCTTCACCTTCATCAACAAGCTTCTCAGTTCCTCTTCACTTTCTGCCATACAGTTTAAGAGGACGTAAAACCAGGTATATCTCTGTGTGCGTGTGCACATATGTATGTGTATGTATATATATACATATACTCTCGGTATGTGCTTGCCGCAAGAATGAATGCATGGAAATGTACATGTATGTGAATGTGTATTCTCAAATTGTCCAAAGAGAACTCCTTATTGAATTCAGAGATAAATATAACATTTGAAGGGCAACTTATGGTTATAACAAAACTTGAAAAGAACTAATACATAATAAGGGGAAAATGTCACAGTTTATAAATTGTGAAATTTGTATGACACTTCACAGTTTATAAGGCATGTTCCCAGATACTATCTTATATATGGCTTGTATCTGGGAACCATCAGGGAGAGGAAGGCTTGATGCATACAGCCCAGCTATAAAAATGAGCAGATGAACTGCGGATCACATCAAGCCCATTAGGTGGTTTATCCCCATTCTGACACGGGCTCAGAGAAGGGACTCACAGGCAGTGCAGAGAGATTTAGGACTCTGATAAAGACAGATCTTCTTAAAATGTTTGTCCAAGGCTGGTTCCTGGCATATGTAAAATACTCTATCATTCAAGGAGTATTCACATTAATGATCTCACTAGAGGCTCACAGGCTAATATATTTCCATTTAACAAATGTATAAATTAAAACAAAATTATGAATGATGTGCCAAGTTCATATGGCTATTTGGTGAAAGAGATGGAGCTAAAACCCTGGACTTGACCCCAAGCCCAGTTTCACTACAACAGTCTAGGCCAAAGTGTAGCCAGGGAACATAGTGCTGTGAGATGCCAATAGCTATTACACAAAACAAACCAAGTTATGGAAAATAACTAAAAGCTGCATGATGGAATATATTTGGAAAGTTTGAGATTAAAGTCCAGCATTTTGTAAGACTTCTCAGAGATTTGCACATACTACCATCTGTTTCCAAGTTACAAGAGAAAATCTAGTATACAGTGTTTTCCCAAATCATAAGGCCATGCAAGCCATCCTTTACTAATGTCTCACACAACTAGGATGCATTTTGAGAAACATTGTCCTCATCAATCATCAGTTACATCCCAGTGTGAATGACATCATAGCCCTGTGAACTGTTCATTTTATTTTAGGTGGGTTTTTTTTTCCTATTTTGTTTTTTGGCCATGCCATCATACATGCAGAACCCTAGTTCCCCAACCAGGGATGGAATCTGTACCCCATGCAGTGGAAACATGGAGTCTCAACAACTGGACCATCAAGGAAGTCCCTGAACTGTTCATCCTTACATTTGTGTGTTACTGGGTAGAGGGGCACAGAATTAGAGTGGAAGTTCATTAGAAATATGGCAAATTTTCTGTGTTCACTGTCACTAGCACTCTATAGGGAAGGATCATCCTTCCCCACCCTATTAACATCATGCTTGGTCATATTAAGTTAATTTGGCCAATGCAAATAGAGTGAATCTGCCTCATTTGACTTCCATGCAGAGGTTCTACAGCTGGCAGGTGATTGGCTATGCACTTTTGCCTTTGCCATGATGACCAGCCATGATTCAGACAGAAGTAGTTCCATCAGCCTGGGGCTTGGAACGAGGACAATATGCAGTGGAGGTGTTGACCAACCCAACTGTTTTCACTAGTTAGAAATAATCCTTTGCTCTTGTAAGCAACTGAGATTTGGGGGCGTTTATTACTGCAGCATAACCTACCCCATCCTGACCATTATAATTTCCAAAAACGCTCTTGATCCAGGTCTATGGTTCCTTTTCTTTGTACAGTTGACCCTTGAACAGCATGGATTTGAACCCCGCAGGTCCACTCACACACAGAGTTTTTCAGTAGTAAATTCTACAGTCCTGCACCATCTGTGTGTGGTTGGTTGACTCTGTGGACATAGAAAGGCAAATACAGAGGAATTGTTCATATGGAGGGCAGCCTTTAAGTTATGTGGATTCTCAACTGCACAGAGGGTTGGTGCCTTTAACCCCTGCTTTGTTCAAGGATCAATTGTGTTTCATGAATTTTACAGCAAGGGACTTCTAAATTAATGAATATTAAAGTTTTTCCATCTTTTAGCAGGGTGCTTTGGGCTCTAAGGAAAAGAAATCCTGACTCACAGGCTTGAACAAGAAAATATTTCATCTGACAACCATGGTGCCCAGAGGTTGGGCAGTTCATAGATAATCAACTGTTTGATGAGGTTAAAGACTTACACTTTCTCTGAGTCTCCTTTCCACCGTCCTCATACTAGTTTCCTCCTAAAACTGAGGTTTTCTCATGGTCACTAAGTGGCTTCTGGAAGAAATCACATCTATTATCTCCTTTGGTTGCAGCAAGTTACCAAAAACATGTGCCAAAGACTTGCTGAACTAATGGTGGAGGAGTCAGCTCAGGATCTCAGATGGGGATATCAAAACAAAGTCAAGGAGTATTAAGAAGGAGGAAAGGAGAAAATGGCAAAAAAAAAACTAATATTTTGCAAGTCTGCAAGCACAACAGGAGAAAATCTAGTGCCTCATGCATTTCCACAGACCTGCAAACTGTTTAATGTTCAGATTTGCAAACCTGATAGTTGGGCATAAGTAAGATCTCCTAACACTTAGCTCTACCATCTGTTGCTGACATAACAATTTTACATAATATGAAAAATGCCAGATGGAAGCTACGCATTAACTGTGTCCAAGATGTTTTTTGTTCACAACATACACGGAATAGAAGGAATTAGTTTTGTTCCATACACTCTTGAGCTCATAATTCTCCAGTTACATTTCTGGCCATTAATGGAGAGGGGCAACTCCAGAACTTCCTAATCATTTAGTTACCATGGTGTTTGGAGGGCGCATAAAGTGGTAGCCCTGGAATTTCTATGCAGGACAGACTTAGAAGCTACCATTTGTAGAGCTGAGGCCCAAAAAGGGGAAGGTGCATATCTAAAATTATATTTGCACAGCAGACACAATTTTTAGCTTAGAATTTATATCATTGTAAATAAGACTAGTAAAGTTTTCTGAGATGCTTTTATTTTTACTGTACATAAGATTGTGAAACTATTAGTTGTCCAGGTTGTAGAAGAAGTCAAGTAATCACTGTTGTTTGGGAGCAAAGGTGATGGCAAATGATGTTTTAGGGGAAATAAGATTCCTACCATAAACCTTCTACAAGCAGGAAGAAATTTTTAAAGTATAGGCAACAATTTCCCCATTTTTGTTATAAAATGCTTCAAATATATATTAATTTAGAGAGTATATAACTGACACCCAGCCACACCCTCAACACTCGGATCCATCAAATACTAACATTTTGATGTTCTCTATTTCCACCTTTTGATGTATTCCCTCTCTTCCTATAACTGTTACCCCATCTGGTATCAATCTTTTGCATATTTTATCCTATTACCATATATGCATGTATCCATAATAAGATCATAGTTTTGAAAATGGCATTATATGGGATACCTTTCAACAGCTTGTCTGTTCTTTCATTGTTTTGATGAGTCTTACCCTTGTTGATCTAGTTCCTTCTTTTTTATCTGCTCGATAATATTCTATTACTGAATAAAATACAATCAACTCACCTGTTCTTCTGCTAATGAACATGTGAGTTATTTCCAGTTTTCACTATCATAAACAATGCTGCAAAGGGAAATCTGGTGCATGCTTCCTCATGCACAGATCAGAGACCTTCTCTAGGTTATAGACCCACAAAGGTAGAGTGAGAAATTCTTCTCAATCCTGATTTATCAAGTAACATTTACACCCACAGTGTATGAAACCTACATTTTATTCATTTTGCCAATCTCTTGGCTATGAGATAGCATTTTCTACATATCTAAAGAAATAGAGCAACTTTTCATTTATTTGACATTCATATTTCCTCCTCTTTGAATGTGTTCCTTGGTATATTATGCCCATTGTGGGATATTTGTCTTTTTCTTGACAAATTATAAAAATACTTTTACATATTTTAGATACTAACATTTGTTAGGGACGTGAATTTGAGCAAACTCTGAGAGACAGTGAAGGACATGGGGTTGCAAAGAGTGTGGCACAACTGAGCAACTGAACAACAACATTTGCTGATTATGTGTACTCAGTATCTTCTTCCTGGCTGTGACTTACCTTTTAACTTTTGTTAAAGATGTTTTTTTGGTTGTATTTAAGTTTATCACTTTATTGTAGTTATATTTGTCTACCTTTTCCTTAATTAAGGGGTTTTTTCTCTTGTGCTTGTCTATGAAATCCATAAGATTTATTCAGGGTCATCATCAGAGGTCTTCCTTTTTTCTCTTCCAGACGTTTTTGAGGTTTCTTTTGTACATTTGGATAGTCTAGAATTTGTTTTGCAAGGTGTAAGATAGTGACCTAATTTTCTTTCCAGAAGGATAACGGATTTCCCCAGATCCATGTTGCCACTAGCTCGTGCATTCCGCCCTGATTTGTAGGGGCCTCCCTGTCCAGCATCAAGCCTCTATAAGTGCCTGGCACCTATTTTGTGCAACTCAAATAGCATTGCTGTCTACATTACTATTATTACATAATTAACAAGTACATAATTTATAAGTCTAAGTATCTGGGAGAGCAAGCCCTCTGGCTGTGTCTTGGCTATTGTGGTGGTTAATTTCATGTGTCAGCTTGACTGGACCGTGGGGTGGCCAGATTAAACATTGTTCCTGGGTGTGTCTGTGAGTGTATGTTAGGGAACTCAGTGGATTACCACCCCCAGTGGGGGTGGGCATCGTCTTGTCCCTTGTGGGCCTAAATAGAACAAAAAAGCAAATGAAGGGAGGATTTGTTTCCTATCTGCCTGTGTGTTTTAATTAGGACCTAGTTCTTGGGACTAGAATTAAACCACCAGCTCTTCTCAGCCTCAAGCTTGCAGACAGCAGATCGTGTGACTTCTCAGCTTCCATAATTTCATGAGCCAGTTCCCAATTCCACATAATATATCTCTTTTTGTATCCCATTGCTTCTATTTCTCTGGAGAGTCCTTACTACTGTGGGCTCTTTTCTCTCCTACACAAGTGTTGGGGTCAGCTTGTCATCTTTCCTTGGAAACTCAGTTGGGATTTTAATCTTAATTCCATGGCATTTATAGATTAATAATGGGAACAAGTGTCATCCTCCTGATCTTGTCTTCCATGAACCTGTTATATCTCTGCATATATTATCATCTTTTATACTCTTTGGTGCTTTTTTTTTGTAATTTTCTCCATAAAGGCTTTGCACATCTTGTATAAATTTATTCTTAGGTATTATAGCTATGAAACATACTTCTTGTAGCTATGAAAAATGAGAACGTTATTTGAAAACATTTTCTTATTGGTTATTACTATGTGTAAGAATGCAAAAAATGTTAATTTGTTGATTTTGTATCCAGCACATTGCCAAACTTTGTTATCAGTCTAAAAGTTTGTTTTAAAATCTCTTGAATTTTCTATGGAGATAATCATATTGTTTACTAATAAGGATTGTTTTATTGCCTTTTAAAATATTCTTAGACCTCTTGTTTCTTTGCTTATCTGGAATCTCCAATGAAGAATTGACCAATGAGTTTATTCTTTCAATCTTGTTGTAAATGGGAATGATTCCACACTTTCTGATGCAGTATGATATCTGCTAAAAAGGTTGATAACATATATAACTTGTCAGATAAAGGAAATTCTCTTCTATTCCTGGTTTGTTAGAAGCTTTTATCACAATTACTTTTGTTGAATTCTTTTATTAATTGCAAAGAATATAGTTTCCGTGCTCTAATCTTAAAACATGATATGAAACATTAATTGAATTCTAAAAGTTAAAATATTCATTCAATGCTGGGAGAAACCCTACTTTGAAATTATAGATATATATCTTACTATAAATCTATAATCTTTTTGACAAAAACAAATTATATCTTTAGTAGTCAATATAATAATTTATTTTCTTAAGGAAATAATACTATTTCCTTATTCTGTAATAGTCTTATCCCTTTTAACTTTTCTCTCTGACTTTTGCTTAAAAGGTCCTTCCCCGATTCAGTCAATCATCAACATTTCCCACTGTTTTTTGCAATTCTTAAAAACATTTGCATTTTGTCTTTTGAAGGATATGAAATCTAGATATAACCCTTTTCCTCCAGTTGATTATTTTTAACTCTTTGATGAATTGTCTCTTGACCACTGGATTATAGTGCTTCTTTTATTATATATTATCTTATCTTGTATACTAGGCTTCTTTCTTTGTAATTGCTTTGCTTCCATAGATGAATATATCCATTTTCATGCTAGTGTCATGATGCTCCTGTCTCTCTCTCTATATATATTTTTAGTATGCATGGCTATGTGTACATACACATAAAAAGTAGAACAATAAAATAATGCATCTTCTTCTAAAGGTACTGTTGAACCAGGATCCACTGACATAATTTTTTAAAATTTATATTGTGCTTTAATATCTAGCAGTGCAACTCAAGTAATTACTCTTGGAATCGCACTAAATCAATATGCTTTCTTGGAAAAAACATGCTTCTGTAATATTCATTCTTCTCACCCTGTTGTGTGGGATATATAGTCATTTATTTTTATGATTTTATGTATATGTTTTCTTTGACCTCTCAGTAAATTTTGTTACATTCCTCATATCAGTTCAGTTCAGTCGCTCAGTCATGTCCGACTCTTTGCGACCCCATGAATCGCAGCACGCCAGGCCTCCCTGTCCATCACCAACTCCCGGAGGTCACTCAGACCCACATCCATCGAGTCAGTGATGCCATCCAGCCATCTCATACTCAATTTTTAATTTATTTTTCATATATTCATTTTTAACATTAAGGTTATATCTGGATATTTTGAGATGGAGCGAAACTTCATGTATTTTTCTGTTAGCTACTTTGGGGAGGATAGGAAAGCCTGCTACTTTAGTACACTTATCTTTAACCAGCCATTTTACTAAACATCATAAAGATAATCAGTTTTTTCATTATCTTGGGATTTCTTGATAGACAATTACATCATCTCCAAATAATGCTTTTTGTTTTCTCTTTGTCAGTAATAATGTTCCTATATCTATACTAGAATTGTATTAACTAATATAACGGTGGAGAGATCCTTGTTCTGTTTCTGATTTTGATGGGATCCTGCCTCTTAGTTTAGTTATTTGTCCAGTAAAGCTGGTGCTTATTAAATTATATCATTCATGTTTTGGGTGGATTCTCTAGGCAGCTATTAAGTTCCTGTGAATTAGGCCAACATCTGCCAATACAGCTAACTCTCTGGGTCTGATTTCAGCATCCCCTGCCACTGAGCGAGGAACTTGGTCAGGGCCAAAAAGAAAGCTGTCTTATGTGGATTCTGTGATGACCATAACAGACTGGGGCTGCTTCTCTCTGGATATGGCCAGGTGTCTAGAAACTTCTGCCCCCTCACAAACCACAAAAGAACCTTGACTAAGCAAAGAACAGAAAGTGGGCCTTCTAAAAAATTCTGTGCAAAGATACTAATAGCACCTATTACCCTCTGCAGTATACTTTTCTCCTACTCCTATTACAGTTCAGTTCCTCACTCAGGTCAGAGTTAGTCACTGAAAAATGCCCAGTCCATTTCTAGGTCTACACAAGCCACCCAAGTTGGGAATCCAAAGGACTCAATAGCAGTGCCAAGGGCAAGGGTGTGAGTGGAACATTCACAAGTCGGGTGGCTTTATTTCCCTCCCCAATCTCCATCAGATTCCCTCCACCTTTTTTTTATGTGCGCCAATAATATTTTGTCAAGATAATATCAATTTATTTGCCAACATATTTCTGAGGCCCTGCAAAGCCACCAAATAGGTCACTGTTCTTAAGTTCCTTCTGGAGCTGCCATGGGAAGAACTGAGAATTTGGAGAGGACCATCTTGAGTCATTGCCATCATGAGAAATTTTCCAGAAAGCCTTTTGAGATGTCAAAATACCTTCAACTTGCCCTCTTTTCTGCAAGGATCCTTAGCCATCCTTGAGCCTGCATTAATAAACTTGTATAACCTTTTTGGAGTCAACCCACTGGGGCTTGGGAGGGCATGTGCCATGAGCTAATTGCATGTGAGACCATGAGTGGGCTTTGCAGAGACTCAACCCAAAGTCTCCAAGCCAACACATGCTCCATGAACCAAGAGGAGGGGGAAAGGGACATGCACAGGTGTTTATCCTCCCCTGGATCCTCATAATCCTAGCTTTATACTGGACAACGTGTTTTTGCTAGCTCTGAAATCTGAGGGAAGAACCTCCTTGTTAGTTAGTGTTTCTAAGACACGGAGAGCTCATGACAGCCAAGGACGGGGAGAGCAGCCGACTCGTCTCATGGGTAATGGCTACTTGCAAGGCTTTCTTTGGTGATAGCAGGGAAGCGGCACCTCAGGTACCATGGAGTACTCTCCATGGAGTGTTGGGTCTCTAGAAAGCATTATACTTCAAGTAAAATGGTTATGAGCAAGTGGACCTCAGAATGACTTAAACAACATTTTAACCTGGTTCTGATGAAAACAGGAAAGTATGACTCTAACCCAGTCCTCCACTGGGGCCCTGGAAGATTTGAAAAGAAGCACAGCTGTGGACCCAGGAGTGAATTTCTGATTTACTTGCAGGAAAAAACCACATTCTTTTTCATCTCACTAGAGAGAGACATTCCTATTAAAATCACAGCTTTAAATGTAGCCTGTAGAAGCAAGAAGTGTCAGTGGAATGCATTGATATTTCTCAGTTTAGAAGATAGTGAATAGTTAAATTTAGCCTTATCAAAAAAAAAAAATAATGCTCCACTTATTCCTGTTCAAGGAATTTTAGTAACTCTAACATAGGATAAAGCAGTGGAGCCATTCACAGGAGACCCTCATGAACACTGTGAAACGGGGAGGATTAATATCTCTGCATATGTGCAGCTCACTCAGGACCGGGAGAATCTTGATGCTTCAGGTCTGGTTACAGCAGGGGTCCCCAACCTTTTTGGTACCAGAGACTGGTTTCATGCAAGACAACTTCTGGGGTTGGGGGGCATGGTTTCGGGATGATTCAAGCACATTAAACTTATGGTGCACTGTATTTCTATGAGTATTACATTGGCTCCACCTCAGATCATTAGGTATTAGATCCCAGAGCTTGGAGACTCCTGTTGTGGCAGGACTGCCTAGCAGTTTTACAGCAGGTATTTTCAACTTTGGCTGCACATTGGACTCACCTGAGGAATTTTAAAATACTGACGCTGAGGTACCACCCCCTGACCCTCAAGATCCTAATTTAATTGGCCTGGGTGTGGCCTGAGAGCCAGGAGTTTCCAAAGTTCCCAAGGTGATAGTGATGTACGACTCCAGTTGAGAAGCCCTGTAGAAAAGTTGAGAAGCAGGGCTCACTACTCTGTGTTGCAAATAAAGTTTCTTTGGAATATAGCCATCCTTAATGTATATGTTGCCTGTGGCTGCTTTCCAGCTATGATGGCAGAGTTGAGTAGGCACAGTGGAGGCCTTAAAACCTGCAATGCCAAACATCTTTACTACTTAGTCTTTGAGGAGCTGCTTTGAAGAGAAACTTCAGGAAGACGTTCATTGTCCCGTGAAAAGCCACTTTCAAGGGATGCTTGCTCAAGGTAATGGCCGAATTCCCTTAAGGGTTTCTAACAGAGACAAAAGGTTCAGAGTCCATAAATATTAAGATACCACAAAGGTAAAATCGTCTTCACAGCTGTTTCTGCTTCCTCGGCCTAGAGTAGCAAGATGGGCGCCAGGAAGAAAGAAAGGCTAGGCGGTCTGATGTTGGAGGAGTGGGAGCTGTTTTGGGGAAGACATAATCCTGAAAGGAAAAGGCTGTGAGGCGGAGACAAGCCAGGGAGCTTCAGGGAAGAGTTTCAAGAGTTTCTAGGGGGTTGGGGTTGAAGCTGTCACCCTGTGCCGGGTGACACTGCAGAGATGGATATCTCCGGCAATCTGTAGAAATTCGGCTATGTGCTCTCAATCATAAAGCCCTTAGTCTAAGAGACTTCTGTGAAGTTACATGTGGCTTCCATACTTTTTAAAATGTCAGTTTGGTTTTCTTCAATGTGACTCTGTACTGATTGGTCTCAATGGAAGCCAGAAATATTTGGATTACAGGATGAATGTGTCTTTTTGTTTTAAGGTAATTATTTTTGGCTTCACTGGGTCTTCATTGCTGTGCACAGGCTTTCTCTAGTTGCAGCGAGTGGGGGCTACTCTCTAGTTGCTGTATGCAGGCTTCTCATTGTGGTGGCTTCTCTTGCTGTGGAGCCCGGGCTCTAGGCACTTGGGCTCAGTAACTATGGCACGTGGGCTTAGTTCCATCCATCTTCCACAGCCTAATTGCAGTTGGAATAGAACATCTAGAGAGTCACCAACAGGAAAGGGAAAAAAGGAGTAAGATGGCAGAGGTAAAAGCTTGCAGAAGAGCAATGTAACATTACTAGGTCAGTTTTCCCAACTCTGAGCTCTAAGTAACTCTGATATGACATGTGTAAAGGAGCATCTGCTCTGCTTCTAGTCACTGGAGTCCAAGACTGTTTTATCCATCCATCTCCACTTCACTGTGAGGAATGAAACACCAGCACTTTAAATGATTGTCCAATCCAATGTTACTGCCAAAGTCAGCCTCTTTTAGATCTCAGATTTCCATCACTCAGAATCAAGACTTTTAAAATGTAGAGGAAAGGAATTGGAATAAATACAAATGCTTGTCCCTGGAGAAGGCTTTCTTAAATTACCAGCAAACACTCCACTCTCTCCCTGGTTTGTCAGTTCTCGCAATGAGAGAGAAGTGGCTTAGGAACCTACGTTCCTCAAGACCCTGAATGATCTGGCAAATATGGAGGTGATCTAGGATAATGTGAATAGTGGGACTATAAGTCTTAGAGCAAAGGGTCAAATCAAATGTCAGAGTCAGGAGGCAAATCTCCAGTTAAGAGACATCATCATTGTCACTTTCCTACAGGTTGAACCCTGACAGCATCTAACTCAAAAGAATATCTCAGTAAATTATCCGTAGGAAACATGCATGCCTAAGGGTATATTTCAAAAGTAGAATCCTTCAGTTACAACTCTTCTCCCATTTCTGTCTGTGCTTATCTCTTTATACATGTTTATCATATTGTTTCATAAATATTAGAAGCCTTCATTATCCACAGATAATTTATATCTCAAAAACATCGTTTGAAACAAATCTGTCTAAAATAGGGACCAAATGTCATAGTAAGTACTAAAATGTCATAGTAAGTATTGAAAAAAAGATTAAACCAGAATTTGTTTCTGAAAAAATTTGTTTAAAAAATAAAATAATATTATATACTCTCATGTACTAAAAATTCAATGTAATTGCCATATAGTCTTAAAATCAATAGTGACAAGTATGGATTTTTCCTTGACCATAATTGTTCTGGAAAAACTATATGATAGTTTTGTTTGGCCCTCTCTTCACAGTTAACTTTCAGGCACAGTCACAAAGAAGGTCTTTACAAAAATATTTCATCAATTTTCCCCAAAGACCTCTCTAAAACTCTTCATATTCAAATCCTTTTTTTCCCAGACCCCATATTCTGACATTGTAAGGGAGGACAAATGATTTTCCCTCTACGCTTCTAGGTTCTTGGCTGAGACCCCCTCCCCATCATAAAAGACAGGTTAATAAGAGAAAAACAAAGTCTCATAACATTCATATCTCCTATATACACCGGAGAGAATAGTGGACAACTTGAGTAAACATAGTCCAAGCCACCACCTGAAATAACTGTCTTCAGCTAAAGACAAAATAAAGATATTGAAGGGTTGAGGAACCAGCTGTGGGAGGTGACCAGGGAAAGCATGGTAAACAGGTATAAGGCTACTCTCTCCATTGGTAACAGTTTCTCTTCCTGATACTGAGAGGGAGTGTGTGCGTGCATGCATGCTCAGTCGTGTCTAACTCTTTGCAATTTCATGGACTGTGGCCTGCCAGGCTCCTCTGTCCATGGGATTCTCCAGGCAAAAATACTGCAGTAGGCTGCCATTTCCTTCTGCAGGGGATCTTTCTGAGCCAAGCATCAAACCCACATCTTCTGCATTGGCAGGCCCATTCTTTACCACTGAGCCACCAAGGAAGCCACAGAAAGGGAGACACCCTCACAAATGGAGATTTCCTTTATAAATGTAAATTTCCCTTGCTGCTACTAAGTCACTTCAGTTGTGTCCAACTCTGTGCTACCCCATAGACAGCAGCCCACTAGGCTCCTCTGTCCCTGGGATTCTCCAGGCAAGAAGACTGGAGTGGGTTGCCATTTCCTTCTCCAATGCATGAAAGTGAAAAGTGAAAGTGAAGTCGCTCAGTCGTGCCCGACTCTTAGCAACCTCCATCCATGGGATTTTCCAGGTAAGAGTACTGGAGTGGGTTGCCATTGCCTTCTCCATACAAAAGAGTAAATTCTCCTCTTTTTAGAGTTTTATTGTGTCTGCTTTTTCTCCAAAAATAGCTCAAAATAATCTTTATGCCAAAGAGGCATATTTTGGGGGTGCTGTTAACCTTCACTTGGAGAGCAGGGTGAAACTGCTGCTTCGAAATGAGAAATGGACACAAAACAGCCACTCTGAATAACTCTCATCCTGGACAGTATTCCATAACATCCTTGTTCATTTTCTCTTCTTCCAATGTTAACTCCAGCATTCTTATTTTGGCTTTGCCAGCAATTTGAGCCATTCTCCTGCATCATCAGCTTTGCAGACTCCTTCATGTTAGCAAGCTATGTGATTTCAGTTAAAAACTACTTGTATTATTTTGTCATATTTTACAATGTGAAGTGAAGTTGCTTAGTCGTGTCCAACTCTTTGCTGACCCCATGGACTGTAGCCTACAAGGCTCCTCTGTCCATGGAATTTTCCAGGCAAGAGTACTAGAGTGAGTTGCCATTCCTTCTCCTAGGGGATCTTCTCCACCCAGGGATCAAACCCGGGTCTCCTGCATTGCAGGCAGGCGCTTTACCATCTGAGCCACCAGGGAAGCCTATACAGCAGGCTCCTACACTAGATTCAGTTCAGTTCAGTTCAGTCACTCAGTTGTGTCCAACTCTTAGAGACCCCATGAATTGCAGCACGCCAGGCCTCCCTGTTCATCACCAACTCCCGGTGTTCACCCAAACTCATGTCCATCGAGTCAGTGATGCCATACAGCCATCTCATCCTCTGTCATCCCCTTTTCCTCCTGCCCCCAATCCCTCCCAGCATCAGAGACTTTTCCAATGAGTCAACTCTTTGCATGAGGTGGCCAAAGTATTGGAGTTTCATCTTTAGCATCAGTCCTTCCAAAGAACACGCAGGGTTGATCTCCTTCAGAATGGACTGGTTGGATCTCCTTGTAGTCCAAGTACTCTCAAGAGTCTTCTCCAACACCACAGTTCAAAAGCATCAATTCTTCAGCACTCAGCCTTCTACATAGTCCAACTCTCACATCCATACATGACTACTGGAAAAACCATAGCCTTGACTAGATGGACCTTTGTTGGCAAAGTAATGTCTCTGCTTTAGAATATGCTATCTAGGTTGGTCATAACTTTCCTTCCAAGGAGTAAGCTTCTTTTAATTTCATGGCTGCAGTCACCATCTGCAGTGATTTTGGAGCCCCCCAAAATAAAGTCTGAACTCTTTAATGGAGAAGATGTGACTTGTACCACCAATGACTGGCATAAAGTAGGCACCAGTTAACATTAGCCAAATTTAATTGCTTTTGATTTAGGATCTTAATCTGCAAATACTGACTAGTGTGAAAGGCAAATAAAAAGGGAAGTCAGTGTTGCTAAGAGAGCTCTCTAAAATGGAGCCAGGAGGCCACTGAGGAAGTATGACTTATGTACATTTCAGCCCGGATGGAATCTGACCTTTTGACCATTCATTGTCTTAGTCATCCACAACATCTGGACAGTGTTCCAGAAACTCAAGATATTTGTTGGATGCTTACCCTAAAACAGCTCATTGCAGCCTACCCTTGAGGACAGATATTTCTTTTCTTGTGTCAGAATACATCTTTGTGGCTTTCACGTTTATAAGCTCCTGATTCTTGCTCTTATCCAGAGCCTTCTTTTGGCTTTATCCAAATCTGTCTCTCCCAAATTTCACTTCTTAAGACCCCAAATAAACTCTTGTTGGCAGATCTCTGCATTGTTTTGGTTGACATTACCAAAGACACTGACCCAATAGACAGGGATATGCCTTAGTAACAAAGAAGGATGCTTGGTTGGGGACAGATTTTACTAAGTAGTCAGTTCCTACTGTATTTTTTAAGTATTGTGTTGATTTTTGCTTCCCTGAACAACCTGTATTTGAATAATAAATATTTTGACACAAACACACTGATAATGTTTAATTATCAGTCTCCTCATTGGAGAGGCTGTGACTTACTCATGTTTTACCTCCAATGACTACCATAAAGTAAATATCAACTAACAGTAGTTGAAATGACTGTCTTTTCACATTGTATCTTCATCTTCCAATACTTCCAGGCCAGCCAGAACCACATAATAAGCAGCATGTAGGCCCCAATCAGTCCATTCTGAAGGAGGTCAGCCCTGGGATTTTTTTGGAGGGAATGATGCTGAAGCTGAAACTCCAGTACTTTGGCCACCTCATGTGAAGAGTTGACTCATTGGAAGAGACTCTGATGCTGGGAGGGATTGGGGGCAGGAGGAGAAGGGGACGACTGAGGATGAGATGGCTGGATGGCATCACTGACTCGATGGACGTGGGTCTGAGTGAACTCTGGGAGTTGGGGATGGACAGGGAGGCCTGGTGTGCTGCAATTCATGGGGTCAGAAAGAGTCAAACGCGACTGAGCGACTGAACTGAACTGAACTGAGGCCCATTAGATTATTAGCAATGTTAGACCATCAGAAAGTACCTTTGTGAACATACAGTGTATTTCATAAGTGTTATTTGTTGTTGTTGGGGTTTTTTTCTTTGTTTTGTCTCCATTTTTTAACTTTCATTTTACACTGGAGTATAGTTGATCTACGATGTTGAGTTAGTTTCAGGTGCACAGCAAAGTGAATCAGTTGTGCATGTACATACATCCATTCTTTTTCAAATTATTTTCCCATATATATTACTACAGGATATTGAGCAGAATTCCCTGTGCTGTACAGTAGGTCTTTGTTGATTATTTTATACATAGCAGTGTCTATATATTAATCCCAAACTCCTGATTTATCACTTCCCTCCATATTTCCCCTTTGTACCTTTCTTCATCCCCTCACTTTGTCTGTATGTGTCCCTAGATCTGAAATGGGTCTCTTGTAGACAGTACTTATATGGGTTTTGTTTTGTATCCATTCAGCCAGTCTGGGTCTGTGTTTTGTTCCTCTGCTGGGCAGGGCCATGTTAAGGAGTGGGTCTTCAAGGTGGTTGTGAGCTCAGTATGATTGTAGGCAGACTGCTGATGGATGAGGCTGTTCCCACCCTGTTGGTTGCTTGGCCTGAAGCGTCCCAGCACTGGAGCCTGCAGGCTGTGGGGTGGGGCCCGTTCTCAGTGTCAAAATGGCAACCTCTGGGAGAGCTTATGCCAGTGAGTTTTCCCTGGGGCCTCTACCACCAATGTCCTTGCCTCCACAGTCAGCCACAGCCAACCCATATCTCTCCTGGAGACCTTCCAAGACCCGCAGGTTGTTCTGGCTCAGTCTCCTATGGAGTCACTGCTTTGCCCTGGGTCCTAGTACACATGAAAACTTGTGCATGCCCTCCAAGAGTAGAGTCTGTTTCTCCCAGTCCTGCACAGCTCCTGCACTCAAGCCCTGCTGGCTTTCAAAGCTAAGTGCTCTGGCGGCTCCTCCTCCTGATGCCAGACCCCCAGATTGGGGAGCCTGACATGGGGCTCAGAACTCTGACTCCTGTAGGAGAACCTCTGTGATATAGCTATTTTTCCAGTTTATGGGTTGGTCACCAGGCAGTTATGAGATTTGATTATATCTGAAAAGTGCCCCTCTTACCATCTCATCATAACTTGTCTCTGGATATGCAATATCATTTTTGGTAGGTTCCAGTCTTTTTTGTCAGGAGAAGGCAATGGCAACCCACTCCAGTACTCTTGCCTGGAAAATCTCATGGACAGAAGAGCCTGGTGGGCTGCAGTCCATGGGGTCACTAAGAGTTGGATACGACTGAGCGACTTCACTTTCAATTTTCACTTTCCATTTTCCTGCATTGGAGAAGGAAATGGCAACCCACTCCAGTGTTCTTGCCTGGAGAATCCCAGGGACGGGGGAGCCTGGTGGGCTGCCGTCTCGGGTCACACAGAGTTGGACACGACTGAAGCGACTTAGCAGCAGTAGCAGTCTTTTTTGTCAATGGTTGTTCAGCAGTTAGTTGTAATTTTGATGTTTTCATGAGAATAGGTGAGCTCAAGTCCTTCTACTCTGCCATCTTGTCTCCTCCCTCTATCCATAAATGTTCTTTGAATTGAATAATGGATCTTGCAACAAGATAGAGAAGACATTATTTTACCTACTAACTTGAGTGTAAGTCTTGAGTGTGACCATACTAGTCATTCCTAGTTTCCCTTTCCCTCCCTCTCTCTCACAGCATTGACACCCTGAAGCACTAAGGGAATGCCTTATGTTGATAATATGGTAATAGAGATTCACAGTGCTTCCAATGAGAGTATTTGCTGATGTGGGCATTCGGTGTTCTCACTTTTAGTGGGTACAGCATGTTCATTCATTCCTCCTATCTTCAGGAGAGTCTCTAGCCATTTGACTCACTTGCTGACTCTTGCTCTTTGAGGAAGCAGCCATAAAGGCAAAGCTCTCAAAGGGGAAAATCTGTTGGTCTCATTCCAACCCTTTAGTCAAGTTAAGGAAGATAGGAGATAACTATCCTCTTCCATCCCTCTTGATTTTGAATATACAAGCTAAAGAGCCCATTAACCCTTTGTTTAAAAAGAAAAACTGGAGTGTCACAAAAGACAGGAATAATTCAAATGCAGTTTAGGCTAATGAGGGAGCTTTATCCTTTCACTGTTTTGTTCTGGGAGCTTTTCAATCAGCTTTGGCAAAGCTTCTGAACAAAGACAGTAATTACCAAATAAAAATTGCCTTCAGTGCATTGTCTAACTGTGTTCACAGTTTGGCATGAACGGATTTATGATCCTTTTATTCCAACAGGAACTACCAGTCCTCCCTTCACTTCAAATAGCCTATTCATCTCAGCATAAAAACGACTAAAATTCACCCAAAGAATATGCTGCATCTGCACCCAAGAAGCGGACAGCAGGAGTCAGCTTCTACCAACAGGCACCTCTATAGCAGGCTTTGAAAAGCTCCATCCAAAACAAAGACTCTAAAAAGCTCTTAAATATTTATTTTTAAAAGACAGCAATTATTTGGTTTCACTTCTATTTACTACTCTGGATGTTTTGCTCAAAAGTAAATTCATTCCATTTTGTATAAAATGGTCCAAAATGAAGATTATAATAGGGGATTTAAGCTTAATTAATGATCTGTGGCTGCTACTCAGAAACATGGATTAATGCTTTCTATTCCTGGGAGTAAGTGACATAGATAGATAGATAGATAGATATCTTAGAGACCACCTAATTGGTGGCGTCATCAAGCAATTTACTTCACTTCTAACACCCATCTGCTAAGCATTCTCTTTTGCTACCCTCTAGCTCATGCTTAATGTAGATATGTATATACATGTAAACCACATGTCCAAATCCTAGAACAGCATTCATGTAGAATGGGGTTGCAAAGAGCCAGACACGACTGAGCAACTGTCACTTTCAGAAAGTCTCTAAAAAATTGAGACCTTTGCACAGAACTTTGTGTTGCAGTATAATACAGGTCATGTTAATACACTGATATGAGTCCCTGGTGCTCAGGTGGTTAAAAAAAAAAATCTGCCTGTAATGCAGGAGACATGGGTTCAATCCCTGGGTGGAGAAGATCCCCTGCAGAAGTAAATGGCAACCCACTCCAGTATTCTTGCCTGGAGAATTCCATGGAAAGAGGAGCCCAGAGGGCTACAATCCATGGGGTTGCAG
>SJYW01051236.1:110816-174573 GCA_006410735.1 Raphicerus campestris | reverse complement strand
GTGAAGTGAAGTTGCTTAGTCGTGTCCAACTCTTTGCTGCCCCCATGGACTGTAGCCTACAAGGCTCCTCTGTCCATGGAATTTTCCAGGCAAGAGTACTAGAGTGAGTTGCCATTCCTTCTCCTAGGGGATCTTCTCCACCCAGGGATCAAACCCGGGTCTCCTGCATTGCAGGCAGGCGCTTTACCATCTGAGCCACCAGGGAAGCCTATACAGCAGGCTCCTACACTAGATTCAGTTCAGTTCAGTTCAGTCACTCAGTTGTGTCCAACTCTTAGAGACCCCATGAATTGCAGCACGCCAGGCCTCCCTGTTCATCACCAACTCCCGGTGTTCACCCAAACTCATGTCCATCGAGTCAGTGATGCCATACAGCCATCTCATCCTCTGTCATCCCCTTTTCCTCCTGCCCCCAATCCCTCCCAGCATCAGAGACTTTTCCAATGAGTCAACTCTTTGCATGAGGTGGCCAAAGTATTGGAGTTTCATCTTTAGCATCAGTCCTTCCAAAGAACACGCAGGGTTGATCTCCTTCAGAATGGACTGGTTGGATCTCCTTGTAGTCCAAGTACTCTCAAGAGTCTTCTCCAACACCACAGTTCAAAAGCATCAATTCTTCAGCACTCAGCCTTCTACATAGTCCAACTCTCACATCCATACATGACTACTGGAAAAACCATAGCCTTGACTAGATGGACCTTTGTTGGCAAAGTAATGTCTCTGCTTTAGAATATGCTATCTAGGTTGGTCATAACTTTCCTTCCAAGGAGTAAGCTTCTTTTAATTTCATGGCTGCAGTCACCATCTGCAGTGATTTTGGAGCCCCCCAAAATAAAGTCTGAACTCTTTAATGGAGAAGATGTGACTTGTACCACCAATGACTGGCATAAAGTAGGCACCAGTTAACATTAGCCAAATTTAATTGCTTTTGATTTAGGATCTTAATCTGCAAATACTGACTAGTGTGAAAGGCAAATAAAAAGGGAAGTCAGTGTTGCTAAGAGAGCTCTCTAAAATGGAGCCAGGAGGCCACTGAGGAAGTATGACTTATGTACATTTCAGCCCGGATGGAATCTGACCTTTTGACCATTCATTGTCTTAGTCATCCACAACATCTGGACAGTGTTCCAGAAACTCAAGATATTTGTTGGATGCTTACCCTAAAACAGCTCATTGCAGCCTACCCTTGAGGACAGATATTTCTTTTCTTGTGTCAGAATACATCTTTGTGGCTTTCACGTTTATAAGCTCCTGATTCTTGCTCTTATCCAGAGCCTTCTTTTGGCTTTATCCAAATCTGTCTCTCCCAAATTTCACTTCTTAAGACCCCAAATAAACTCTTGTTGGCAGATCTCTGCATTGTTTTGGTTGACATTACCAAAGACACTGACCCAATAGACAGGGATATGCCTTAGTAACAAAGAAGGATGCTTGGTTGGGGACAGATTTTACTAAGTAGTCAGTTCCTACTGTATTTTTTAAGTATTGTGTTGATTTTTGCTTCCCTGAACAACCTGTATTTGAATAATAAATATTTTGACACAAACACACTGATAATGTTTAATTATCAGTCTCCTCATTGGAGAGGCTGTGACTTACTCATGTTTTACCTCCAATGACTACCATAAAGTAAATATCAACTAACAGTAGTTGAAATGACTGTCTTTTCACATTGTATCTTCATCTTCCAATACTTCCAGGCCAGCCAGAACCACATAATAAGCAGCATGTAGGCCCCAATCAGTCCATTCTGAAGGAGGTCAGCCCTGGGATTTTTTTGGAGGGAATGATGCTGAAGCTGAAACTCCAGTACTTTGGCCACCTCATGTGAAGAGTTGACTCATTGGAAGAGACTCTGATGCTGGGAGGGATTGGGGGCAGGAGGAGAAGGGGACGACTGAGGATGAGATGGCTGGATGGCATCACTGACTCGATGGACGTGGGTCTGAGTGAACTCTGGGAGTTGGGGATGGACAGGGAGGCCTGGTGTGCTGCAATTCATGGGGTCAGAAAGAGTCAAACGCGACTGAGCGACTGAACTGAACTGAACTGAGGCCCATTAGATTATTAGCAATGTTAGACCATCAGAAAGTACCTTTGTGAACATACAGTGTATTTCATAAGTGTTATTTGTTGTTGTTGGGGTTTTTTTCTTTGTTTTGTCTCCATTTTTTAACTTTCATTTTACACTGGAGTATAGTTGATCTACGATGTTGAGTTAGTTTCAGGTGCACAGCAAAGTGAATCAGTTGTGCATGTACATACATCCATTCTTTTTCAAATTATTTTCCCATATATATTACTACAGGATATTGAGCAGAATTCCCTGTGCTGTACAGTAGGTCTTTGTTGATTATTTTATACATAGCAGTGTCTATATATTAATCCCAAACTCCTGATTTATCACTTCCCTCCATATTTCCCCTTTGTACCTTTCTTCATCCCCTCACTTTGTCTGTATGTGTCCCTAGATCTGAAATGGGTCTCTTGTAGACAGTACTTATATGGGTTTTGTTTTGTATCCATTCAGCCAGTCTGGGTCTGTGTTTTGTTCCTCTGCTGGGCAGGGCCATGTTAAGGAGTGGGTCTTCAAGGTGGTTGTGAGCTCAGTATGATTGTAGGCAGACTGCTGATGGATGAGGCTGTTCCCACCCTGTTGGTTGCTTGGCCTGAAGCGTCCCAGCACTGGAGCCTGCAGGCTGTGGGGTGGGGCCCGTTCTCAGTGTCAAAATGGCAACCTCTGGGAGAGCTTATGCCAGTGAGTTTTCCCTGGGGCCTCTACCACCAATGTCCTTGCCTCCACAGTCAGCCACAGCCAACCCATATCTCTCCTGGAGACCTTCCAAGACCCGCAGGTTGTTCTGGCTCAGTCTCCTATGGAGTCACTGCTTTGCCCTGGGTCCTAGTACACATGAAAACTTGTGCATGCCCTCCAAGAGTAGAGTCTGTTTCTCCCAGTCCTGCACAGCTCCTGCACTCAAGCCCTGCTGGCTTTCAAAGCTAAGTGCTCTGGCGGCTCCTCCTCCTGATGCCAGACCCCCAGATTGGGGAGCCTGACATGGGGCTCAGAACTCTGACTCCTGTAGGAGAACCTCTGTGATATAGCTATTTTTCCAGTTTATGGGTTGGTCACCAGGCAGTTATGAGATTTGATTATATCTGAAAAGTGCCCCTCTTACCATCTCATCATAACTTGTCTCTGGATATGCAATATCATTTTTGGTAGGTTCCAGTCTTTTTTGTCAGGAGAAGGCAATGGCAACCCACTCCAGTACTCTTGCCTGGAAAATCTCATGGACAGAAGAGCCTGGTGGGCTGCAGTCCATGGGGTCACTAAGAGTTGGATACGACTGAGCGACTTCACTTTCAATTTTCACTTTCCATTTTCCTGCATTGGAGAAGGAAATGGCAACCCACTCCAGTGTTCTTGCCTGGAGAATCCCAGGGACGGGGGAGCCTGGTGGGCTGCCGTCTCGGGTCACACAGAGTTGGACACGACTGAAGCGACTTAGCAGCAGTAGCAGTCTTTTTTGTCAATGGTTGTTCAGCAGTTAGTTGTAATTTTGATGTTTTCATGAGAATAGGTGAGCTCAAGTCCTTCTACTCTGCCATCTTGTCTCCTCCCTCTATCCATAAATGTTCTTTGAATTGAATAATGGATCTTGCAACAAGATAGAGAAGACATTATTTTACCTACTAACTTGAGTGTAAGTCTTGAGTGTGACCATACTAGTCATTCCTAGTTTCCCTTTCCCTCCCTCTCTCTCACAGCATTGACACCCTGAAGCACTAAGGGAATGCCTTATGTTGATAATATGGTAATAGAGATTCACAGTGCTTCCAATGAGAGTATTTGCTGATGTGGGCATTCGGTGTTCTCACTTTTAGTGGGTACAGCATGTTCATTCATTCCTCCTATCTTCAGGAGAGTCTCTAGCCATTTGACTCACTTGCTGACTCTTGCTCTTTGAGGAAGCAGCCATAAAGGCAAAGCTCTCAAAGGGGAAAATCTGTTGGTCTCATTCCAACCCTTTAGTCAAGTTAAGGAAGATAGGAGATAACTATCCTCTTCCATCCCTCTTGATTTTGAATATACAAGCTAAAGAGCCCATTAACCCTTTGTTTAAAAAGAAAAACTGGAGTGTCACAAAAGACAGGAATAATTCAAATGCAGTTTAGGCTAATGAGGGAGCTTTATCCTTTCACTGTTTTGTTCTGGGAGCTTTTCAATCAGCTTTGGCAAAGCTTCTGAACAAAGACAGTAATTACCAAATAAAAATTGCCTTCAGTGCATTGTCTAACTGTGTTCACAGTTTGGCATGAACGGATTTATGATCCTTTTATTCCAACAGGAACTACCAGTCCTCCCTTCACTTCAAATAGCCTATTCATCTCAGCATAAAAACGACTAAAATTCACCCAAAGAATATGCTGCATCTGCACCCAAGAAGCGGACAGCAGGAGTCAGCTTCTACCAACAGGCACCTCTATAGCAGGCTTTGAAAAGCTCCATCCAAAACAAAGACTCTAAAAAGCTCTTAAATATTTATTTTTAAAAGACAGCAATTATTTGGTTTCACTTCTATTTACTACTCTGGATGTTTTGCTCAAAAGTAAATTCATTCCATTTTGTATAAAATGGTCCAAAATGAAGATTATAATAGGGGATTTAAGCTTAATTAATGATCTGTGGCTGCTACTCAGAAACATGGATTAATGCTTTCTATTCCTGGGAGTAAGTGACATAGATAGATAGATAGATAGATATCTTAGAGACCACCTAATTGGTGGCGTCATCAAGCAATTTACTTCACTTCTAACACCCATCTGCTAAGCATTCTCTTTTGCTACCCTCTAGCTCATGCTTAATGTAGATATGTATATACATGTAAACCACATGTCCAAATCCTAGAACAGCATTCATGTAGAATGGGGTTGCAAAGAGCCAGACACGACTGAGCAACTGTCACTTTCAGAAAGTCTCTAAAAAATTGAGACCTTTGCACAGAACTTTGTGTTGCAGTATAATACAGGTCATGTTAATACACTGATATGAGTCCCTGGTGCTCAGGTGGTTAAAAAAAAAAATCTGCCTGTAATGCAGGAGACATGGGTTCAATCCCTGGGTGGAGAAGATCCCCTGCAGAAGTAAATGGCAACCCACTCCAGTATTCTTGCCTGGAGAATTCCATGGAAAGAGGAGCCCAGAGGGCTACAATCCATGGGGTTGCAGGGTCGGACACAACTGAGTGACTAGCACTTTCAGTTTCACAAATATAATGGTTATAAATGTAAGGAGGAAGAAATTTTCGACCCTTCTAGTCCTTCCAGCTGATCTAGAATTAAATTGACATGAGGCAGATTAACAGGAGAAAATCAAACAAAAGTTCAATGACATGTAAACATGGGAGAGACCCAGGAAAACTAAGTCACTCACCAAAATGGCCAAAACCCTCACCTTGAATGCCATCTTTAGTTGAAGACAAAAGAGAAGGTTGAGGGTAGTCATTTGGGACTTCAATAGGGAGGAAAGCAATTGATATGGAGATGGAAAAGCACTCATTCGGTAAACAAATATTTGCTGGATCCTGCAGAGACAATGGGATACTGAGTGGACTCTGGTCTTTTGGCCTGCCCAGTTGTTCTGACTACACCTCACCCCATAATCTTTGAAGATATTTCTGGTGACTGCTTTATTCTGGTCCTTTATGTAAATTCTTTAAATAGCTAAAAGTGTTAGTTGCTGAGTTGTGTCTGACTCTTTGCAACCTGATGGACTGCAGCATGCCAGGCTTCTTTGTCCATGTGATTCTCCAGGCAACAATACTGGAATGGGTTGCCGTTTCCTTCTCCAGGGGATCTTCCCAACCCAGGAATTAAACCTAGGTCTCCTGCACTGCAGACAGACTCTTTACCATCTGAGCCAAGGCGGAGAGAGAGGTGAATAAAAGAAAATTTCCTGGGTTGTCTGTTTCTTAAAAACAATCAGCTTAAATTAATCCTCATGCCAAAGAGATGCATTTTGGAGTAGCAGATTTTTCTCTCCTGTGCAAGATTAGTTCCAACCACAACTTTTCCATTGGTCACTATTCCATCATGTCCTCATGGCATTGCAAGCTTAGCAGTTGATCTCTTTGACTTTGGGGTCCTCAATATTGCTCCACTGGGTGTATTCCAACTATACACACTGGGTTGTCCCAAATGTACATTGGACGTGGTGACTGTTTGTCACCAATGGGGGTATAGCTTTCACAGAGTGGGGGCCTGAAAAGGGCACTCTCCATAGAGTTGAGAGACTTGTTTCTACACTTCAGAGTTTTATTGTCTGTATATGATGTTAGGTATCTCTCTTTACCTCACTATACTTGAGATGCTGTTGTTTAAAGATAAATGAAGGAGCTAGTCCAGATCATTCCCTTTGTCTCAGAGTGTATTTCATAGAAAAATGATCTGTTGAAATACAAGAATGCACCTGCTTGTCCCTATGCCCTTCCGGAAGAATGAAGCCTCTGAGAATCCTTGCAATAAGTGAATCTGTGTAACATTTTAACTCAGGATTATATAAATTTATAAAACTACAAAATTCCTTCTTTTTATTATTTTTTCAGTTTTTTTTTTAACATGGGTCATTTAAAAAATTTTTATTGAATTTGTTACAGTATTGAGACATGTGGGATTTTAGCTCCCTGACCAGGGATTGAACCCACACTCCCTGCTTTGGAAGGTGAAGTCTTAACCACTGGACCACCAGAGAAGTCCCCTTTCTTTTGTTCAGAAGAAAACTCAGGACATCCCCACACTGATTGTTTCTCAACCATACTTGGAGAAGCACTAGACTAGCTCCCTTCTAGATCTAACATTCTGTGATCTGATTCCAAGCTGTCTCCACTTAATGGACCAATGATGGTAGACCTCCATCATGGCCAACTGCTGGAGAACCTAAGAATTTTTAAAAACTCACTGCAATTTGTTCTGTTCTTCAGCATTTATAGGAACAAAAAAGATCTTTCCTTATGAGAGAGATCATGTCCATCCTCCAAGCACAGGAGAAATGTCTACAAACACCAGGCACATGTGAATCTACATTTTGCAAATGTATCATTGTTTGTGAGTTTGAGCAAACTCTGGGAGATGGTGAAGGACAGAGAAGCCTGGCGTGCTGCAGTCTATGGGGTTGCAAGAGTCAGACACGACTGAGCAACTGAACAACAGCAATCCTTGTTTGTAGTTCTTTGGTAGGTATAGATAGGGGGTTAGCTCTGAGTAATCTGAATATATATGAAGCAATAATATTTTGCTTTATCTATGTCCTGTCAGATCAATGCAAATTATACCTTAAAAATATCTACATAGATACCATCGTCTCACCAGTCTTGTCAGGACTTTGCCTGCACATCTGTTTTAAATCCTAACTGCTCCCATTTTTGCTCACTCCCATTTTTCTCGTTCTGGACATATCCAGAGAACAAGAGTCAGCTACTACTCATAGAATAGCGATTTTCATATTTGAAATCTTATTTTCCCCTCAGCTTTCTTTATTTCATTTACCATTTTTTCTAGAATTCCACCACTGAACTTTTAATGGTTTTGCTTTCTTTTCTCTGGACTCTATCCAAGTTCTACCGCTCTCTTTTGAACTAAAAGTTCCTAATTTGAACACAGTGCTTCCATGGAAATATGACTAATAATGCATCGGCTCTTAAATCTGGCTGAACATCAGAATCATATTTTTTTTAAACTATAGATTCCTGAATTTCACACAACTGTGTATCGGAAACCTGCAACTGTTACCATATTGATTTTTATTGGCAAGGCTTCCTTCCAAAAGTCCGTACCTGTCTCAATTGTTACCTCTTTGGGAAGCTTTCTCTTATCTATGCAGCTCAAGTTAACCAGTATCCGTCACAGTTTATAAGGCCCCTTGGGCTTTGGACCATATTGGACTTCATTGCTAGCCATATATAGTAGTATCCCTTTGGGGAGGTTTTAGATTGCAGAGTTTCTTACTCTTGTGTTTGTCTTCCAACCCCAGTACTTGGAATAAACCAGTTTCATTTAGAACCAACACTTGAGACAAGTCTTCATTAATGTTTCTCTGCACACATTTCCTCCCAAACAGCAACCAAAATGAAGTTCCCGTCAAGTCTGAGCATTTGTAATCTGCCTTTCACCACTGCATGGCGTTTTTTGTTAATAGTTGAAGTTTTTTTCCCCCAATGAGGTTTGAAGCATTCTGAAGGTCGGTATTAGGTTGTAGAAAATTTTGCATTTCCTATAGGAACTGTACCTAGTACATAGTCATTAGTAAATAGATTATCAGAATGAAAAAAGCCAGAGTAATAAAGAGTAAGCATTCTAATACCAAAAAAAGAAGCAGGCTCACAGATATAGAGAACAAACTATTGGTTAGCAGTAGTGGGGAGAGAGCAGTAATATAGGTTGGGAGGTACAAACTGTTGGGGTGAGCTAGGCTCAGGGATGTACTGTACGACATGGGGAACAGAGCCAATATTTTGTAATAACTATAAATGGAGTATAACCTTTAAAATTGTTTCTTTAAAAAAAGGCTTAGCATTCCAAACCCTCATTTTACAGATGAAGAAACTGAGGTGCAGAGAATTGAAGGGATTCACTCAGATAAAAATAGGTTTCAAACTGAACCTCAGGCTCCCTCTCCCCTGAGCTCTTTCTGCTTATTCCTTTTGTCCCCTGCTAATTGAGTGGAGTTGATTGATTGCCTTCCTAACTCTGTCTCCAGGAACTATAAGCAATTCTCCACCACTGAACTCTCGAAAGGTATGTCTTCTGAAGGCTGGAATTTCCCACCAAGGAAACAGGGAAATGCCACTGGCAATAAGCTGAAGACTGACTTTGATGTACTCTACTAAGCATGAGTTCAATGGGAAAGCACTTGCACACACATGCAGGCCCCCACCAGCCTGGGGTGGATTTGAAGACATTAAGTCATCGAGTATGAAAATATAAGCACAAATGATGCCAGATTCTAACACGTAGCCTCAAATCAGTTAAAACCAACTTATCTAGAATAAAAAATGGAAAGAAGGTGTCACTTCCATTGAATTTAGTTGGACTCATTTGCTTTCCAGTTTCACATTAGCGAAATTTCATCAGAGGGGTTCTGTAAACTGAGTTCCATCTTACTGATCTTATTTGGATCCTTGGGGGTAAATGTATAGTTGTGGAATATCTTAGTGTGATTAATGTGGCTGCTATCACTGTTGTATCTATTTTTGTTGGATGCTGGGACCTTCTATTTGCCATGAAGTGTTGGGACCAGATGCCATGATCTTAGGGTTTTTTTTTTTTTAATATTGAGTTTTAAGCCAGCTTTTTCACTTTTCTCTTTCACCCTCCTAACTCTTAACCATGTTTTTACCCAACTGGGTAGCTTCCATATCACCCCTTGAGGTGATTCTCTGAGCCTCAGTTTCTTTACCTGTCATCTAGATAGATTCTCTTAAAGAAATACCCATTGGGAGAGGATGTGGAGAAAAGGGAACCCTCTCACACTGTTGGTAGGAATGCAAACTAGTACAGCCACTATGGAGAACAGTGTGGAGATTCCTTAAAAAACTGGAAATAGAACTGCCATATGACCCAGCAATCCCACTGCTGGGCATACACACCGAGGAAACCAGAATTGAAAGAGACATGTGTACCCCAATGTTCATCGCAGCACTGTTTACAAGAGCCAGAACATGGAAGCAACCTAGATATCCTTTGGCAGATGAATGGATAAGGAAGTAGTGGTACATATACAAAATGGAATATTACACAGCTATAAAAAAGAACGCATTTGAATCAGTTCTAATGAGGTGGATGAAACTGGAGCCTATTGTACAGAGTGAAGTAAGTCAGAAAGAGAAATACCAATACAATACATTAACACATATATATGAAATTTAGAAAGATGGTAACAATGACCCTATATGTAAGACAGCAGAAGAGACACAGAGGTAAAGAACAGACATTTTGGACTCTGGGAGGAGGCAAGGGTAGGATGATTTGAGAGAATAGCATTGAAACATGTATATTACCATATGTAAAATAAATGACCAGTGCAAGTTCGATGTATGAAGCGGGGCACTCAAAGCCGGTGCTCTGGGACAACCCAGAGGGATGGGGTGAGGGAGATGGGAGGGGGGTTCAGGATTTGGGGACACGTGTGCACCCATGGCTGATTCATGTGGATGTATGGCCAAAACTACCACAATATTGTAAAGTAATTAGCCTCAGATTAAAATAAATTAATTAAAAGAAACACCCAGTGATGAAGGGGCAACTAGGGTGGCCACAATGCCAGAACCTGAGCATAAAAGATTATGTGATACACGTTTAAAAGAATTCCAGTTGAAAAAGAAGCAAATGTAGCAAAGGAGTCTTTAGCTTATAGAATATATTCTTTAGAGGTTGTTGCCAAAGGCATGCTAAACCCCCTCTCTTGCAAAGATACTGAAAACACAGAACAAAGCTTCTTGTTAGCTTCCCCTGTTTGGTAGGGACAAGGAGGCAGGGGAATGGCTCAGACAAAGTATAGCTTCTTTATGCCTGCAAACTTACTCAAATCCAACACCAAATGAGTCAGCAGAGTTTGCTGGAACAGCCAAGGAGAGGATGCTTTCTTTAGGAGACTATTTATTTGCTTGCTACATAATAATGTCAATTAATTAGGAGTCAGAATGAGTGATATCTTTCAGAAAAAGTGATAGGAGCTTGAAAACTTCACCGCTCATGACCTCATGGAGGAAGAAACATTACAGTTCCCATGGAACTGATTATTTTGAGGGAGAGTAAGAAAGTGACATCAACCAAAATGTTATTGTAAAATCTTTGACCATACTGGCCCAGATATCAGCCTTACAAGGCCAAGATTTTAGAAAAAGAAAATTGATTCACAATTTCAATAAACCCTTGACATATAAAGGAGGAAAGTATGTCCAGCGTGGCTCCCAATATGTTAAGTGCATCAAGATAAAAATCAAGCCAAAGTATAAATTAATATGGCTTAGAAACATCTTTCCTCCTCTTCTAAATGACTCCACATCTGGCAAAATGGCCAGAGTGGAGGGAGATGTTTTCAATATGCTCAAGGATCAGGCTGAATTTATAGGGATTACTTGAGACATTCTAGTCTCTGAAATCTACCTCCTGTCCCATCGTGTCTTTTCAAAAATTTTCATTTTATATTGGACCAGAGTTGATTTACAATGTTATGTTAGTTTCAGGTGTACATCAAAGTGATTCATTTATACATGCATGTTTCCTTTTTCAGATTCTTTTTGCATACAAGTTATTAGAGAGAATTGAGTAGACATCCCTGTACTATATAGTAGGTCCTTGTTGATTATCTACTTTATCTGTGCATGCTCAGTCACTTCAGTCATGTCTGACTCTTTGTGACCCCATGGACTGTAGCCCACCAGGCTCCTCTGTCCATGGGATTCTCCAGGCAAGAATACTGGAGTGGGTTGCCATTTCTTTATATGTAGTAGTGGGTATTTATTAATCCTAACCTCCTAATTTATCCCTCCCACCTCTTTCCACTTTTGTAACCATAGCTGGTTTTCTAAGTCTGTAAGTCTGTTTCTGTTTTGTAAGTAAGTTCATTTGTATCTTTTTTTAGATTTTACATATAAGTAATAATCATGTATTTGCTTTTCTATTTCTGACTTACTTCACTTAGTATGATCATCTCTGGATCCATCCATATTGCTACAAATGGCATTATTTCATTCTTTTTATGGCTGAGTAATTTATGTGTGTGTTAACACATACCACATCATCTTTACCCATTCACCTGTCATGGACATTTAGATTGCTTCCATGTCCTGGCTATTGTAAATAGTGCTTCTATAAACATTGGGGTGCATGTGTCTTTTTGAATTATGGTTTTCTCAGGGTATGTGGCTGGTAGTTGGATTGCTGGATCATAGAGTAGCTCTATTTTTAGTTTTCTAAAGGAACTTCCATACTCTTCTCCGTAGTGGCTGTCCCAATTTACATTCTCAGCAACAGTGTATGCTGCTACTGTTGCTGCTAAGTCACTTCAGTTGTGTCCGACTCTGTGTGACCCCAGAGACGGCAGCCCACCAGGCTCCCCCATCCCTGGGATTCTCCAGGCAAGAACCCTGGAGTGGGTTGCCATTTCCTTCTCCAATGCATGAAAGTGAAACGTGAAAGTGAAGTTGTTCAGTCGTGTCTGACTCTTAGTGACCCCATGGACTGCAGCCTACCAGGCTCCTCCGTCCATGGGATTTTCCAGGCAAGAGTACTGGAGTGGAGTGCCATTGCCTTCTCCAACAGTGTATGAGGGTTCCCTTTCTTCCACGTCCTCTCCAGCATTTATTGTTGTAGACTTTTTTTTGATGATGGCCATTCTGACCAGTGTGAGGTAACACCTCACTGCAGTCCATCATGTCTTAAATTGTTTTTTGTTAGGCCATTTCCTCTCTCTTCTTGGTCGTCAATTTCTCCCAGTCCACTGGAGCATTTCGATTGGAATACATACAGCTTCATGTATTCATCATCAGTTTAAAACAGTTATAAACTCATGGCCAACTTCATTTCATCCATACCTTTTCCCTTGAACTATTTTGAAGCACTTTCCAGACATTATGTTGTTTTAATCCATAAATAGTTAAGAATTTAACTCTAAAGATAACTTAAAAAACATACCTAAACACCATCATCCCACTTAAAAATGCATCATCCTTAACAGTCTATTTCTTCCTGAGAGCTAGAAGCTATACTAGAAACTTTATAGAGACAAAAATCACCTGGTTCTTTTCTTGAACACTTGCTTGAAAAGCATCACGTGTCCACCAAAGAAGGCCTGGCCCTGTATATTCCACTAGTAGGAGCAGCATGATATTTGAGAGAGACTAAAACTGAACTGTCATCCTTGTATAATGCTGTAATCTGGAATGCTGATCCCAAAAGGTGGGTTTTGAGGNTACATTCTCAGCAACAGTGTATGCTGCTACTGTTGCTGCTAAGTCACTTCAGTTGTGTCCGACTCTGTGTGACCCCAGAGACGGCAGCCCACCAGGCTCCCCCATCCCTGGGATTCTCCAGGCAAGAACCCTGGAGTGGGTTGCCATTTCCTTCTCCAATGCATGAAAGTGAAACGTGAAAGTGAAGTTGTTCAGTCGTGTCTGACTCTTAGTGACCCCATGGACTGCAGCCTACCAGGCTCCTCCGTCCATGGGATTTTCCAGGCAAGAGTACTGGAGTGGAGTGCCATTGCCTTCTCCAACAGTGTATGAGGGTTCCCTTTCTTCCACGTCCTCTCCAGCATTTATTGTTGTAGACTTTTTTTTGATGATGGCCATTCTGACCAGTGTGAGGTAACACCTCACTGCAGTCCATCATGTCTTAAATTGTTTTTTGTTAGGCCATTTCCTCTCTCTTCTTGGTCGTCAATTTCTCCCAGTCCACTGGAGCATTTCGATTGGAATACATACAGCTTCATGTATTCATCATCAGTTTAAAACAGTTATAAACTCATGGCCAACTTCATTTCATCCATACCTTTTCCCTTGAACTATTTTGAAGCACTTTCCAGACATTATGTTGTTTTAATCCATAAATAGTTAAGAATTTAACTCTAAAGATAACTTAAAAAACATACCTAAACACCATCATCCCACTTAAAAATGCATCATCCTTAACAGTCTATTTCTTCCTGAGAGCTAGAAGCTATACTAGAAACTTTATAGAGACAAAAATCACCTGGTTCTTTTCTTGAACACTTGCTTGAAAAGCATCACGTGTCCACCAAAGAAGGCCTGGCCCTGTATATTCCACTAGTAGGAGCAGCATGATATTTGAGAGAGACTAAAACTGAACTGTCATCCTTGTATAATGCTGTAATCTGGAATGCTGATCCCAAAAGGTGGGTTTTGAGGTTATTGTTCGTTTCATTTTTAAGAGAATATATACTAATCACTTTTTTTAAAATGAGAATAAGAGCTTATGACAATTAAAAAAAAACTCCCTTGAACATTGGCTCTGAAGATGAACAAAAATGGAAATTCGTGGGTGAGACTGGCTTTGTAGAAGTTTCATGACTTAGAACAAAAAGAAGGCAAGCTGACCTGTGAAAACTTTCACAGGGTCACAAGTTCCTCCCAAACCCAGCTGGTACCACTATTACTTTTTTACACCAAAGAAATCAGTCTTATAAGATCTTGCATTTGTTTTCTGCATATTGCTGACCTGAAATAATCAGACTGCCAGATACTTCTCCAGGAAAGATGGGTTTATTAGCTATCAGCAGAGAATTGCAGTTCAGGGTCTGCAACCTTGGCAAGCCATGGGTAAGCCTCCACATGTCAGGGGACAAAGAATACTTTTGTAGTGGTGACAGAGCTATAGTAAACAGAGTCCATGCTTTCCATTGGCTGAGCCCTTGCCAGGAAAGAGGGGTCTTCCTGTTGGAGTTGGCTGTCATTGAAGGGCACGAGAGCACCCCCTCTGGTCTCCTGACTGTTTAATTGAGGTTTCTGTTGTTATTATACACAATTCTGTTTGTTTCTTAAGGAGTATGATTAAACTGTACCAAGGAACTACAGGCTAATAAAATCTTTAAGTCAGTGCTCAGTCATGTCCAACTGTTTGCCACCCATGGACTGTAGCCCCCGGGGCTCCTCTGTCCATGGGATTTCCCAGGCAAGAATACTGGAGTGGGTTGCCATGCCCTCCTCCAGGGGATCTCCCCTGCCCAGGGATGGAACCCATGTCTCCTGCATATCCTGCATTGGTTGGCAAATTCTTCACCACTAATGCCACCTGGGAAGCCCAATAAAATCCTTCAGTTCAGTTCAGTCACTCAGTCGTGTCTGACTCTTTGCGACCCCATGAACTGCAGCACACCAGGCCTCCCTGTCCAATCCTTAGTCTTGGAAAAAGCTCTGAAGAGGAAGAGGAAGGCCTCAAGCTCCAGAGACCTACCAAAATTAAATAGAAATCTTGTTGGTGCCTAAAAGTTAGCCAAGATACAGGTACAGCTTTTGGTTTCTAGGGTGAGCCTTCACCTGGCTCAAAACATTTTGTAAGAAGGATGGCCTCACACCTGAAATCCTATACTCTTGCATGCTTAGTTGCTCAGTTGTGTCCAAGTCTTTGCAGCCCCATGGACTGTAGCCTGCCAGGCTCCTCAGTCTACAGTCTTAGGTCCTCCTTTATAAGGAGCAGGGCTTCATCAGATGGTGTAAATAATTCCTAATCCGATAGAGCTGGGCTTCTCAGTCTGGACACTGTTGGCATTTGGGCCAGGCAGTTCTTTGCTTTTGGTGGAGGTCAGGCTGATTGGGCACTATAGGATGCTGAACAACATTCCTGACTCCACCCATTAGATGCTGGTAGCACCTCCCCCCGGGATGGGTGGGGAAGGTGCAGAATCATCCCTGGCTGAGAATCCCTGCAATAGAAGTAATATTTTTTCACATATATGAAGCATAAAGATTGCCAAGGAAAGCCAAATAGACTATTTTAGATATTGTCTTAAAGAGAACTGCTTTCATCATCATTGAAAAAACAGAGCTAACTATCAGACCTAAAATAGTAAATGAAAACTGCTGTTGCTTTAAAATATTCCTTCAAGGAAGTGACACATTTGTATCAATTACGCCCTTTCACCCATGAAGATGACTGTGATCATCGCAGGTATGGTGAAAGACATTATTCAGAAGCCCAACCCGTGGTTTGCTGGTGAGAACAGTCGTTGGCTCAGGGCTCCAGCTGCCAGGCAGAGTCTGTGAGCTGCCGGGCCTTCTCAACCACTCCTGAAAATCCCTACGTGTTGGAACTTGAGTATTGTAATTATGAGCAAGATTTCCCAGAGCCAAAAATGAAGTTGCTTGACCAGATCAGCAGGATATAGAATAGACCCTAGGGGCCGGTAAACTTGACTTTTTGTAGTTTCTAAGTACTCAAGTGTAGTAGAGAAGAAGGGTTTTGGAGATGATCCTCAACATGTCAGAGGCCCTGTTTCTTATCCACAGCCACTGTAGAGAACCCAAGTTCAAGAGTACTGAAGAAATACTGTTTCTGAGCCTGGGTTGTGGGGTGTGTGAAAGCTAAAAAGAAAGAAGTTTTATATATGTGTGTGCATTGTGGTCACTATGTACATGCACACACATATGCATGTGTTATGGAAATCAATCTCTAAAAATGCCTAAAGCAATGAAGGTGATGGAGGTGGTTTGAATTGTTCAGCACAGATTGGGGCTGAGACATTGATCAGAGAAAAATGATCTCTGATACCAAAAAAGAACCATCTGGCATGGCTGGAGGCTCAAGCAGAGAAAAGTAGGGGGGCCCCAGGAACAGATGAGGAAGCTTGAACGCCCACACAGAGCAGACAGTCTGGCAGCTGGAGTTGATGAATCCAGATGGCTGACAATGACATCATGTGTCAGGTTACACCCAAGTGAGCAGTGCAATATTCCATGCAAGTTCAGGCCAACATCACCTTGGAATTCCAGAAGGAATGGAAACTGCTCAGCCCTGTCTTGTATCCTCTATGGAAAGAGTAGGAAGAAGATATGCAGGCCCTTGCTACCACTTTTTAATTCTTTTTCATTCTCACATTAGAAGGGANTTCACCTGGCTCAAAACATTTTGTAAGAAGGATGGCCTCACACCTGAAATCCTATACTCTTGCATGCTTAGTTGCTCAGTTGTGTCCAAGTCTTTGCAGCCCCATGGACTGTAGCCTGCCAGGCTCCTCAGTCTACAGTCTTAGGTCCTCCTTTATAAGGAGCAGGGCTTCATCAGATGGTGTAAATAATTCCTAATCCGATAGAGCTGGGCTTCTCAGTCTGGACACTGTTGGCATTTGGGCCAGGCAGTTCTTTGCTTTTGGTGGAGGTCAGGCTGATTGGGCACTATAGGATGCTGAACAACATTCCTGACTCCACCCATTAGATGCTGGTAGCACCTCCCCCCGGGATGGGTGGGGAAGGTGCAGAATCATCCCTGGCTGAGAATCCCTGCAATAGAAGTAATATTTTTTCACATATATGAAGCATAAAGATTGCCAAGGAAAGCCAAATAGACTATTTTAGATATTGTCTTAAAGAGAACTGCTTTCATCATCATTGAAAAAACAGAGCTAACTATCAGACCTAAAATAGTAAATGAAAACTGCTGTTGCTTTAAAATATTCCTTCAAGGAAGTGACACATTTGTATCAATTACGCCCTTTCACCCATGAAGATGACTGTGATCATCGCAGGTATGGTGAAAGACATTATTCAGAAGCCCAACCCGTGGTTTGCTGGTGAGAACAGTCGTTGGCTCAGGGCTCCAGCTGCCAGGCAGAGTCTGTGAGCTGCCGGGCCTTCTCAACCACTCCTGAAAATCCCTACGTGTTGGAACTTGAGTATTGTAATTATGAGCAAGATTTCCCAGAGCCAAAAATGAAGTTGCTTGACCAGATCAGCAGGATATAGAATAGACCCTAGGGGCCGGTAAACTTGACTTTTTGTAGTTTCTAAGTACTCAAGTGTAGTAGAGAAGAAGGGTTTTGGAGATGATCCTCAACATGTCAGAGGCCCTGTTTCTTATCCACAGCCACTGTAGAGAACCCAAGTTCAAGAGTACTGAAGAAATACTGTTTCTGAGCCTGGGTTGTGGGGTGTGTGAAAGCTAAAAAGAAAGAAGTTTTATATATGTGTGTGCATTGTGGTCACTATGTACATGCACACACATATGCATGTGTTATGGAAATCAATCTCTAAAAATGCCTAAAGCAATGAAGGTGATGGAGGTGGTTTGAATTGTTCAGCACAGATTGGGGCTGAGACATTGATCAGAGAAAAATGATCTCTGATACCAAAAAAGAACCATCTGGCATGGCTGGAGGCTCAAGCAGAGAAAAGTAGGGGGGCCCCAGGAACAGATGAGGAAGCTTGAACGCCCACACAGAGCAGACAGTCTGGCAGCTGGAGTTGATGAATCCAGATGGCTGACAATGACATCATGTGTCAGGTTACACCCAAGTGAGCAGTGCAATATTCCATGCAAGTTCAGGCCAACATCACCTTGGAATTCCAGAAGGAATGGAAACTGCTCAGCCCTGTCTTGTATCCTCTATGGAAAGAGTAGGAAGAAGATATGCAGGCCCTTGCTACCACTTTTTAATTCTTTTTCATTCTCACATTAGAAGGGAATAGAGAGGGAGAAGGGGCTTCCCTGGTGGCTCAGTGGTAAAAGAATCTGCCTGCATTGCAGGAGACACAGGTTCAATCTCTGGGCCAGGAAGACCCCCTGGAGAAAGAAATGGCAACCTGCTCCAGTATTCTTGCCTAGGAAATCCCATGGACAGAGAAGCCTGGTGGACTATAGTCCATGGGGTCACAAAGAGTCAGACACAACTTAGCAACTAAACCACCATCACCAGAGAGGGAGAGAAATGTGCTCTTCAGAGGAAGCTTGCTGAACCTGGTCTTTGTTCTCTGCTTGCTTTGTTTTCTGTGTGTATGAGTCTCTTTCTGTTTTGTAAATAAATAAGAGTTGTATCCAATTCTTTGTGACCTCATGGACTGTAGCCCACCATTCCATGTAATTTTCCAGGCAAGAATGCTGGACTGGGTAGCCATTCCCTTCTCCAGGGCATCTTCCTGATTCAGGGATCAAACCTGGGTCTCTTGCATTGCAGGCAAACTTTTTACCTTCTCAGCCACAAGGGAAGTCCCAAATAAATTTGTTTGTCTCTCTCTCTCTCTTTTTTTTTTAAAGTCCACATATAAGTGATATTATATAGTATTTGTCTTTCTCTGTCTGGCTTACTTCACTTAGTATGATCATCTCTAGGCCCATCCAGGTTAATGCATGCATTGTACATTTTCTCTGGTGATGGTGGTTTAGCTGCTAAGTTGTGTCCAACTGTTTGTGACCCCATGGACTATAGTCCATCAGGCTTCTCTGTCCATGGGATTTCCCAGGCAAGAATACTGGAGTAGGTTGCCATTTCTTTCTCCAGAAGGAAAACACCACAGAAGCCTAGGTCATTATTTCTGTCATTTTTAGTACAACTACGTTAAACTAAAATGAACACATACACTAGGAATTTCTGAAGAAAAGCAATGTTTGCTCTCTGTAAATGGTCATTTACTTTTGGTCGCTTTGAGGAAATAAACCAGAGAAGAAATTAAAAAGTGAAATATCCCCTATAGCCTGTATTGACTCCTTATTAAGTTAATAACTGAGTCACAAATAAAATATTCCCTTTTCTAATACTATGTTAGTGCTCAGTCTGTTTTCAAAGAGAAATTATTTGAGAAATGCCCTAGTGGCTACATCAATTTACATTCCCACTAAGGATGTATGAGGGTTCCCTTTTCTCGACATCCTTGCCAATGTTACTTACTTGTGTTCTTTTTGAGGGCTTCCCTCATAGCTCAGTTGGTAAAGAATCTGCCTGCAATGCAGGAGACCCTGGTTCTTTTTGATGGTGGACATTCTAACAGGTATAAGGTGATAATCTCATTGTGATTTTGATTTGTGTTTGCCTGGTGATTAGCTATGTTGAGCATCTTTTCATGTGCCTGTTGGCCATCTGCATTTCCACTTTGGAAACATGTCTATTCAGATCTGCCCATTTTTTAATTGAGTTGTTTGTTTTTTAATGTTAAGTTGTATGAGCTGTTTATAAATCAGTTGCAAATATTTTCTCCCATTAAGTACTTGGTCTTTTCATTTGGTCTGTGGTTTCCTTTGCTATGCAAAAGCTTTTCAGTTTAATTAGGTCCCATGTGTTTATTTTTACTTTTATTTCCTTTGTTTGAGGAGATGGACTCAAAGCATTGCTATGATTTAGGTCAGAGAATGTTCTGACTATGAGGAAAACTCAGACTTTTTAAACTTATCTCTTGAAGTTTTGAATCATACTCTTTTTAGTCTTTGGGTTTCCCTGGTAGCTCAGCAGTAAAGAATTTGCCAGCAAATACAGAAGACTCGGATTTGATCCCTGGGTCGGGAAGATCCCCTGGAGAAGGGAGTGGCAACTAACTCCAGTATTCTTGCCTGGAGAATCCCGTGTACAGAGGAGCCTGGTGGGCTACAGTCCATGGGGTCGCAAAGAGCCAGACATGACTGAGTGACTNGAGAGAGGGAGAGAGGGAGAGAGGGAGAGAGAAGGGGAGTCTGTGCTTGAATAGGGCTATAACAGGCACAGCTGGGCTGAGTTCCAGAGTCAGTGGGACTGAACACACACTCAAGGGGCTGTCTCTTATACACATCTAGATGTGTATAAGAGACAGCTCCACGGCAGCTGCTGACCTTCAACACCCCCTGAAAGGAGTTCAAGGTGGAGGTCAGGAAGGAAGCCTTCTGTGCTCTGGGAAAAACTGGCAAAACAGGTCCTCAGACAGTTACATAATTTTCAGAAGAGTTTATGAGCCCAAATTCTTGCATCTTCTTATATCTAGAAAAGTTTTAAAATCACTAATGGTGACATCACCTTTTCCTATTGAGAAAAGAAATGTATTTGGAAGTAAAAATGGAGTATCTGTGTCAGACTCCAACACTACCAACCATTAATGTGTGTGCCTCTGTGAAGTTTATGAGTAACTTCCTTACCTGAACCTTCATGCCTTTTCTTGTTCAAAGCTCATTCTCTCAAGATTGAGGAGTATCAGAGAAAAGGGGGGAATTGTAACTGAGCAGGACCCCTTGGGGCCTTCTTCCATATCCTCTGCTTTAGCTCCTCTTAGAAGTGTCTAGATGGTAGTATCTGATGTACATTTCCTGAGTTGTTTTACAGATGTAAAAAATCCTCCTCCTCTCCAACAAAGGGAAAATCTTAACTACTTGATGCACATGAGCACATAGCCAGGCCTCCTAATTATCAGGTGTTCCTCAAATAAAGACTTCTTTATATTTTTTAAATGACTGTCAAACAAAAGTAACTACACTTCCATAAAAAAGAAACATTTCCATTACACAAATAGATAAAATAAAATGACTCTAGAGATGTTATACAACATTAACCAAACGGGAATTATTCATAAACAGCCTTCCATCATTTTTTTCTGGATATTTCCAGGAAGACCAAAGGTAAACCAAGTATATTCCATCTTTTACAGCTGAATAGTTTGTCTTCACAAACCCAGCACTAACTGAGGAAAGCTCTAGTTTACCAAGGAGAATACTTGTGAAAATACCCAAAGAAAACAATGTGGATCCATTCACTTCAAGGATTGGAGGCTTTTACAACTGTCTGGAGGAATCATGAAATCATTAGTGTTGGAGCCAGAAAAGATCTGAGAAAATATTTTATCTGCATTTGCAGATAAAGAGAGCAACATTTAAAGTGAAGGGACACAGCTTGTTAGTAGTAGAACCAAGGCTAGAGGAGAGACAAGGATCTCTTTGGCTTCAGATCACTGGTGCTTTCCTTTTCGAAGCCCAGCCAGATCAGTGGACATCCTTTGCTGTAGAACAGCATGTATGGGGTGTCTGTTACATCCCATATCAGGTTCAACCCTGTCGTGTAATTTCCCCAGATGGTGGTTGACAAATTCCTGACACAACATAAGTCTCCAAATAGAACCATTGTATTTCCCAGCTCACAGTGTCTTTCAGAACATAGGGATCAGCCCCTTATGCCCTGCAAAACCTTCAGCTGCTTCCTTCAAAGAAGGCAGAAATTCAAAGGAAAGTAGCCCTGTGGAGGCCCATTGTTTAGGCAGGAGCTGGCAGGGTTTCCAAGGCATCCAGGGAATGAGGAGTTGAGGACCATGTCAAGTTGATTAGGCCTTCAAAGGAAGCAGTCCTTAAGAGGGCCTCTTTCCAGAGCCAGGAGAGCACCTTCTCCTGGTGCTCAGTGCCTTCTATCTGTTCCCCTCTTAGTGGCTTGGTTTGTCTCTCCAACAATGCAGAAGTCATCAGATATTTATGAGGAAAATCCACAAGGCTTTTACTGTTTCCCCAAATTTGTGTGCATCCCTAAAACATAGCATTTCTATTCCCATGACTTTGAGATCAGGCAGCTAGTACCTACATCATAGGATCATTGCAGGATTAAATGCAATCCTTTATTGAGTTGGAGATTCTGGGTTTACGAACTTCCTAAAGGAGTTTCTGTCACTAGAATACACACAGGCCAAGGGGTGCTCCTCCCCCACATGGAAAATCACTTCAGCAAAAACCCTTTTGACTCAGCAAGGGAGTAAAGAGTCATATGTTACATCCTCCAATACCAGGAGTTCGGGAGGTTTCTTCAGTGCCTCTTCCTATATGAAGCATTATATTGCTGTTAGATAGGAGGCTGAGAGGAGAAAGTTCCCCAGACCCTGAAACTGGACCCACAGAATGACACACTGAAGCCCTACCTTAGTCAGGTACCACCTTGTAACAAACTACCCAGAAATGTTTTGACTCAAGATAATAAACGTATCTTAGCTCACAGTTTCTAGGGGTCAGGAAGCCAGGTGGTTCTGTCTCAGGGTCTCTCATGGGGTTGCATCATCTGAAGGCTCAACTGGGGATAGTAGATCCCCTTCCAAAATGGTGTACTCAGTGGTGATTGGCAGGAGGCCTTAGTTTCTCACCACTGGATTCTCCATAGGATTGCTTGAGCATCCTGATAACTTGGCAGCTAAGCCATGAGAAAGAGAGGAAGGAGGAAACCACCATGCTGATACCATCTAGTCTCAGATGTCACACAAGGTCACTTTTGGCATATTCTCTTATTGAGAAGTGAGTCATTAAGTTTAACCTACACTCAAGGGGAGGGGAATTAGTCTCCATGTTTTGAAGAGGGGGAGTTTCAAAGAACTGGTGGATATACTTTTAATTTTTTTTCTTTTCCATTATGGTTTATTATAGGATATTGAATATAGTTCCCTATACTATATAGTAGGACCTTGTTGTTTATCCATCCTTATGTTTAATAGCTTACATCTGCTAACCCAAAACTTCCAATCATTCCCTCTTCCTACTCCACTTCCCCTTTGGTAATCCCAAGTCTGTTCTCTTTGTGAGTCTTTTTCTCTTTCCTAGATATGTAATTTGTGTCATATTTTAGATTCCACATGTAAGTGATATCAAATTATATTTGTCCTTGGCTTCCTTCACTTAGTATGGTAATCTCTAGGTCCATCCATGTTGCTGTAAATGGCATTATTTCATTATTTTTGATGGCTGAGTAGTATTTCATTGTACAGATGAACCATGTCTACTTTATCCATTCCTCTATGGATGGACATTCAGGTTGTTTCCATGTCTTGGCTATTTTAAATAGTGCTGCAGTGAACATAGAGGTGCAAGCATCTTTCTGAACCATGTTTTTCTCTAGATACATGCCCAGGAGTGGGATTGCTAGATCATATGGTAGCTCTATTTTTAGTGTTTTGAGGAACCTCTATAATGTTTTCCATAGTGGCTGCACCAATTTAAATCCACCCAACAGTGTAGGAGTCTTCCCTTTCCACCACATCCTCTTCAGCAGTAAAATTGATTTTTGAAAAGCCTCAGTGTTGTTGGCCATCATATTCAGAAGCCCTTTGTAAATGATTCTTTCCATCTCTGCCCTTCCTTTCTATGACCTCAAGTTCTGTCTGTCCTCCCAATAAGCATGTTTCTGAATTATACGTTTTCCATTACAGACTGACATTCATAAGTCTAGTGCCTTCTAATGCACAATTTGTTCCCCATTTCAGTGTAGTTCTTTCAGCAATAGATTTGTTTTCAGAGCAGCAGCCTTTAGAAAGAGCCAACATAATATACTGCCCATCAACCAGAGAGCTTATTTTTCAACAGCCCACTCAACATGAATCATACAGCAATTATTATAACTGATTGGATCAAAAAGTTTCATTTGATTTCAGTCCAATTATTTTGATAAAAGTAAAATGGTGAATGGTTTCTTTTCTCTAAACTTGTGAAAAAAAAAGAGGAAAATGGTGCATACTAATGAGCCTGTTGGGCTTCCCTGGTGCTTATTAAAATAGTGAAATTCATGGTATGATATGTTTGTTTGATGAAAATGATTATTTAAGAAACTAACGTAGCTTCTCTCCCCAATGAGAGAAGTGCTCGAATTTAAGAGCCAGTGACAGAAGGCTTGGCAAGACTAAATCCAGCCTTTGGCTACCTTCACCAGTGACTCTAGTATCTCCGTCCAATTCGATAACTGCAATTCTAAATGTGTACACAAAGATAGTTGAAATTTTCAAGGAAGCAAGTAACTTATTCATGACCAGAAATGCCTGCTTATACAATCTTTCACCTTTATACCTTCCAGGAAACTCTGATTTTGCCTTCTGAAAAAATTTCATGTATCTGTGAGAACGTCTATTGTATGAAACAAAGATGATAACGGATACAGAGTTAAAGCTGCAGAGAAAGAGGAAAATAATTTTAAATGCTACATCAGAAAATAAAAGCCTTTCTTTTTATGTAGACTTCGGAGACAAAAAATAAATAGGTAGAAACTTGTGTAATCCTTATTACATTGCATGAGCTACAATGTATTATTAGTACAGATTGACAGGAAAGAATGATTAGTTATGGTTATAAGCTTGCCTGGTGGCTAGACAGTAAAGAATCTGCCTGTACTGCAGGAGACCTGGGTTCAATCCCTGGACTGCAAAGATCTCCTGGAGGAGGGCATGGCAACCCACGCTAGTATTCTGGCCTGGAGAATCCCCATGGACAGAGGAGCCTGGTGGGCTATAGTCCCTGGGGTCACAAAGAGTCAGGCATGGCTGAGTGACTAAGCACACATGGGTGTATAGGAAAAAGCAGTCTTGCAAAACTGTAAATTGAAACACTTACTGAATATTCTTGGACATGTGAAGTTGAATCAAAGGGTTAATGACACAGATACAAATGTGGCTTGTAAGGACATGACAGAGTAAAACAATCTAATAAAAAAGAGAAAAGCAGAGAGTGCATCATGTAAGATTATCAAGACTGTTCTTATGAGCCTCCTGCATTCATGTTGGAGATAATTTAGAATGGTCAAGAATCTCCTCTTGTGAGGGAAGAGATGATCATTGGTTTGCCTTGTGACTCAAGTTCACACTGTTCAAGAACCTTTCTATTAACCGAGTGTGTAAATGAATACCCTGTGATGGAGAAAAAGTAATAAAGGGTTAAACAAGGCCACAGAAAGAAGCAAATTGCCATCATATCAGAGTCTCAAACTTGCAACTTGATACTGCAACCCCATTCTAAAAGCAGAGTTCAGAAACTCCAGATATTATAGGCAAAAGTGAAAGTCATTTAGTCGTGTCTGACTCTTTGCGACACCACGGACTTATATAGCCCATGGAATTCTCCAGGCCAGAATACTGGAGTGGGTAGCCTTTCCCTTCTCCAGGGGATTTTCCCAACCCAGGGGTCAAACCGAGGTCTCATGCATTGCAGGCAGATTCTTCACTAAGCTGAGCCACAAGGGAAGCCCAGGAATACTAATGTAGGTAGCCTATCTCTTCTCCAATGGATCTTCCCATCCCAGGAATTAAACTGGGGTCTTCTGCACTGCAGGCAGATTTTTGACCAACTGAGCTATCAGGGAAGCCCATTACAGGCATGGATGATTTAATATTTATTCTAGAAAGAATTAGCATAAATTTCCCAAAGAATGCTTGTACAGATTCATGTGGCAACATTGGGCTCTCACAGTTGCTGAAAATGTTTCAGGGTCAGGTTTTGGGGGCCAGGCTGGTTCCACTTTTACTGAAAAGCTGAGTCATATGTTAGTCTACTGGGTGAGGAGATCATACTGACTTCCTGTAGTCTTCTGTTTGACATAGACCAGGCGCAGCAGCCACCTGACCGAAATTCTAACAAGATTCACAAGCAGATAAGATCAAATTATTTCAGTGTTCACCCAAAGAAAGACTGAACCATTTTAAACCTCCAAAAAAAGAGATGAAATAAGAAACAATTTTCTACTATAGAACTTTTATAAGACCAGTAACTTCTATGCTCCCCCAAAAGTATTTAAGAAATTATTTGAGTGTCAAATCTTGATTCAGTTCAGTTCAGTCACTCAGTCGTGTCCGACTCTTTGAGAACCCATGAATCGGAGCACGCCAATCCTCCCTGTCCATCACCAACTCCTGGAGTTTACCAAAACTCATGTCCATTGAGTCGGTGATGCCATCCAGCCATCTCATCCTCGGTCCTCCCCTTCTCTTCCTGCCCCCAATCCCTCCCAGCATCAGGGTCTTTTCCAGTGAGTCCATTCTTTGCATGAGGTGGCCAAAGTACTGGAGTTTCAGCTTTAGCATCATTCCTTCCAATGAACACCCAGGCCTAATCTCCTTTAGAATGGACTGAGTGGATCTCCTTGCAGTCCAAGGGACTCTCAAGACTCTTCTCTAACACCACAGTTCAAAAGCATCAATTCTTCAGCACTCAGCTTTCTTTATAGTCCAACTCTCACATCCTTACNAGGATACTGGAGGTAGGAGTTTGGGACACCAAAGAGGAGGAAGGCCATGCACATGGAGATGGAAAAGCAGTATTTGAAAAATATTTACTGAGCCACACAGAGACAGTGGCACCAAGAGAAGAATCTTAATAAACAGACTTTGCTGGGTTCCCCCTGTCCACACACCTGGTTCATACCATAATTATCTATGGCGATGGCTCCCTGGAACAGGTCCTCTGTCTACATTCTTCAGGCAGCTTGGGAGAAGCCATGGTCTTCCTGAGTCTTTGGGGCCTTGATTGTTTTCAGCTAGAAATAATCCACATGCCAAAGAGACACTTTGGGGTGGCAAACTTTGCTCCTCTACACCATGTTCCCTTCCAGTGAAAGACATCCAGTAGGGGAAGGAAGGATTGGAAGTTTGGTATCAGCAGATGCAAACTATTGTATATAGGATGGATAAACAGCAAGGTCCTACTGTATTGTACAAGTAGCCATATTCAGTATCTTGGGATGAACTGTAAGGGAAAGGAATATGAAAAAGAATATATATATGTATAACTAAATCACTTTGCTGTATAGCAGAAATTAAACACAGCATTGTGAATCAACTAGACTTCAATAAAATAAAATTAAAAAAAGAAAGGAAACTTGTTGGGGCCAGGGGATGGCATCCAAGTCTAAAGTTTAAGGTTGGATTATAGCCGGGTTGGTCACCTTTTTCTGCTATGGCCCAGACAGTAAATATTTTAGGCTTCCAGAAACATGTGGCCTCTGTCAGGACTACTCAACTCTGCCAGTGTAGCATGAAAGCAGATGTAAACAAATGGCTATGCTGTGTTTCAAATCAACTTTATTATGGTCACTAAAAAAATGATTTTCATATAATTTTCATGTGTCATATAATGTTATTCTTTTTCATTTAACCACTTAATCATGTTAAAACCATTTTAACTCAAGAGCAGTGTAAACAAGTGACTGCCTGGGTTTGACCCAAAAGGGGGAGTTTGCTGATTTCTGGGTTTAAGTACTGGTATTTTCCAGCCAAGTGACTTTTACTAAGTCATTTTAATTTCTTGAGACTTAGTTTTTTTATCTGTGCAGTTTGGGTTGTCAGATACACCTTAGAAGGTTGCCAGTGATTAAGTGAATAAAAATATGGAGAGGTTCTGTGTATTCTGGAAAGCACTAAAATTTAAATAGTAATGTATTTTAATATTATTAAATCATAGGTTTATTGTTCTATTGAGTATTTTATATAAGTCATCAGTCACATTACTGTTATCATATTATCAAAGCAAAACACAATAACCAAATCTGGCAATGGAGAGCCAAATACGAATTAGCCTAAATAAAATGGGAATTTTTTATTTTTATCTTTGAATACATTTGACATGGAACATTGTGTAAGTTTGGAATTTCACTTTTAACCAAAGAAAGCTTGCACTTTGACTCTCCACGTTCTTGTTTTTTCTTTCTTCATTGGGTAGATAATCTGATAAGTTGGGGACATTTGGGGAGTTAGGTGAAAATGAATGATGGGGGGAAATTGACGTAAATTCCTGTTTGAAACTTCTGGTTCACCTATGCAAGCTGAATTTTCTTCCCTGAGATCTTGTAGGTGATAAAGGACATCTGTTCTGGATGATTCATACCTTTACCTGCCTCAGGGCAGAACAAGATGAGCTCTTAATGCCTTTCTCCTGTCAGTAGTAAGCGTGACCAGTTGCTAAGTATAATTAAACTTCAGTTGTTTAGCACTGATAAGATGATTGCAAATATTGTTGCTCTTTATATAAGAATTTCTGTTTAGGGAATATCCAAACAAAAAGCCAGCTTACATTTATAAACTTTCCTTAGTTTTTAAAGGGCTGGTTTATTAGAATGTGTACAGATGGAGATGTCCCACATTCTTCTTCACCTGCTGTTTTCTAAGTCCTATAGCTACACAACACCACACAACCAACTTGAAGAAAAATAAATTCAATTCACAGACTTATCTACTCACCCAGGAGCACCAAGGGCCTTGAACACTATAGGAACTTAATAATATTAAGTTTGAAAGATTTCTTTTAATGAAGTAATTAGTTCATATGGAACAAATAAATAATTTTAGAACCATGCGAACTCACAGTTGATGTCTTTTTCTTGTTTTTCTGGTAAATTTTTTTATGGTGGTTTATTATAGGTCACTGAATACACTTCCCTGTGCTGTACAGGAGGACCTTGTTGTTTATCCATCTTATATTTAATAGTTTGCCTCTGCTAGTCCCAAACTCCCAAATTACCTTTTTTCCTATGTCTTTGTATCCCTCTTTATTCAACTATAGCAGCCATTCAAGCCAGAATCACTAGAACACTTTTGTGATTTAAAACAGACCCACGGGCCTTGGTTTCCCACAAACAGTCTAGACAGAGATGTATATGGAAGCTTCCAGAAGGAATTTCCTCAGTAGTTCATTGTATTATGTTGAAAAAACCACACGGAAACAAAATCTTGATTTCAACAAATTTTCTTATTTGTATATTGTCATTGCTTTTAACAGGCCTTCCTGAAGTCTATTATTTTATGAACAGAAAGTGAATTAAATCTTTTTAAATGGCATAAATTCACTCTAGCCTTAGAGTTAGTGTTTTTCATACACTGGCTTTAAAGTAGGAGTTTCATTCGTGTGTATTTCCATTTCAGCTGCTTTGAGACATGATAATTATTCCTGCAAGCAGTAACTGATTAGTATAGCACTGGTAAGAACCGTAAGAAACACTTTAAGGACATATGTTTGAGATGGGAGTAAGCAAAGGGGGAAAATGTTTGAGACGTGTAGCGGACACAGCTCTGACACTGAACAGTGCAAACATTAGACTGTTTATCACTATGCCTCCCAACAGGCCCTTATACTTCCCAGGAAAGCCCCAGGGCTGAGTATGGGTACAGGAAAACTCTCAAAAGCTGTTAAAATCTAATCCAGTCCACCTTAACAATATATGGAAAAAATATATGATTAGACTTCATGAGTTTGGGATTGCCTCTCGTGGAAGATTTAATCTATCCATGACAGCCACGGGGTATTCCCATCTGGTGAGGGGGTGACAGTAGTTTTTTATTTATTTATTTGAGGTATAGTTGACTTACAATGTTGTGTTAGGTTCAGGTATACAGCAAAGTGATTCAGNTGATTTAAAACAGACCCACGGGCCTTGGTTTCCCACAAACAGTCTAGACAGAGATGTATATGGAAGCTTCCAGAAGGAATTTCCTCAGTAGTTCATTGTATTATGTTGAAAAAACCACACGGAAACAAAATCTTGATTTCAACAAATTTTCTTATTTGTATATTGTCATTGCTTTTAACAGGCCTTCCTGAAGTCTATTATTTTATGAACAGAAAGTGAATTAAATCTTTTTAAATGGCATAAATTCACTCTAGCCTTAGAGTTAGTGTTTTTCATACACTGGCTTTAAAGTAGGAGTTTCATTCGTGTGTATTTCCATTTCAGCTGCTTTGAGACATGATAATTATTCCTGCAAGCAGTAACTGATTAGTATAGCACTGGTAAGAACCGTAAGAAACACTTTAAGGACATATGTTTGAGATGGGAGTAAGCAAAGGGGGAAAATGTTTGAGACGTGTAGCGGACACAGCTCTGACACTGAACAGTGCAAACATTAGACTGTTTATCACCTGTCTCTTATACACATCTCCCAAACTCCCAAATTACCTTTTTTCCTATGTCTTTGTATCCCTCTTTATTCAACTATAGCAGCCATTCAAGCCAGAATCACTAGAACACTTTTGTGATTTAAAACAGACCCACGGGCCTTGGTTTCCCACAAACAGTCTAGACAGAGATGTATATGGAAGCTTCCAGAAGGAATTTCCTCAGTAGTTCATTGTATTATGTTGAAAAAACCACACGGAAACAAAATCTTGATTTCAACAAATTTTCTTATTTGTATATTGTCATTGCTTTTAACAGGCCTTCCTGAAGTCTATTATTTTATGAACAGAAAGTGAATTAAATCTTTTTAAATGGCATAAATTCACTCTAGCCTTAGAGTTAGTGTTTTTCATACACTGGCTTTAAAGTAGGAGTTTCATTCGTGTGTATTTCCATTTCAGCTGCTTTGAGACATGATAATTATTCCTGCAAGCAGTAACTGATTAGTATAGCACTGGTAAGAACCGTAAGAAACACTTTAAGGACATATGTTTGAGATGGGAGTAAGCAAAGGGGGAAAATGTTTGAGACGTGTAGCGGACACAGCTCTGACACTGAACAGTGCAAACATTAGACTGTTTATCACCTGTCTCTTATACACATCTCCCAAACTCCCAAATTACCTTTTTTCCTATGTCTTTGTATCCCTCTTTATTCAACTATAGCAGCCATTCAAGCCAGAATCACTAGAACACTTTTGTGATTTAAAACAGACCCACGGGCCTTGGTTTCCCACAAACAGTCTAGACAGAGATGTATATGGAAGCTTCCAGAAGGAATTTCCTCAGTAGTTCATTGTATTATGTTGAAAAAACCACACGGAAACAAAATCTTGATTTCAACAAATTTTCTTATTTGTATATTGTCATTGCTTTTAACAGGCCTTCCTGAAGTCTATTATTTTATGAACAGAAAGTGAATTAAATCTTTTTAAATGGCATAAATTCACTCTAGCCTTAGAGTTAGTGTTTTTCATACACTGGCTTTAAAGTAGGAGTTTCATTCGTGTGTATTTCCATTTCAGCTGCTTTGAGACATGATAATTATTCCTGCAAGCAGTAACTGATTAGTATAGCACTGGTAAGAACCGTAAGAAACACTTTAAGGACATATGTTTGAGATGGGAGTAAGCAAAGGGGGAAAATGTTTGAGACGTGTAGCGGACACAGCTCTGACACTGAACAGTGCAAACATTAGACTGTTTATCACCTGTCTCTTATACACATCTCCCAAACTCCCAAATTACCTTTTTTCCTATGTCTTTGTATCCCTCTTTATTCAACTATAGCAGCCATTCAAGCCAGAATCACTAGAACACTTTTGTGATTTAAAACAGACCCACGGGCCTTGGTTTCCCACAAACAGTCTAGACAGAGATGTATATGGAAGCTTCCAGAAGGAATTTCCTCAGTAGTTCATTGTATTATGTTGAAAAAACCACACGGAAACAAAATCTTGATTTCAACAAATTTTCTTATTTGTATATTGTCATTGCTTTTAACAGGCCTTCCTGAAGTCTATTATTTTATGAACAGAAAGTGAATTAAATCTTTTTAAATGGCATAAATTCACTCTAGCCTTAGAGTTAGTGTTTTTCATACACTGGCTTTAAAGTAGGAGTTTCATTCGTGTGTATTTCCATTTCAGCTGCTTTGAGACATGATAATTATTCCTGCAAGCAGTAACTGATTAGTATAGCACTGGTAAGAACCGTAAGAAACACTTTAAGGACATATGTTTGAGATGGGAGTAAGCAAAGGGGGAAAATGTTTGAGACGTGTAGCGGACACAGCTCTGACACTGAACAGTGCAAACATTAGACTGTTTATCACTATGCCTCCCAACAGGCCCTTATACTTCCCAGGAAAGCCCCAGGGCTGAGTATGGGTACAGGAAAACTCTCAAAAGCTGTTAAAATCTAATCCAGTCCACCTTAACAATATATGGAAAAAATATATGATTAGACTTCATGAGTTTGGGATTGCCTCTCGTGGAAGATTTAATCTATCCATGACAGCCACGGGGTATTCCCATCTGGTGAGGGGGTGACAGTAGTTTTTTATTTATTTATTTGAGGTATAGTTGACTTACAATGTTGTGTTAGGTTCAGGTATACAGCAAAGTGATTCAGGTTATACATATATATATATATGTATGTATTTAAATATATATGTATTAAATATACACATTTATTATTATTATATATATATGTTCTTTTTCAGATTCTTTTCCCTTATAGGTTATTACAGAATATTGAGTCGAGTTCCCTGTGCTCTATTTTATATATGGTAGCATGGATATGTTAATCTCAAGGAGATAACATTTCTTGACTCCCACTGACCCAACTTTGATTTGGAGCCAGGCTCTTTGCTAGGTACTTTATATCCAAGATCTATCACTTACTCTTTACAAAAATCCACTGCAGGAACAGAAGTTCATATATGGGTATTGGTTACATTGTTCTCTGTATTTCTTAATCAGACTAATGACCAAAATGGTTCATCAACCGATGAATCCAGTCATGCATATAGTAGAATATTCAGCAATAAAAAGGGATGAAGTCTTGATATGCTCTACAACATGGACGAACTTTGAAAACTTTATGCTGAGTAAAAGAAGCCAGACACAAAAAGTCACAGGGGTAAAGCAGAAGGGACTGAGGGTAAACGAGGTGTGACTGCTGATAGATAAAGGGTTTCCTTTGGAGGTGATGAAAATGTTCTAAAACTGATCGCGGTGATGGTTGCCCAACCCTGTAAATTTACTGAAATATTTTGAATTTACATATTAAGTGGGTGAATAGTTTAGTTTGTGAATTACATCCCAATAAAGCTGTTACTAACATTCATACAGTTATTTACTGACATTCTAATATACAGAAAGTTAGATGCAGAAGGACTTGAATGCCATGTGAAGACATTTGGATTGTCCTGTTGTCCATGGGCAGCCATCAGTATTTTCATCAAGTAGGATCAAATAGAGTTTTGGTTTAGAAAAACCACTGTTTTAGCAGTGGGCATGATGGATAGGAGCAAGGAAACCCCAATGCAAAGAGAACAGTGAGGATCTGCCATATTTGTGGAGATTTTATGAAAATAGTAGTGTGTTTTGTTCTCATGGAATTTTTCCCTCCATATCAGTAAGGTAAACTCCATTTCATCGCCCACAGGAGGATCTATCACAAGGCTAAGAGAAGAATTTATTTGGAGACAACTCTCAAACAGCTCTGCCTCCTTGCCAACACTTGGTATTGTTTGTCTATTCGATTCTAGCCATCTGAGTGGGTATGAAGTGGTATCTCCCTGTGGTTTTGATTTGCATTTCCCTGATGGCCAGGGATGCTGAGCATCTTTTCATGTGCATGGGCCATTTTCTGTCTTCACCCTCTTCTTGCAAAAGTGGCAATTTTACAATTAGAGATCAGTTCCTCTGTTCTTTCAAAGTTGAAATACCTAAACCTAGTGATTCTCAAGCCAGGCAGTTTTGCCCATCTCCCCCAACCCCCACCAAGAATGGTCACCAGGTAAAATACAGATGCCCACTGAAATTTGAATTTCAAATAAATGGCTAAATTGGTTGGGACATATATACACTAACAAGTTATGAATTGTTTATCCAAAATTTTCAGTAAACTGTGCAGCCTGTATTTCTATTTGCTAAATCTGGCAGCTTCACCCCAGGGAGACATTTAACAATGTCTGAAGTCATTTTTGGTTGTCATAACTCAGTGGGGTGGGGAGGGGGGTGCTGCCAGTGAGTAGAGTCCATGTTTACTGTGAAGCATCCCACAGTGCTCTAGAAAGTTCCTCACAACAACAAATGGCTATGTCAGTAGCTTGGAGGCTGAATAATAAACTTGCCTTAGTGGTTTAGTGAGAACTGAATCTGAGAGACAAGTAGCTGATGGCCTCAGGGAAAGGAGACCCTCTAGAAAAAGAATCAGAGTGGGTGGCTGGGGTGAACAGATGGAAGACTGAACTGAGTTGGGGCTTCCTAGGTGGCGCAGTGGTAAAGAATCCACCTGCCAATGCGGGAGAAACAGATTCAATCCCTGGGTTGGAAAGATCCCCTGGAGAAGGAAATGGCAACCCACTCCAGTATTCTGGCCTGGGAAATTCCAGGGACATAGGAGCCTGGCAGGCTACAGTCCATGGGGTTGCAAATAGAGTTGGACACTACTGAGCACACACTCAACTGAGTTTACCCCATTTTCTTTGAGGGCTAAGAGACCCGTGTTGCCTGCTCTTAAAAAAGAGGCAGGCAGGGCGGGGCTGCTTGACCATCCGAGAAGCTGTTATCAATGTGCTGCCTCTGGTGGTTGCTGCTGCAGACCAGAGCAGAGCCTCGCCTTGGGAGCTGAGAAGGATCTGAGGCCACAACCCTGGGCGCTATCAGCCCAGTCTCCCACTCTCATGCCAGACCTCCGGTCCACATGGATGATGAGGCCCTCACGTGTCTCTGTTGGCATGAAATGAACAAGTCTGATTTGAACAGCAGACCAGCTGAATGAAAGATCGCATCCCTCCCCAGGCAGGATTGCTGACCCTGCATATTTTGCTTGTTGTCTCCATTTTCTGTACCCTCGAATATACATGAGAGTAGGTGACAAGCTAGCATTTATCAAATTCCTGTGTGTGAGGGTCGTTTTCCGTAGTGTTGTCATGAGCATTAGCTTCTCCTCCCCCAGAGAGCAGAGATGAGAGTTAATAGAGCTGATTTACCCAAAATCCCAACACACAGGTTTCTAGAATATTCCTTCTCAAAAATGGCCTCTGTTCGATGCTTCATATTTACTTGCCATTATTCTGCAGCATCCCTGGGGTAGACTAGTTCATGGGAGGAATTCTGTGTGCAGGAAAAGGAGCAATTCAATAATTCAGAGACAGAAGCTCGTTCTCAACCGGATAAGTTGCCTCCAGCACTTCTATCAAAAGTCATTGAATTGCTCAGAGCCATCTTCATACTCCCAAGACGTCAGACGATTGTGTCTTTCAAATCACACAGTCAAGCACGAGGTGCATCTGTCTAAAAAGTACTCATGATCCCTCATGCTGTAGACATTCTTTTGAATGATTTTGGTGTTTTCATGGTCCCTGTGTTTGGAGCCACGTTTCATTAGGATGTTTGGCTTTCATTTCATGTGTCTCTCATGGAAAATGAAGATCTCCAAGATGATAACAGTGTTTCAAAAAAATGAGTATTATGTCAAATTGCTATTGGTGAATAGAATACTTGTGCCCGGCATAAATTTTTTTTTAAGAAAATAATGCATAATTTCTTTCTTTTAAGTTTGCTCTTTTTTCTTCTACTAAACATTTTTTGAGCTTCCCTGGTGGCTCAGATGGTAAAGAATCTGTCTGCATTGCAGGAGATCCAGGTTCAATTCCTGGGTCGGTAACACACCCTAGAGAAGGGAATGGCTACCCATTCCAGTATTCTTGCCTGGAGAATTCCATGGACAGAGGACCTTGGGGAGCTACAGTCCATGGGGTTGCAAAGAGTTAGACATGACTGAGAGACTATTTTCACTTTCACACATTTTTTATTCCTGACTACCTCACAGTTCCCATGTTTCTGTGCTGTGTTTGGATAGCAAGTCGAGGGTCCAAGAGGAATCTGGTAAGTCAAAAATTAAAAGTAAATGATAGTGTACTATGCAAGGAGGTGGACCCTGAGCCATAGAGCTGCTCTTCAAAAGCAGGTGGCTTTTCTTTTAGAGAATGGAACTTTTGATGGGGCATGAAAACCCTTACATCAATCAGATGTCTGCTCCCACTGGACTTCATTCATGACAGCCACACCAATTTGTTCGAAGGTGGTGCTCAGCAAACTGGGACAGAGGTTGTGTTAGAATCAGTCAGCGCAGGCGATGTGGGTTCAAGGGTCTGAATGAACACTTCTCTGGGTAATGCTGTTTCAACCCATGCATGAATTCTTCATCCCCTGGACCATGCCCAAAGTGGGAATACACCTCATTTGCCCAGATGGCCCTTTTCTTCTATTGTAATCAGATAGAAAATACCAGACACCAAGAGACAAAGTTTGTTACTCCTGTATTCCCCCATCATAGGAAGGGCCATCTTGAAGGGATTCCCCAGGCTGTTCTTGCCTCTGTCTGAGGGCAGAGGTCTTGAAGACTCTTGAGACTGCAAGGAGATCCAACCAGTCCATCCTAAAGGAAATCAGTCCTGAATATTCACTGGAAGGACTGATGTTGAAGCTGAAACACCAATACTTTGGCCACCTGATGTGAAGTACTGACTCACTGTAAAAGACCCTGATGCTGGGAAAGATTAAAGGTGGGAGAAGGGGACGGCAGAGGATGAGATGGTTGGATGGTATCACTGATTCTATGGACATGAGTTTGAGCAAGCTCTGAGAGTTGGTGATGGACAGGGAACCCTGGCATGCTGCAGTCCGTGGGGTCGCAGAGTCGGACACAACTGAGCGACTGAACTGAACTGAACTGAAGCTGAGACTCGGCTCTGCTTTGAATGGTTGTGAGCCCTGGGGTGTGGAGCCCCCTCCACACCAAGGACTGTGGCCCCAAACAGGCCCATGTTCCAAAGGCCAGGGCATGGAGCCCTTCTTCTGTTATTCCCTGGACCCACAGGTAAACAAATAATGTTGGTTAGATTGCCTTCCCATAGGCCTTAGGTCACTAACTACACAAATTCATCTCAGAGCACACCAGAATCTTGAGTGCCAAGAGAGCAATTCTTGGTCCTCTCTGTCGGGGAAATCCAGGCATGGCCCTGCTTTGTAATTTTCATGCGAGCACCACCTCCGAGTACCAGTGTTTCAGCTCAGCCCCTGAGCACAGAACCACCTGCTGGGGTTCCGTTTTCTCCTTTTATTCCTCCCCCATTCCACTTGCTGTGGAGCAGAAATAAAACTATCATCCATAAAAGATTCCTCCTTGACTGGGCCGAAATACGCCTCCTTTGTATAACAAAAGAACGGAAAAGAAAAAAACGCTTGTGTGTTTTGAAAGTCTGGTGGAGGAGACAGAGAGAGCTCCAGGGAGAAGGGGTTCAACCCGGCCCCACCCCCACCCGCTCCCGGAGAGCTGCCAGCTGCCAGCAAGCAGGGTTCACTGTAAATGGATGGTGACAAGAATGTGGGGGAGGTGACTGGGAAGATTAGTTCCGCTGAGACAGGCTCTAAAGGGAGCCCCCTGGAGTGCCGCTGCTGTTTTCTACAGGACAGCCGCCCCCGCCAGTCCATTCTAATGAAAGTGGCGGCCATGGGTCTACACTCCTGGTATGTCTGCCCGCATAAACCCCCTCACTCATCAAAACAGCGATTGGTATGCGTCTAACGAAGGCCAGACTTCCAGGAGAGCCTCCATAATGCCTTCGTTTTAGAACATGATGAGGAATCATCTTCAACTGCCCAATTTCCTGGGTTTTTTTTTTTTTTTTCTTATCAAGCCTCTTGAAAGACAGTCCTTGTATTCTTAAAGCAGAATGGTAGAAGCACACAGAATTACAGGAGAGACAGTGCAATCCTTGTTGGGAGGATTTAACAGATGGAAAGAAAGGGCAGGGCATGGTCCCTGGGCCTGTTTTGCCAGGTGCCAGGGGTCAGGAGTCACTGTGGACAAAGTTCCCCAGTTGAAGAACTTTCTGTTGTGCTTGAACACCATCACACAATGGCTGGAAGCTTAACTCATGCTGGAATAAATGGACTGTGTAGATAGGCATGTGGAAATAAAAGCCAGCAACCAAGCGCTACCTGAAATGACCGTCTTCCCCAGTTTGTCATAAGATTACATAGCAGAAGTAAATTAGAATTGAATACCCACTTTGCAGGGACGTAAATCTGAAGCTGTGTATACTATAAATTAGAAAAAGAAAAGATGCTGTGATCCAAAAGCAATGTTCTAACCAAGGGAGGCAAGGTTAAAAGAAGCATGCACGCACAATAGCAATATATATATACAGGTACACACTCATTTGTTGTTGGTAAGGTCCTTGGGTCTCAGTACACAAAGACTTGCTCCCTAAAGGAGAAACTGGGGCACTTTTGGTCTCCTTTACCTTTCTGAGTATCACAGAAGAGCCTACAAAGAAAACCTCAATAATCCTAGAAATTTGCTAGTAGTCAGGGACTGGCCAGCAACAAAGGGCACTTAGAAATGACCTCTTGCTTCTTGACATATGCTTCTGGTTTGTTCTTCCTCTTAAAGGTGAATTTAGGTAGCATTTCAGATTTGCTTAGAATGTAAGCTTCCAGAGGCAAAGGTGGTTTCATTTTCTTCTTGCTGTAACTCTTTATTGATGGCCTTGGCTCTCTATTTTAATCAGTGATTGATGACCACGGATGAAAAGCCAGTGCAAAAATCTCCATGATTTGCCCCAAAGCCAGCCCTGCTTTGATGTAGCAGAAGTTCCTGGGAAGACTCTTAGCCAACTAGCTCCAGTGGTGAACCCACCTCCGCTCCCTCTTATATCCTTACATCTCATAGATCATTATACCCCTTGAGCACTGTCCCTCACCAATGGACTTACTTCAAGTCACCTTTATTTGTTCCCAAACCTGTTTAAGCCAGTTATGCTTGGAACTATATTTCTGTCATTTTTTTTCCAGCTCTACTGAAGTATGATTGACAAAAATTATATACATTTAGGTGGCACAATGTGATTTTTTTCCTAAAGGTGTAAAAAGTGATGATATCTGTGTGTGTGTGTGTGTGTGTGTGTGTGTGTGGGCACATGCACACACACATGCATGTGCTAAGTAGCTTCAGTCGTGTCTGACTCTTTGCAACCTCATGCACTAGCCCACCAGGCTCCTCTGTCCATGGGATTCTCCAGGCAAGAATACTGGAATGAGTTGCCATTTCTTTCTCCAGGGGATCCTCCCAACCTGAGGATGGAAGCCATGTCTCTTATGGCTCCTGTATTGACAGGCAAGTTCTTTACCACTAGTGCCCCCTGGGAAGCCCATCATCTGTGTATACACTGTCAAATGATGACCTCCGTCCATTAATTAGGACATCCATCACCTCACATATTTACTTTGCTGCATGTGTAGTATACACTTAAGATCTACTCTCTTAGCAAATTTTGCTTATGTAATCTGTACTTTTATGAAAAGTGATATGAATGTGATTGTTTTTACACAACACAGAGGAGGACTCTGAAAATGAAGCAGAATGTTCACGGGTTCAGAAGAGCTGATAATCTACTCATTCACCCTCCTATGGTCCTGAGGGAAGATGGCAAGAGATGCCACAGTGGGGGCTGCTTCTGAGCTTTCAGTGGCTCAGCCAGAGCATCTCTGAAGACCAGAAGGGAGCTCTGCAATGTATTCTGGAACCTGAAGTTGGGAATCAGATTCACAGCCCCCACTGTCTAAAACCTCATGAAGTAATATGGTCTATTGGACCTTGTAACAGCAGCAACAACAAAAAAGGAACGTTTCTTTGGCTTACAAATTAGAGAAGAACATTTGTGTTTATTAAAATGATTCAAACTAATTAATTCATAGCTATCACTGAGAAACACTCAAAGGGGAAAGGTCTGTGTTTCTGTTTAAAATTGCAAAACAGAGAAATATTTTGGATGCCAATCCACAGCTCTAGCAAATCAATATTAGTGAATATTTCTGCAAGATTGCATGATATTTCTTTTAAAAATTGGCATAAGGAATTCCCCCCCCACATTCAGTATAAAATGTAAAAATTATGTATCAAAGCAACAACTAGTAGAAAATTATTCTGGATTTAATTTTATTTCACATGTAGTTGTTCTTTAGTTGCTAAATTGTGTCTGACTCTGCAACCCCATGGACTGTAGCATGCTCCTCTGTCCTCCTCCCAGAGCTTGCTCAAATTCATGTCCATGGATTTAAAGCATGATGTAGCAATCCAATGCTATTTATTGTGGGAAAAGAAAAGTTGACCTTGGTAGACTCTTTGGTATTTTTAAATGAATGTTAAAATATGGCTATGTCATAGACATTGGGTTTTATATGCTCCAAGTTTAGCTGCTACATCCTTTCTATCATCGAAGTACCCTTGAAATTAGAAATGGAAATGTTCTTTTAGGATAGTCATCTATTCCTGGGATGTGATACAGAACTGTTACTTCCAAAATGTTTCCTTGTTCTTGGTACACGACAGAGTCTTTTAAGAACAAAGAGTTATTCTCAATTCAAGCTGTACTGAGCTGTGCCAACTGAACCCCAGCATTATTTCAGACATTCTGTATTCACATGGGGAGGATGGAACAAAATGATTAGGAGATGATGGCCCAGAGACCTTCAGAGAAAGGCATTCTTGTTGTGTTCTACAGCTTTTTCTATTTGTTTCTCTATCTTTCGCCATCTCTCCCATCCACTCTTCAGGCCAGCATATACAGAGTCCTGGAGAATAAGAATATTGTGTATTCACTAATTAACTTACTTGGGGTTAGCATCCAGGCATTCAGGGGTTTCCATCATATTTTTTACAGCCTGCTAAGAACAGCTGCCGGTAAGAACTACTGATTCTGCTTTGTTTGACATACCACTTGTAACAGGGCATANGGAACCTGAAGTTGGGAATCAGATTCACAGCCCCCACTGTCTAAAACCTCATGAAGTAATATGGTCTATTGGACCTTGTAACAGCAGCAACAACAAAAAAGGAACGTTTCTTTGGCTTACAAATTAGAGAAGAACATTTGTGTTTATTAAAATGATTCAAACTAATTAATTCATAGCTATCACTGAGAAACACTCAAAGGGGAAAGGTCTGTGTTTCTGTTTAAAATTGCAAAACAGAGAAATATTTTGGATGCCAATCCACAGCTCTAGCAAATCAATATTAGTGAATATTTCTGCAAGATTGCATGATATTTCTTTTAAAAATTGGCATAAGGAATTCCCCCCCCACATTCAGTATAAAATGTAAAAATTATGTATCAAAGCAACAACTAGTAGAAAATTATTCTGGATTTAATTTTATTTCACATGTAGTTGTTCTTTAGTTGCTAAATTGTGTCTGACTCTGCAACCCCATGGACTGTAGCATGCTCCTCTGTCCTCCTCCCAGAGCTTGCTCAAATTCATGTCCATGGATTTAAAGCATGATGTAGCAATCCAATGCTATTTATTGTGGGAAAAGAAAAGTTGACCTTGGTAGACTCTTTGGTATTTTTAAATGAATGTTAAAATATGGCTATGTCATAGACATTGGGTTTTATATGCTCCAAGTTTAGCTGCTACATCCTTTCTATCATCGAAGTACCCTTGAAATTAGAAATGGAAATGTTCTTTTAGGATAGTCATCTATTCCTGGGATGTGATACAGAACTGTTACTTCCAAAATGTTTCCTTGTTCTTGGTACACGACAGAGTCTTTTAAGAACAAAGAGTTATTCTCAATTCAAGCTGTACTGAGCTGTGCCAACTGAACCCCAGCATTATTTCAGACATTCTGTATTCACATGGGGAGGATGGAACAAAATGATTAGGAGATGATGGCCCAGAGACCTTCAGAGAAAGGCATTCTTGTTGTGTTCTACAGCTTTTTCTATTTGTTTCTCTATCTTTCGCCATCTCTCCCATCCACTCTTCAGGCCAGCATATACAGAGTCCTGGAGAATAAGAATATTGTGTATTCACTAATTAACTTACTTGGGGTTAGCATCCAGGCATTCAGGGGTTTCCATCATATTTTTTACAGCCTGCTAAGAACAGCTGCCGGTAAGAACTACTGATTCTGCTTTGTTTGACATACCACTTGTAACAGGGCATAACATACCACATCTTGCTTCCATTTTAGCTACTCTGTATTGAATCAGACACCATTAGTCACTTTCAAGTTCTGATTTCTGTCTCTTGCACATGAGTATTTAGACTTCCATAGTTCAGTTCAAGGGCCTCCCTGGTCACTCAGACGGTAAAGAATCTGGCTACAGTGCAGGAGAGGAGATTCAGGTTCAATCCCTGGGTCGGGAAGATCTCCTGGAGAAGGGAATGGCAGTCCACTCCAGTATTCTTGCCTGGAGAAGTCCATGGACAGAGGATCCTGATGAGCAACAGTTCATGGGGTCGCAAAGAGTCTGAAACGGGTCAGCCACTGATACACACAGTTCAGTTCAAATGCTCTTTCCTTTATGGCCTAGCTTCAGGGAGCACTATGGGCAGTGCTATTAGAACAGAAAAACATGGCACTGGCTCTTTCTTAATGACTGGTTTGGAATTAGGGCGATTCATTAATTCAGCATTTCTTATGTACTCACTGTGTATCAGGAGATGAGCTAAGTAAGCCCTGGGGATCTTTAAAAGGGAATACCTGGGAGTTGTAGTATCTTAACAAAGATCACAGTCTGTGCTTTATGGAAATTCATAGTCCATCTGGGAAACAGACACCCAAATAAGTAAAAGTATGGATGGTAGTGGCATGAAAAAGGAGCCCCCACAGAGTCAGGAGCAGAGGGAGGGAGGGACCCTGGGACTGGGCCTTTGTGTCATTCATTCATGAATCTTCTTGTGGATGTTTGTTTCCATTTCTTTTTAAAAAAAAACTTATACTTTTTTATTGAAACATAGTTGATATACAATGTCATGTTAGTTTCAAGTGTACAGCACCAGGATTCAGTTGCTTATATGTACCTATATCTACTCTTTTTCAGGCTCTTTTCCCTTATAGGTTATTACAAAATATTGAGTAGAGTTCCCTGTGCTATACAGTAGGTCCATGTTATTTACTTGTTTTATGTATAGAAGNGGGATGTGATACAGAACTGTTACTTCCAAAATGTTTCCTTGTTCTTGGTACACGACAGAGTCTTTTAAGAACAAAGAGTTATTCTCAATTCAAGCTGTACTGAGCTGTGCCAACTGAACCCCAGCATTATTTCAGACATTCTGTATTCACATGGGGAGGATGGAACAAAATGATTAGGAGATGATGGCCCAGAGACCTTCAGAGAAAGGCATTCTTGTTGTGTTCTACAGCTTTTTCTATTTGTTTCTCTATCTTTCGCCATCTCTCCCATCCACTCTTCAGGCCAGCATATACAGAGTCCTGGAGAATAAGAATATTGTGTATTCACTAATTAACTTACTTGGGGTTAGCATCCAGGCATTCAGGGGTTTCCATCATATTTTTTACAGCCTGCTAAGAACAGCTGCCGGTAAGAACTACTGATTCTGCTTTGTTTGACATACCACTTGTAACAGGGCATAACATACCACATCTTGCTTCCATTTTAGCTACTCTGTATTGAATCAGACACCATTAGTCACTTTCAAGTTCTGATTTCTGTCTCTTGCACATGAGTATTTAGACTTCCATAGTTCAGTTCAAGGGCCTCCCTGGTCACTCAGACGGTAAAGAATCTGGCTACAGTGCAGGAGAGGAGATTCAGGTTCAATCCCTGGGTCGGGAAGATCTCCTGGAGAAGGGAATGGCAGTCCACTCCAGTATTCTTGCCTGGAGAAGTCCATGGACAGAGGATCCTGATGAGCAACAGTTCATGGGGTCGCAAAGAGTCTGAAACGGGTCAGCCACTGATACACACAGTTCAGTTCAAATGCTCTTTCCTTTATGGCCTAGCTTCAGGGAGCACTATGGGCAGTGCTATTAGAACAGAAAAACATGGCACTGGCTCTTTCTTAATGACTGGTTTGGAATTAGGGCGATTCATTAATTCAGCATTTCTTATGTACTCACTGTGTATCAGGAGATGAGCTAAGTAAGCCCTGGGGATCTTTAAAAGGGAATACCTGGGAGTTGTAGTATCTTAACAAAGATCACAGTCTGTGCTTTATGGAAATTCATAGTCCATCTGGGAAACAGACACCCAAATAAGTAAAAGTATGGATGGTAGTGGCATGAAAAAGGAGCCCCCACAGAGTCAGGAGCAGAGGGAGGGAGGGACCCTGGGACTGGGCCTTTGTGTCATTCATTCATGAATCTTCTTGTGGATGTTTGTTTCCATTTCTTTTTAAAAAAAAACTTATACTTTTTTATTGAAACATAGTTGATATACAATGTCATGTTAGTTTCAAGTGTACAGCACCAGGATTCAGTTGCTTATATGTACCTATATCTACTCTTTTTCAGGCTCTTTTCCCTTATAGGTTATTACAAAATATTGAGTAGAGTTCCCTGTGCTATACAGTAGGTCCATGTTATTTACTTGTTTTATGTATAGAAGTGTGTATATGTTAATCCCATCCTTCTAATTTACACCTCCCTTTCCCTTTGGTAACCATAGTTTGTTTTCTATGTCTGTAGAGCTCTGTTTTGTAAATAAGTTCATTTGTCTCTCTCTCTTTTTTTTTTTAGATTCTACATATAAGTGATATCATATATTTGTCTTTCTCTACCTAGTTTGGTTCACTTAGTATGAGAATCTCTAGGTCCATCCATGTTGCTATAGCAAAAGCAAAAGTCACTCAGTCGTGTCCAGCTGTTAGCGACCCCATGGACTGCAGCTTACCAGGCTCCTCCATCCATGGGATTTTCCAGGCAAGGGTACTGGAGTTGCTATAAATGGCATTATTTCATTCTTTTTATGGCTGAGTAATATTCCATTGTGTATATATGTGTGTGTGTATCTGTGTATATCCCATCTTCTAAGCCAGTCATCTGTCAGTGGACATTTTGGTTGTTTCTATGTCTCGGCTATTGGAAATAAAGCTGCTATGAATATTGGGATGTATGTATCTTTCTGAGGCTTCCCTGGTGGCTCAGAGGTTAAAGCGTCTGCCTGGAATGTGGGAGACCCAGGTTCGATCCCTGAGTCAGAAAGATCTCCTGGAGAATGGCAACCCACTCCAGTACTCTTGCCTGGAGACTCCCATGGAGGGAGGAGCCTGGTAGGCTACAGTCCATGGGGTCGCAAAGAGTTGGACATGACTGAGCACTTTCACTTTACTTTTCTGTGGATATGTCCAAGAATGGGATTGCTAGATCATATGATAAATCTATTTTTAGTTTTTCAAGGAACCTCCATACTGTTCTCCACTGTAGCTGTACCATGTTTTCATTTCTTTTGGGTAATACCTAGGAGTGATAAAGCTGATCAGGGGGTAATTTTAGAAACTGCCAAACTTTTCTATGAGGCTGTACCATGTTTCATTTCCCCCAGTGCTGTATGAGTTCCATTTGATCTGCAATCTTACCAATACTGGATCTTGCCAAATTTTTACCCATTCTCATGTATAGCAGTATCTCTATTTGGTTGTAATTTATATTTTCCTAATAACCAATTATAAGTTATATATTATTTTATGATAGACATAGATATGAGTATATGCATAATATAGATGTAATTATATTTCTGATTGTATTATATATTGAGTATATTAATTATGAATGTAGTCATATCTTCAGTCCAATTTACTTCAGTCATTCAGTCCTGTCCGACTCTTTGTGACCCCATGAACTGCAGCACACCAAGCCTCCCTGTCCATCACCAATTCCCGGAGTTCACTCAAACTCATGTCCATCGAGTCAGTGATGCCATCCAGCCATCTCATCCTCTGTTGTCCCCTTCTCCTCCTGCCCCCAACCCCTCCAAGCATCAGAGCCTTCCGATGAGTCAACTCTTCACACGAGGTAGCCGAAGTACTGGAGTTTCAGCGTTAGCATCAGTCCTTCCAAAGAACACCCAGGACTGATCTCCTTTACAATGGACTGGTTGGATCTCCTTGCAGTCCAAGGGACTCTCAAGAGTCTTCTCCTCTAACACCACAGTTCAAAAGCCTCAATTCTTCAGCACTCAGCTTTCTTCAGAGTCCAACTCTCACATCCATACATAACCCCTGGAAAAACCATAGCCTTGACTAGATGGACCTTTGTTGGCAAAGTAATGTCTCTGCTTTTGAATATGCTATATAGGTTAGTCATAACCCTCCTTCCTAGGAGTAAATGTCTTTTAATTTCATGGCTGCAATCACCATCTGCAGTGATTTTGGAGCCCCCCAAAATGAAGTCTGACATTGTTTCCACTGTTTCCCCACCTATTTGCCATGAANAAAGTTTGTTACTCCTGTATTCCCCCATCATAGGAAGGGCCATCTTGAAGGGATTCCCCAGGCTGTTCTTGCCTCTGTCTGAGGGCAGAGGTCTTGAAGACTCTTGAGACTGCAAGGAGATCCAACCAGTCCATCCTAAAGGAAATCAGTCCTGAATATTCACTGGAAGGACTGATGTTGAAGCTGAAACACCAATACTTTGGCCACCTGATGTGAAGTACTGACTCACTGTAAAAGACCCTGATGCTGGGAAAGATTAAAGGTGGGAGAAGGGGACGGCAGAGGATGAGATGGTTGGATGGTATCACTGATTCTATGGACATGAGTTTGAGCAAGCTCTGAGAGTTGGTGATGGACAGGGAACCCTGGCATGCTGCAGTCCGTGGGGTCGCAGAGTCGGACACAACTGAGCGACTGAACTGAACTGAACTGAAGCTGAGACTCGGCTCTGCTTTGAATGGTTGTGAGCCCTGGGGTGTGGAGCCCCCTCCACACCAAGGACTGTGGCCCCAAACAGGCCCATGTTCCAAAGGCCAGGGCATGGAGCCCTTCTTCTGTTATTCCCTGGACCCACAGGTAAACAAATAATGTTGGTTAGATTGCCTTCCCATAGGCCTTAGGTCACTAACTACACAAATTCATCTCAGAGCACACCAGAATCTTGAGTGCCAAGAGAGCAATTCTTGGTCCTCTCTGTCGGGGAAATCCAGGCATGGCCCTGCTTTGTAATTTTCATGCGAGCACCACCTCCGAGTACCAGTGTTTCAGCTCAGCCCCTGAGCACAGAACCACCTGCTGGGGTTCCGTTTTCTCCTTTTATTCCTCCCCCATTCCACTTGCTGTGGAGCAGAAATAAAACTATCATCCATAAAAGATTCCTCCTTGACTGGGCCGAAATACGCCTCCTTTGTATAACAAAAGAACGGAAAAGAAAAAAACGCTTGTGTGTTTTGAAAGTCTGGTGGAGGAGACAGAGAGAGCTCCAGGGAGAAGGGGTTCAACCCGGCCCCACCCCCACCCGCTCCCGGAGAGCTGCCAGCTGCCAGCAAGCAGGGTTCACTGTAAATGGATGGTGACAAGAATGTGGGGGAGGTGACTGGGAAGATTAGTTCCGCTGAGACAGGCTCTAAAGGGAGCCCCCTGGAGTGCCGCTGCTGTTTTCTACAGGACAGCCGCCCCCGCCAGTCCATTCTAATGAAAGTGGCGGCCATGGGTCTACACTCCTGGTATGTCTGCCCGCATAAACCCCCTCACTCATCAAAACAGCGATTGGTATGCGTCTAACGAAGGCCAGACTTCCAGGAGAGCCTCCATAATGCCTTCGTTTTAGAACATGATGAGGAATCATCTTCAACTGCCCAATTTCCTGGGTTTTTTTTTTTTTTTTCTTATCAAGCCTCTTGAAAGACAGTCCTTGTATTCTTAAAGCAGAATGGTAGAAGCACACAGAATTACAGGAGAGACAGTGCAATCCTTGTTGGGAGGATTTAACAGATGGAAAGAAAGGGCAGGGCATGGTCCCTGGGCCTGTTTTGCCAGGTGCCAGGGGTCAGGAGTCACTGTGGACAAAGTTCCCCAGTTGAAGAACTTTCTGTTGTGCTTGAACACCATCACACAATGGCTGGAAGCTTAACTCATGCTGGAATAAATGGACTGTGTAGATAGGCATGTGGAAATAAAAGCCAGCAACCAAGCGCTACCTGAAATGACCGTCTTCCCCAGTTTGTCATAAGATTACATAGCAGAAGTAAATTAGAATTGAATACCCACTTTGCAGGGACGTAAATCTGAAGCTGTGTATACTATAAATTAGAAAAAGAAAAGATGCTGTGATCCAAAAGCAATGTTCTAACCAAGGGAGGCAAGGTTAAAAGAAGCATGCACGCACAATAGCAATATATATATACAGGTACACACTCATTTGTTGTTGGTAAGGTCCTTGGGTCTCAGTACACAAAGACTTGCTCCCTAAAGGAGAAACTGGGGCACTTTTGGTCTCCTTTACCTTTCTGAGTATCACAGAAGAGCCTACAAAGAAAACCTCAATAATCCTAGAAATTTGCTAGTAGTCAGGGACTGGCCAGCAACAAAGGGCACTTAGAAATGACCTCTTGCTTCTTGACATATGCTTCTGGTTTGTTCTTCCTCTTAAAGGTGAATTTAGGTAGCATTTCAGATTTGCTTAGAATGTAAGCTTCCAGAGGCAAAGGTGGTTTCATTTTCTTCTTGCTGTAACTCTTTATTGATGGCCTTGGCTCTCTATTTTAATCAGTGATTGATGACCACGGATGAAAAGCCAGTGCAAAAATCTCCATGATTTGCCCCAAAGCCAGCCCTGCTTTGATGTAGCAGAAGTTCCTGGGAAGACTCTTAGCCAACTAGCTCCAGTGGTGAACCCACCTCCGCTCCCTCTTATATCCTTACATCTCATAGATCATTATACCCCTTGAGCACTGTCCCTCACCAATGGACTTACTTCAAGTCACCTTTATTTGTTCCCAAACCTGTTTAAGCCAGTTATGCTTGGAACTATATTTCTGTCATTTTTTTTCCAGCTCTACTGAAGTATGATTGACAAAAATTATATACATTTAGGTGGCACAATGTGATTTTTTTCCTAAAGGTGTAAAAAGTGATGATATCTGTGTGTGTGTGTGTGTGTGTGTGTGTGTGTGGGCACATGCACACACACATGCATGTGCTAAGTAGCTTCAGTCGTGTCTGACTCTTTGCAACCTCATGCACTAGCCCACCAGGCTCCTCTGTCCATGGGATTCTCCAGGCAAGAATACTGGAATGAGTTGCCATTTCTTTCTCCAGGGGATCCTCCCAACCTGAGGATGGAAGCCATGTCTCTTATGGCTCCTGTATTGACAGGCAAGTTCTTTACCACTAGTGCCCCCTGGGAAGCCCATCATCTGTGTATACACTGTCAAATGATGACCTCCGTCCATTAATTAGGACATCCATCACCTCACATATTTACTTTGCTGCATGTGTAGTATACACTTAAGATCTACTCTCTTAGCAAATTTTGCTTATGTAATCTGTACTTTTATGAAAAGTGATATGAATGTGATTGTTTTTACACAACACAGAGGAGGACTCTGAAAATGAAGCAGAATGTTCACGGGTTCAGAAGAGCTGATAATCTACTCATTCACCCTCCTATGGTCCTGAGGGAAGATGGCAAGAGATGCCACAGTGGGGGCTGCTTCTGAGCTTTCAGTGGCTCAGCCAGAGCATCTCTGAAGACCAGAAGGGAGCTCTGCAATGTATTCTGGAACCTGAAGTTGGGAATCAGATTCACAGCCCCCACTGTCTAAAACCTCATGAAGTAATATGGTCTATTGGACCTTGTAACAGCAGCAACAACAAAAAAGGAACGTTTCTTTGGCTTACAAATTAGAGAAGAACATTTGTGTTTATTAAAATGATTCAAACTAATTAATTCATAGCTATCACTGAGAAACACTCAAAGGGGAAAGGTCTGTGTTTCTGTTTAAAATTGCAAAACAGAGAAATATTTTGGATGCCAATCCACAGCTCTAGCAAATCAATATTAGTGAATATTTCTGCAAGATTGCATGATATTTCTTTTAAAAATTGGCATAAGGAATTCCCCCCCCACATTCAGTATAAAATGTAAAAATTATGTATCAAAGCAACAACTAGTAGAAAATTATTCTGGATTTAATTTTATTTCACATGTAGTTGTTCTTTAGTTGCTAAATTGTGTCTGACTCTGCAACCCCATGGACTGTAGCATGCTCCTCTGTCCTCCTCCCAGAGCTTGCTCAAATTCATGTCCATGGATTTAAAGCATGATGTAGCAATCCAATGCTATTTATTGTGGGAAAAGAAAAGTTGACCTTGGTAGACTCTTTGGTATTTTTAAATGAATGTTAAAATATGGCTATGTCATAGACATTGGGTTTTATATGCTCCAAGTTTAGCTGCTACATCCTTTCTATCATCGAAGTACCCTTGAAATTAGAAATGGAAATGTTCTTTTAGGATAGTCATCTATTCCTGGGATGTGATACAGAACTGTTACTTCCAAAATGTTTCCTTGTTCTTGGTACACGACAGAGTCTTTTAAGAACAAAGAGTTATTCTCAATTCAAGCTGTACTGAGCTGTGCCAACTGAACCCCAGCATTATTTCAGACATTCTGTATTCACATGGGGAGGATGGAACAAAATGATTAGGAGATGATGGCCCAGAGACCTTCAGAGAAAGGCATTCTTGTTGTGTTCTACAGCTTTTTCTATTTGTTTCTCTATCTTTCGCCATCTCTCCCATCCACTCTTCAGGCCAGCATATACAGAGTCCTGGAGAATAAGAATATTGTGTATTCACTAATTAACTTACTTGGGGTTAGCATCCAGGCATTCAGGGGTTTCCATCATATTTTTTACAGCCTGCTAAGAACAGCTGCCGGTAAGAACTACTGATTCTGCTTTGTTTGACATACCACTTGTAACAGGGCATAACATACCACATCTTGCTTCCATTTTAGCTACTCTGTATTGAATCAGACACCATTAGTCACTTTCAAGTTCTGATTTCTGTCTCTTGCACATGAGTATTTAGACTTCCATAGTTCAGTTCAAGGGCCTCCCTGGTCACTCAGACGGTAAAGAATCTGGCTACAGTGCAGGAGAGGAGATTCAGGTTCAATCCCTGGGTCGGGAAGATCTCCTGGAGAAGGGAATGGCAGTCCACTCCAGTATTCTTGCCTGGAGAAGTCCATGGACAGAGGATCCTGATGAGCAACAGTTCATGGGGTCGCAAAGAGTCTGAAACGGGTCAGCCACTGATACACACAGTTCAGTTCAAATGCTCTTTCCTTTATGGCCTAGCTTCAGGGAGCACTATGGGCAGTGCTATTAGAACAGAAAAACATGGCACTGGCTCTTTCTTAATGACTGGTTTGGAATTAGGGCGATTCATTAATTCAGCATTTCTTATGTACTCACTGTGTATCAGGAGATGAGCTAAGTAAGCCCTGGGGATCTTTAAAAGGGAATACCTGGGAGTTGTAGTATCTTAACAAAGATCACAGTCTGTGCTTTATGGAAATTCATAGTCCATCTGGGAAACAGACACCCAAATAAGTAAAAGTATGGATGGTAGTGGCATGAAAAAGGAGCCCCCACAGAGTCAGGAGCAGAGGGAGGGAGGGACCCTGGGACTGGGCCTTTGTGTCATTCATTCATGAATCTTCTTGTGGATGTTTGTTTCCATTTCTTTTTAAAAAAAAACTTATACTTTTTTATTGAAACATAGTTGATATACAATGTCATGTTAGTTTCAAGTGTACAGCACCAGGATTCAGTTGCTTATATGTACCTATATCTACTCTTTTTCAGGCTCTTTTCCCTTATAGGTTATTACAAAATATTGAGTAGAGTTCCCTGTGCTATACAGTAGGTCCATGTTATTTACTTGTTTTATGTATAGAAGTGTGTATATGTTAATCCCATCCTTCTAATTTACACCTCCCTTTCCCTTTGGTAACCATAGTTTGTTTTCTATGTCTGTAGAGCTCTGTTTTGTAAATAAGTTCATTTGTCTCTCTCTCTTTTTTTTTTTAGATTCTACATATAAGTGATATCATATATTTGTCTTTCTCTACCTAGTTTGGTTCACTTAGTATGAGAATCTCTAGGTCCATCCATGTTGCTATAGCAAAAGCAAAAGTCACTCAGTCGTGTCCAGCTGTTAGCGACCCCATGGACTGCAGCTTACCAGGCTCCTCCATCCATGGGATTTTCCAGGCAAGGGTACTGGAGTTGCTATAAATGGCATTATTTCATTCTTTTTATGGCTGAGTAATATTCCATTGTGTATATATGTGTGTGTGTATCTGTGTATATCCCATCTTCTAAGCCAGTCATCTGTCAGTGGACATTTTGGTTGTTTCTATGTCTCGGCTATTGGAAATAAAGCTGCTATGAATATTGGGATGTATGTATCTTTCTGAGGCTTCCCTGGTGGCTCAGAGGTTAAAGCGTCTGCCTGGAATGTGGGAGACCCAGGTTCGATCCCTGAGTCAGAAAGATCTCCTGGAGAATGGCAACCCACTCCAGTACTCTTGCCTGGAGACTCCCATGGAGGGAGGAGCCTGGTAGGCTACAGTCCATGGGGTCGCAAAGAGTTGGACATGACTGAGCACTTTCACTTTACTTTTCTGTGGATATGTCCAAGAATGGGATTGCTAGATCATATGATAAATCTATTTTTAGTTTTTCAAGGAACCTCCATACTGTTCTCCACTGTAGCTGTACCATGTTTTCATTTCTTTTGGGTAATACCTAGGAGTGATAAAGCTGATCAGGGGGTAATTTTAGAAACTGCCAAACTTTTCTATGAGGCTGTACCATGTTTCATTTCCCCCAGTGCTGTATGAGTTCCATTTGATCTGCAATCTTACCAATACTGGATCTTGCCAAATTTTTACCCATTCTCATGTATAGCAGTATCTCTATTTGGTTGTAATTTATATTTTCCTAATAACCAATTATAAGTTATATATTATTTTATGATAGACATAGATATGAGTATATGCATAATATAGATGTAATTATATTTCTGATTGTATTATATATTGAGTATATTAATTATGAATGTAGTCATATCTTCAGTCCAATTTACTTCAGTCATTCAGTCCTGTCCGACTCTTTGTGACCCCATGAACTGCAGCACACCAAGCCTCCCTGTCCATCACCAATTCCCGGAGTTCACTCAAACTCATGTCCATCGAGTCAGTGATGCCATCCAGCCATCTCATCCTCTGTTGTCCCCTTCTCCTCCTGCCCCCAACCCCTCCAAGCATCAGAGCCTTCCGATGAGTCAACTCTTCACACGAGGTAGCCGAAGTACTGGAGTTTCAGCGTTAGCATCAGTCCTTCCAAAGAACACCCAGGACTGATCTCCTTTACAATGGACTGGTTGGATCTCCTTGCAGTCCAAGGGACTCTCAAGAGTCTTCTCCTCTAACACCACAGTTCAAAAGCCTCAATTCTTCAGCACTCAGCTTTCTTCAGAGTCCAACTCTCACATCCATACATAACCCCTGGAAAAACCATAGCCTTGACTAGATGGACCTTTGTTGGCAAAGTAATGTCTCTGCTTTTGAATATGCTATATAGGTTAGTCATAACCCTCCTTCCTAGGAGTAAATGTCTTTTAATTTCATGGCTGCAATCACCATCTGCAGTGATTTTGGAGCCCCCCAAAATGAAGTCTGACATTGTTTCCACTGTTTCCCCACCTATTTGCCATGAAGTGATGGGATCAGATGCCATGATTTGCATTTTCTGAATGTTGAGCTTTAAGCCAACTTTTTCACTCTCCTCTTTCACTTTCATCTTATAGACTATATAATAGTTAAATAGTTATTGTAAATATATGTATAATATAGATATAATTATATCTCTGGTTATATTATATATTAATAAAATGTTGATACAATCATTATATACATTATAGAATATATATTAGTTATATAGTTATTATAGTATATGTATAATATATAATATCTGATTATATTGTATGTTAATAGTATTAATATAGTTATATATTATAATATATATAAGCTATATCGTTATTATTATGTGTTGAAGAACTTTCCACATGTTCATCAGCCATTAGGATATAGAGATTGTAGAGCAATCCATTTCTGCTACTGAATTGTGATACCTTTTAAGTCTGGGCCATTTCTTACTTGTCTTTGTGTCCTGTTGTTCAGCTAGCAAAATTCCTAGTATAGAATAGCTTCCTCTACCTCTCAACCCCTCAAAAACATAATTACTGAACTGAATCAAGCACCACTTCAGCCTCGAGAGGCTCTGTCTCATGCTTTTCCATCGTGGTATGTGCTGCCTGATTTTTATACTTTTGCCAGTATTCTCTGGAGGCTGGGCCTGCCCTGCTTGCCCATAGCAGCAGGCTAGAATTCCCTGAGGAGGAACGTACCAATGGCCGCTCAGCAGCCCTCAAGCAGGGCCTGAAGAGATGGTGTTTAAATAGCCCAACAAGCTCCTGCCATGGGCGCCCCCTCTGAGGCACGTGGTGTTCTGTGCTGACAATTCCTTGTGGGATGAAGTTCCTGTTACCCCCAGTGAGAAGTGGCTTGATTGTACACTCCTTCTTGGCTTACCTGCCTTGCCTTATCTTCAATGCTTACTCCCCAACTTCCTTAATGGAACTGAATCACCTCCCACATACACTACTTTTTTGAGGTTTCTTTATGGGAGAATGAAAACAAAGACAGTAGCCTTCTTTTCCAAATGAAGAAACCAAAGTGCAGAGAAAATAAGTGAAGTATTCATGGCACAGCTAGTAATTGATGACATACATCCTCTGGCATCTAGAAACATGCTCTTTTAGAAGATGGAGTTTGTTTTCATGAGCAGTAATAACAACCATTGATACATGAAAGAACAGTGCAAGAAGGAGAAGAAGAAATATCTATCTACCTGCCTACCTATCTATATCTCAGCAAGCCCAAGTCTATATAAAATGAAAGGTAAATAAGTGAAATGGTTCTCAACTACAGAACTTACTATGTGCCAGCTACTATTTTAAGTGTTTTTTGTGTGAATCAACACACAGCGTCATTTAGCACAAAGCACTATAAGACAGGTGCATTATCGTCATTACCTGCTGTTCATGGATAAAGAAAAAAGGACACAGAGAGCTTAAGGAACTTGCCAAAGGTCACACTTGCAGAGGTCTGACTGCTGGGTTTGTGCTCACAACCATCAAACTACATTGACTTTGGGGAAGTGGCAGAGAAACTCTAGAAGTAACAGATTACTGTTGGCTTTTGGCAGCAGTGGTCTTGAAAAGAGAACGTGGGATTATGCTTAATTAAGGACTAATTCTTCCTAGGGCCATCAAAGAACTCATTCTAGTCAGCTAGGATATTTTCAGGGGCAGAAATTAACTACCCAACTGAAAATGACTTAAACAGCAGGGAGTAACTAATAAATCTCACAAAATAAGAAATCTGGAGGCAGGGGGCTCCAAGCTTGGTTTATTCAGAATTTAAATGACATCAAAGGAGCAGTGACTCACATACTCATTCTTTATTTTCTACCCAATTTCATTTTCTTTGTGGTTCTCTTGATTCTCTATCAGGGTCTCAGGAAGGTTGCCTCAATTCCATATAGAAAGTATCATCAGAAAGGGAAGGAGGAAATTTGTCCCAGAATCTTCAGGAAAATATCCCTTTTGGTCCTATTAGATAGGGTTAGGTCACATGATCTAGGCACAGGGGAAGCTAGGAAAGTGAGTTGGATGTTCTCTGTCTCCATCTCGGAAGTCAGGTTCCACTGAAAACAAAAACCTGGCCCAAGACTGGTTGAGAAGGCAATCAATCATGATGCACGTCACTTAAATCCCACATGAGAGACGCCTTTTCATGATATACTTAAATTTGGAAGAGCCAGAATTGATCTGCTTAGTGTCAACTAAAAAGATGCACAACTTGCGAGTTGCAAGTTAAGTTTTATTTGGGACAAAATAAGGACTGCAGCCCAGGAGACAGCAGCTCAGATAGCTCTGAGAGGCTGTTCTAGAGAGGCAGTGGAAGAAGGTCAATATATAAGATTTTGGTGAAGGGGGAGTTCAAGCAATCAAGCGCTTACTTTACAAAAGGTTTTCTGCTAGTCACAAGGAGCTGATGTCACCATGAAGGGATTTAGTGATTTTTTAGATATGAAGTGTTGTAAGGATTGGGATCATGAAGTCATTTCCTGAAAATATCTACCTAAAGACCTGTTCCACCAGTTTCCCTGGAGCACAGAGTACCTCACTCTCCACCCTGAATTCCCCTTGGGGGGTGTGGAAATGGGCCGCTGCTGCAGCACAGGGTTCAATCTCCACAGAGGTAGATGGCAAATGCCCTTGTTGTCTTTCAGTCACTGGCAAATGCTCTTGGCAAGTGCCAATTTTTAATATTTGCAAAGACAGCCTTGCAGGACAATGTGAGGTAACACTCAGGGTTGCAGCTGGAGATGCCCCCAGCTGTTGATGTCATATTTCAGAGCAGAACATCAGACAGGACCGGAAGCAGTCTGTCCCAGTCAGAACAGGGAGGTACCATACTGACCATATTTTGCAGGCCTCAGAAACTGTCTTCTAAATCCAGAGAAGAAGCAGGAGAACTGGGATTGCTGGACTCAGCCAGTCAGCAGATGTCCTGTGAGTGTTTAGTCTTAGGGTGGTGTATTAATCATTGTCAGGGAAGGAGGCATACTGAGATATCAAATGTGTGTCCCGACCTCAAGAAAGACGTAAAAATCTGATAATAATCAACCCAACTGAGCACATATTCTCTGTCTGTGAAGCCTGTTTAAAGCAAATGACATTGTTCTAGACACTAAAACATACTTTTAATGTTCATAGTAATCTTGTGAAATAGGTCACATTTATTAGCTTCGTTCACCAATATGGGAACTGAGGCCAAGTAGGAAATGGAGACTTGGAGAGTTAAAGTTATCTTGACATTAAGATACTCAGTGTGTCTTGAATGATTTTACAAAGTAAAAACCCAATTAAGGAATGAAGATACTGGCTGTAAACTTAAAAAGAGTGTGTATAATTAATATTACATGGCACTATAAAGATTGAAGCACATTGTCAAAGTCACCTTCTTAATTGAAATATAGTTGATTTATAATCAACAGGTATACAGCAAAGTGATTCACTTACTTTTTTTTTCAGATTATTTTCCATTATAGGTGTATAGTTTCCTTTGCTATATAGTAAATCTTGTTGCTTATCTATTTTATGTGTAGTGGTATGTATCTGTTAATCCCATACTCTTAATTTACCCCTCACCTTCACCTTTCCCTTTTGGTAGCCATAAGTTTGTTTTCTATGAGAGTCTGTGTTTTATAAATAAGTTCATTTGTATCATTTTTTAGATTCCACATGTAAGTGATAATCATACAATACTTGTCTTTCTGTCTTACTTCACTTCCATCCATGTTGCTGTAAATGGCAATATTTCATTCATTTTTATGGTTGGATAATATTCCATTCTATGCGTGTGTGACTATATGCACACATATACCCACACCACATCTTCTTAAATCAGTTGTCTGTTGATGGATACTTGGGTTGTTCTTTCCATGTCCTGGCTGTTGTAGATAGTGCTGCTATAAACACTGGGGTGTGTTTATCTTTTTGAATTAGAGTTTTTGTCTCTTCTGGATATATACCCAGGAGTGGGATTGCTCTATTACATGGTAACTCTAATTTTACTTCTTTAAGGAATCTCCACACTGTTCTCCATAGTGGCTGTTCTAATTTACATTCCCACCAACAGTGGAGGAGGGTTCCCTTTTCACTACACCCTCTCCAGCATTTATTATTTGTAGACTTTTTGATGATAGCTGTTCTGACTGGTATGAGGTAATACCTCAATGTGATTTTTATTTACATTTCTCTAACACATTGACTTTACAAGAAGATAATCAGTTCAAGACATATAGGCAGAGAAATCAGCAACCAGTGTGATACAACAGACAGTATTCTTAGTTTTCTTGACTATTACGGAGAGCTACAAACACAGCTACATGGTGGTTGGAAGGAACCTAGAAGGTCATATGCATGTCAACAGTGTCACTTGTTTCAGGGAGTTAGAACAGTAGCCAGGAGCCCAGAGGGACTTTGAAACATTCAAGAGTACAGTGTAGCTGGGGTTGCCAGTCTCTGGTATCTAAGGCCTGATGATCTGAGGTAGTGCTGATGTAATAATAATAGAAAGCACACAATAAATATAATGCGTTTGAATCGTCCCAAATCTCCCCCTGAACCCACCTGCCCACTCCCACCCTGTGGAAAATTTGTCTCTGCAAAACCCGTCTCTGGTGTCAAGAAGGGTGGGAACTGCTGCAGTATAGCAAAGCCTGCTGCCCAGGCTCCAGGGATAATTCCCAGAATCCCAGGTTGACAGAACATAAAGATCCAACGTAGCTTTCAGAGATACTCATGATTTACAACTCTTGGTATATAAGTAAAATGGAGTACTACTCAGCCAGAAAAGAATGAGATTTTGCCATTTGCAACAGCATGTATGGACTTGGAGGGTATTATGCTAAGTGAAATAAGTCAGAGAAAGACAGATACTGTATGATATCATTTGTATGTGGAATCAAAAAATAAAATGTGAATATAGTTTTTAAAAAAATAAAGAAACAGAATCCAAGATATAGAGAACAAACTAGAGGTTACCTGGGGAGAGAAGGGAGGGGTAAGATAGAGGTAGGGGATTAAGAGGTACAAACTACTATGTATAAAAATAAACAAGCTACAGGCACAGGGAATATAGTCAATGTTTTATAATAATATGAAGGCAGGAGGAGAAGGGGACGACAGAGGATGAGATGGCTGTATGGCATCACCGACTCGATGGACATGAGTCTGAGCAAGCTCCTGGAGTTGGTGATGGACAGGGAAGCCTGGCGTGTTGCTGTCCATGGGGTCGCAGAGTCAGACACAACTGAGTGACTGATACCCTTTAAAAACTGTGAATCACTATGTAGTATACCTGAAGCTTGTATAATATTGTACATCAACCATACCTCAATTAAAAATTTTTTTTAAGACTTAACAACTGCAGATAGGCTCTTCCCCCTGCATTTAACCTTTTCCTCCAAATTCAGGGCGAACAGTTCATTGTGGTTTGCCAAGGTCTCTCCCTGTGTCAGACTGTCCTCCACACTGGAGAACTTCTCAGTCCTGTGCAAACCAGAAGGTTTGGTCATTTTACAAACAGTAAACACACTCAATCTAGGTTGCTCTGACAACTGAACCAGTGGATAATAGAGAACAAAAAGTTAGAGAAACAGAGATTTGCGAGAGGGAGTTTGCTCTTCTCTCAGTAATAAATTCCCTTAACAAAATCCAAAGAAGTCAAAATAAAGAGTTTCTATAAACACTGGATTTTCTTGCAGTCAGGAGATTCTCTGCTTCCTAATTTTAAAGTACCCACACTGTCCAGCATGGTAGTTGTTGGCCGTAAGTAGCTACTGATCACTTGGAATGTGCAAGTCCAAACTGAGATGTGCTGGGGAAAAAAATCAAGTGTAAACCATCTTGACTTGAAGACTTAACTGCAGGAAAAAAAGAGGATGTAAATTCTCATTAATATGCTTTATATTGATTACATGTTGAAATGATAATCTAGACATACTGGATTAAATTAATGTCATTAACATTAATTTACCTGTTTCTTTTTCTCTTAATGTGTAATTTTTTTTTATCACATGTATTGCTTACATCACATTTCTGTTGGATGGTGCCCTTCTGAAAAGATAATTATAGGAAGACTGTCTCTATCAAGAGAGATTCCCTTTGTTTACTGTTCCTTTTGCTGTCCTTTACAAAGTCAAGCTAGAGCGTAATTAGTTAAAATTATGCAAATCTTGCAGAGGCCTCAGAAGAGGTTCCAAGGGAAATGGCATTGCCTTGTAGGCATTGCCCTGGAGCTGTTTAAGGCAGAAAAGCTGCCGGGAACACACTCAAGCTTTCTTGTAACCAGGGGTTCCAGGCCAAGCTACAGTGCATATACAAATAGCACTGATGAGTTCATTGTTCTGAACTTATGGCCAAATGGGCTGCTGGCTCTTTATGTATAATGTGAAAATTTTATGACTAGGAGCTACAAAATGCAATTCAAAAAATAGTATCAAATGCAATCTATTTTTTTAAAGAGAATTGAGCAAAATTTGGTTCACTGAGATGGTAATGGTGATAATGCCTAATGTTTCAATTTTTCATGTTTCCAAAGATCTTTACAGTTTTGCTTTTGTTATTTCCATTTTAAGATGACTATATATCCCATGAACAGTCTGAGTGGTGGTTTTGTTCACATTTTATGGATGAGAAGCCATCCCATGTCTTAATCCTGCTTAGTGTTCTTTTGACTACATCTGTGATGGAGCCAGATTCTGCCCTGTCCTGAGAGGCAGTCAGGGACATCTTTTCACAGCTCATGATTCACATCATGTCACTAGCTTGAAATTGGCCATGGTGTGAGTGTTTACTAGCGTTAGCAAATGCTAAAGATCAAGTTTGTTTATTTTGTTGTTGTTTTTTTTTTTCCTGGGGAGCCAGGTTTGAATCATTTTATAGCCTGTCTAGGTGTGCCTCCAAGAATGAAAGAAGTTGAGGATTAGAAAACATATTTTAGAGTACCTGAATAGATAACACAGATTCTCTTAGTTCAACAGCCAATTTCTATAGAGATACAATTCTTTTAAAGTGGAAAAAGTCAGGCTGCCCTTAGCTTGTGAAAGTGAAAGCCGCTCAGTCATGGCGTCTGACTCTTTGCAACCCCGTGGACTGTATAGTCCATGGACTTCTCCAGGCTAGAATACTGGAGTGGGTAGCCTTTCCCTTCTCCAGGGGATCTTCCCAACCCTGGGATCAAACCCAGGTCTCCCACATTGCAGGCAGGTTCTTTACCACCTGAGCAAGGGAAGCCCAAGAATACTGGAGTGGGTAGCCTATCCCTTCTCCAGCAGATCTTCCCAACCCAGGAATCAAACTGGGGTCTCCTGCATTGTAGGCAGATTCTTTATCAACTGAGCTATGAGGGAAGCCCACCCTCAGTTTGTACATGGTAAGAAAACAATGCTGCTGCTGCTTTGGTCAGGTAAGGCAAGGCCCAGATCATTTAAACCTGAGCCAGCCTTCCTTCAGAAAAGATGGAAACCACCCTCCCAGCTCTAACACGGCTGCTTGCTTCTGTCTACCTGTTTGGTATTTTTTTCTCTCTCTCTCTTTCTGCCTCCGTCTTAGTCTCTCTCTTTTTCTCCCCTTCTGTTCTTTAAGTCTCTTGGATGGCAAGGAGCTCAAATCAGTCAATTCTAAAGGAAATCAGCTCTGAATACTCATTGGAAGGACTGGTGTTGAAGCTGAAACTCCAATACTTTGGCCACCTGATGTGAAGAACTGACTCATTAGAAAAGGCCCTGATGCTGGGAAAGACTGAAGGCAGGAGAAGGGGACAATAGAGGATGAGATGGTTGGATGGCATCACCAACTCGATGGACATGAGTTTGAGCAAGCTCTGGGAGTTGGTGATGCATAGGGAATCCTGGCGTGCTGCAGTCCATGGGGCTGCAAAGAATGGGACATGGCTAAGCAACTTAACTGAACTGATTCTTCTTTTTATTTATCTTTTTCTGTCTTTGTGTATGTGTCTTGTAGGAAGGAAAAATAATTTTCTGCGTCCCTAGCTCAGACCTCTATAACGAAACAGATTGACAAGAGAAAAATGAGCAAGTTTATTTATTTTAACATGTACACCTCATATGTCCATGGGAGACAGGGGAAAATGAATAACTGTCTAAAATCCTTCAAATTCAGGCTTAAATACCATCTTAATAGGAAAAGGGGAGGAAGGAGCTTGGCCTCTTAGGGGAGAATAAATGATACTTAGGAAGATGATTGGGCCCTTAGCAGAGAGGAGAGACATGATATTTTGTGACAAAGTTTATCTGGCTGTGGCGTCGATTTCTAGTGTCTTCTCCTGTAATAAAAGGCAGTCTTCTTTGTTTGATGAAGCTCCCCAGATGAGGATTTATGATTCTAAAGTTCCTTTTGGAGGATATGACTTTAGACAGATAAGCAGAATTCAGAGAAAGTCTTTTTATTTATTTATTTATTTATTTTGCTGTTTTTCAAGTGTCTTCAGTTCAACAGAACCAATATACCAAAGCAGCGTATTTTGAGGTGGCTTGTCTTGAACCCCAGCACTCATATTTTGAGTCGCTATCATAAACACACACACCAGTTTTACTACATAGGTTGCTATGGGATAGAGCTATAAATTCAAGAAAACAAATACCACCACTGCAATGCCTTCATCCAAAGAGAGCTGACACAAAATGCTCCATTTTCTTCAATGGAAAATCAATCAAGCCCTGAATTCACTGGTGGGGGCGGAAGTCTTTGAAACCAAAACAGAAAAGAGATACTGGACATAAAAATCTATACATACCTAAAGTGAAACCACTTCAATCATCTGTGGTTGTCTCATATCAAATCAAGCCCAGTTTTTTCTGAATTTCTTCATTATTTCCCAACAAGAGAGCCAGATTAGATAATCATGTATGAATTTCAGATTGTGCTTGCTAACTGAAATTTGTTATTGGTAGTCACTTGAAAAGAGCTGCTCTAAGACAAGCTATTCTAAATGAGTGCCTTTGGAGAGTCATTGCCTTTAAAGTCATCCTTTCCCTCCCCGCACACCAATAAACTGAGTAAAATGCTTCCTAGATGGTTCTAACTCTGAACCTTGAAGAATTCTCAGGGTCACCTATTAGAAAGCCTGGAAATCAGTTGGTGCTGATAAAATGAACCAGGAACCAGAGGCTTCAACAACAACAGTATGGAATCAGTCTACAAAAGTATGGCTAAGTGTTGTATTTTATTATAATGCCTTTCTTTTTTTCTTCTTCTTATTATTATTTTTATACTTTATAATATTGTATTGATTTTGCCATACATCAGTATGAATCTGCCACAGGTGTACTCACCTCACCATCACCACACCATCCCTCTGGGTCATCCCAGTGCACCAGCCCCAAGCATCCTGCACCCTGCATCAAACCTAGACTGGCGATTCATTTCTTACATGATATTATACATGTTTCAATGCCATTCTCCCAAATCATCCCACCCTCTCCCTCTCTCACAGAGTCCAAAAGACTGTTCTATACATCTGTGTCTCTTTTGCTGTCTCGCATACAGGGTTATCATTACCATCTTTCTAAATTCCATATATATGCATTAGTATACTGTATTGGTGTTTTTCTTTCTGGCTTACTTCACTCTGTATACAATGCCTTTATTTTTAAAAAAAGAAATATGACATTGAAAAATTAGGAAGCTTTCCATAAAAATACAGATTTAGAGTTTGCTTTAGGAGTCAGAAGCTGTCACAGTAGGCAGGAGTTCCCTCAGAATTAGTCCCATCATGTGGCTTTTGGATTCTCAAGATCTTCTCTATTCAGTGGCTTTTGTTCCCAACAGGCAACTCTAATCCAGCCACAATCCAGATTCAAGGTCTCGGGTTCACCTCCCTGTACACCCTTCTGAAATCAAAAGGTTCTGTGAGCCAGAAGCTTTCTTGTAAATCCTTTGGTGACAACACCTGGCATGAGCTGAAGGGGGAGGCTGTCGTTTTCATGTCTCCCACTTAGTGTGAATATTTGTGCATGTAGTTGCAAAAATGGGAATTCATTGGATTCTTTTTTTCTTAATTTTCATTGGAGTACAGTTGATTTACAGTGTTGTGTTCATTTCTGCTGTACAGCAAAATGATTCAGTTATATATATATATATATATTTTTTTTTTTTTACATTTTCTTCCATTATAGATTATTTCAAGATATTGAATACAGTTCCATGTGCTATACAATAGGTCCTTGTTGGTTATCTGTTTTATATATAATAGTGTGTATACTTTAGTCCCAAACTCCTAATTTATGCCTCCCCCCTGAATTCATTTGGTTCTATGATGTTGCCCCCAACCCTGCTGGTGGATATTTGGGTACAACACAGTGCAGGCACTGGGCTTCCCTGGTGGCTCAGATGGCAAGAAATCTGACTTCA